>CM076578.1:1764149305-1764617379 GCA_034641835.2 Pinus albicaulis
ATTTGGAGCATTTTTAGCTTCTGCATCAATATATATAAAATTTTGTATATTAGAAAAAACACATGTCAAAAAATTTGTACAAATTCATTGAAAAAAATATTGAAGTTGATGGCAACCTCGACGTGGTTGGCTAGCATCTTCTCCACCTTGAAACTGTTGAGAACCAGAATGACCCTGCTGAGAACCAGCACCACTAGCCGTTGATTGACCTCCGGGGGAATAAATATCACCACCTTAACGCAACCTACTACCACTTATTGATGGCCCTATCATTAGGGGATTTTTGAAGTCTAAAATGGGCCCCTTAAGAAAAATGTACAACCAAAATAAACTTTATAAGAACCAATAAGATTCAAGATGATGATGTCAACCATGGGGAATGATTCACATTTTTTAAGTAAAAGGGTAAAAATATTAAAAAAATAATAAAATAATAAAACTACTTTTTCAACTCGTATTTTCAATTTATCTCCCAATTTTTTTACTCAAATTTCGAGCAGGAGTACTCGTTGGATGCAAAATTTAATTCCTCATCCAAGGAGTACCCATGTTGCATACTTTTGATGGACCTTGCCACATGAAAAATGAGAAAGACATGAAAACTTTTGAGTAAAAACTTTGGGAGATATGTTGAAATACAAACCGAAAAAGTAGTTTTTTCTTTTTTCCCTCTAAAATTTGATGATGTAATCAAATCTTATTTTATTATTTCCACTATTATTTTATAATTTGCTTAGGAGGCCCATTTTAGACCTCAAAATTCCCCTAATGAAGGGGATTTGAACCACCACCAACCTCTCGAGAGGAGAGATAAGCTTCATAAACAAATACGAATTTATAATCAATTGAAAAATACATGCATACATATAAATACACGTGTACATATTCATTGATTAAATTGTGTTAAAACCATACCACGACTGGGTGAAACATGGGCATCCATGGCTAGAGTAGAGACCCTTCTCTTCTTATTAGCTCCTAAAAAATAAAAAATGAAACTTATTAACAACTAATTTAACTCACAAAGTTGATAAAAAATCAATTCCATATGTACAAACATGTATGGAGATTTAAGATTATATTTAAATTTACCATGAACAACTCTCGATCCCTGATCCCCCCTTCTCGTAGAGATATGGGATTTTGTTGATCTTCGTCCTTCATCCTCCATGATATATATATCTATGGTGGACATTTACAATTATTTTTTTAAATAACTAATTTAAATTAAATTCAAAATAATTTCAGAAAATTAATGTAATTTAGTGTAAACAAATTATGTAAAACACAACTTAATTCAAAGCACTAATTGATGTGTGAAACTCAATTTAAGCAAAAAAAAGTTATAAAAATGATAATTTCACCAAATTGTGTTTTACATGGTGGGAGCACACTTGGTATAAAATTGAAAAAAACACATTGTCATTAAAAAAGAAGCGAAACTCCATTTAAACAGAAATTTGTTGAAGTCCCCTTTCATAAAAATGTGAAGTTCACCACTTGTTGCAAATGCGAAGTTCACCAAGTTGCACTTTACATGGTGTGGTGGGAGCACACTTGGTATATAATTGAAAAAAACACATGGTCATTAAAAAAGACGCATTTATAAGTACACAACACACACATATCCAAGATATGTTACGATGTCGATCAATAAATTTTGAAGGAGAGCGTCTCAACGCTAATTCATCTTTGACAAATTAATCTTGAATTTTTGAAGAAGAGCATCTCAAAACTAATTCATCTTTGAGAGATGAATCTTGAATTTTTGAAGAAGATTGTCTCAAAACTAATTCATCATTGAGAGATGAATCTTGCATTGGCATTGCCCCGTATAATTCTAATTCATCTATTAATTCATATTTGATAGATGAATCCTGAATTGCATTTCCCCACGCAATAAATCAGCAGACATCTTATTCACATTTGTACAATGCCTTATACTAAAAATTTTAAATTGGCTAGCAATATTGTTTGCTATTCCATGCAGTTCTTTTAGCCTCTCCTTCTTAACTTGGTACACACCATTCATCTGGTTGCACAAAATTTTAGAATTGGTGAAAACTACAATTACATTTGATCCATACTCCATCGCTGTTCCCAAGCCTTCTATCAATCCAATATAATATGCCTCATTGTTTGTTGTTCTTCTCGGTATATTCATTTTCCTTTGGACGACTTTGCTAGTCGTAATATTGGAAAGCACATATGTAATCACTGCTTTCTCTGGATTGGGATAACAAGAAACTTCTATGCATAATTTCCATTTTTCAACCATATTTAATGGTTTTCTTATCCCTAAAAAAAAAAAACAATAAAAATATATATAATAAATTGACGTTTATTGCAAATGCATGGGAGAAATGGAAAACTTATATTTAGACCTATTCCAGAGATTGACTGTAGGGGCATTTACTAGATATGTCACCTTTCATAAAAGATGAGATCCAGAGGCTACCTGGCCCTTTATAGACTCTGCCTATAGAACTACCATGGATATGAAAATGAAAAACTTCTAATTAGATCTATTCTAAAGATTGAATGTAGGGGCATTTACTAGATTAGGTTTTAAAACCTATATGTTTTGTATCAAATCACTTATGGTTTCAATGGGAAACTTTTATGGCTTATTTGTGTTTTACATGTTGAATATAAAAGGTTTTTTTCTCTCTCATTGTTTGAGACCATGGATATGAAAATAAAAAACTATATAATTGGTTAGAACCTATGTTTTGTATCAAATTACTTTTTGTTTCTAAATACTATATACATGTTGACTGTAGGGGCGTTTAGAACTATTCTAGAGATTGATTGTAGGGGCATTTACTAGATATGTCACCTTTCATAAAAGATGAGATCCAGAGGCTACCTGGCCCTTTACAAATTGCCTATAGAACTACCAAGGATATGAAAATGAAAAACTTCTAATTAGATCTATTCTAGAAATTGAATGTAGGGGCATTTACAAGATTAGGTTAAAACCTATGTTTTGTATCAAATCACTTTTGGTTTCAATGGGAAAATTTTATGGATAATTTGTGTTTTACATGTTGAATATAAAAGGTTTTTTCTCTCTCATTGTTTGAGACCATGGATATGAAAATGAAAAACTATATAATTGGTTAAAACCTATGTTTTGTATTAAATTACTTTTTGTTTCTAAATAAGTTATATACATGTTGAATATAAAAGGTTTTTTTCTCTCTCATTGTTGGAGACAATAGATATGAAAATGAAAAACTTCTATTTAGATCTATTCTAGAGATATGGCTAATTTGTGTTTTACAGACATTGACTCTTAGGTTAAAACCTATGTTTTGTATCAAATCACTTATGGTTTCAATGGGAAACTTTTATGGCTAATTCAAGTGTTTTACATGTTGAATATAAAAGGTTTTTTCTCTCTCATTGTTTGAGACCATGGATATGAAAATGAAAAACTTCTATTTAGATCTATTCTAGAGATATGGCTAATTTTTGTTTTACATACATTGAATATAAAAGGTTTTTTCTTTCATTGTTTGAGTCCATGGATATGAAAATGAAAAACTTCTATTTAAAACTATTCAAGAGATTGATTGACTTGTAGGGACATTTAATCTTCTAGGTTAAAACCTATGTTTTGTATCAAATCACTTATGGTTTCAATGGGAAACGTTTATGGCTAATTTGTGTTTTACATGTTGAATATAAAAGGTTTTTTTCTCTCTCATTGTTTGAGACCATGGATATGAAAATGAACAACTTCTATTTAGATCTATTCTAGAGATATGGTTAATTTGTGTTTTACATAAATTGAATATAAAAGGTTTTTCCTCCCATTGTTTGAGACCATGGATATGAAAATGAAAAGCTTCTATATTTAAAACTATTCGAGAGATTGATTGACTTGTAGGGGCATTTACTCTAAAACCTATGTTTTGTATCAAATCACTTATGGTTTCAATGGGATACTTTTATGACTAATTTGTGTTTTACATGTTGAATATAAAAGGTTTTTTTCTCTCTCATTGTTTGAGACCATGGATATGAAAATGAAAAACTTCTATTTAGATCTATTCTAGAGATATGGCTAATTTGTGTTTTACATACATTGAATATAAAAGGTTTTTTCTCTCATTGTTTGATACCATGGATATGAAAATGAAAAACTTCTAGATATTTAAAACTATTCGAGAGATTGATTGACTTGTAGGGGCATTTACTCTTAGGTTAAAACCTATGTTTTGTATCAAATCACTTGTGGTTTCAATGGAAAAATTTTATGGCTAATTTGTGTTTACATGTTGAATATAAAAAGTTTTTTCACTCTCATTATTTGAGACCATGGATATGAAAATGAAAAACTTATTTAGACCTATTCTAGAGATATGCCACTTGATTTTTTGTTTTACACACGTTGAATATAAATTTTTTCTCTCATTTGCTACACCATGGATATGAAAATGAAAAATATATACTTGGTTAAAACCTATGTTTTGTATCAAATTACTTTTTGTTTCTAAATACCAGATACATGTTGATCGTAGGGGCATTTAGATCTATTCTATCGAAGAGATCGATCGTAGGGGAATTTACTAGATATGTAAATCATACAAGACAGATCCCGCAGGTTGCTCGGCCCTCTGCGTACCGCCTATAGAACCACTACGGATATGAAAATGAAAAATTCTAATTAGATCTATTACAGAAATCAATGTAGGGGCATTTACTAGATTAGGTTAAAACCTACGTTTTGTATCAAATCACTTTTGGTTTCAATGGGAAATTTTTATGGCTAATTTTTGTTTTACATGTTGAATATAAAATGTTTTTTTCTCTCTCATTGTTTGAGACCATGGATATGAAACTGAAAAACTATATAATTGGTTAAAACTTATGTTTTGTATCAAATTATTTTTTTCTTCTAAATACCATATACATGTTGAATATCAATTGGATGCACATAACATGCAAGTTATGTGAAAATGATAGATGATGAACGACTTAAGTGAATTTACATATCAATTGGATGCAAGTTATGTGTAAATGATGGATGATGAATGAGGTGATGTTGATCATAACCTTTACATATATATGATAGGAAGCTTGATATACATAACTAGGTTTAGACTAGATATAATTTTGGAATTCAAGTTATGTGCAGATGATGGATGATGAATGACCTAAGTGAATATCCATATCAATTGGATGCAAGTTATGTGAAGATGATGAATGATGAATGAGGTGATGTTGATCATAACCTTTACATCTATATGATAGGAAGCTTGATATACATAACAAGGTTTAGACTAGATATAATTTTGGAATTCAAGTTATGTGCAGATGATGATGATCAACGAGGTGATCCGATCATAACCTTTACATCTATATGATAGTGAACATTGATATGTTGCTAACAAGCGTTTAAAAGACTAGATATACTGAATTTATATTAATGGAATATTTCAATCAACAACCAAACAGATTGTCATCTATTACCAACAAATACCAACAAACAGAAAGATATGAAGATACTGAAAAGAGACTACAAAAAATGGACTATAGTACCCAAAAGGTGAGAAAGTTTATCTATTACCAACAAAAAACATGAAGATACTTGAAAGAGACTAAAAACAATGGACTATGGTACCCAAAAGGTGAGAAATTTACATTGACAACATATAGAGATTCAACTAGGCTTGTGTGGATGACATGAAAAGTACAAGTGGACAATGTATAATTCTACTTAGGAAGAGTCTTTGGTTTAATGGTTAAGAAATAAAGAGTCATTACTTTCTCTATCTAGAGTAGAAGTGGAATACATAGTAGTTACTTCTTTTTCAGTGTTTTGGATGAAATGGGCTCTACAAGATATTAAGGTAAATTTTAATCAACCTACATATCTATTAAGTGTTTCAATACAAGTGTAATAATAATTTCAAAATTAAAATATTATACTTCCTTCAATCACTAAACATATCATCATAAAGTACCACTTCCTCACACAACAAACATGTTCCAAAATATTTATAAAGTACATATATATATATAATTTATATAAACATGGTCCAAAATATTCTCAAATGTACACAGTAGTATTATAAATTTTTATATCTAATTAATAGATGTTGAAGATGATTCTAGCTCATTTTTTATTGGCATTATCATAACATTCTCAAAATCTCCTCCTGAATCTAAAAATGAATATGGAATGAGTCATTGTACATTATGATAAATATTGTATTTAAATGACATTTGATCTATAAATAATATGGAATGAATCGTTGTGCATAAGGAAGAGAACCAAAAAAAGCAAAGAGCCAAAAAAAGCAGAGACAGAGCAAAAAAAAGTACATTTGTTTATATAATTTATATAAAAACGTTCCAAAATATTCTCAAATGTACACAGTAGTATTATAAATTTTCATATCTAATTAATAGATTTTGAAGATGATTCTAGCTCATTCTTTATTGACATTATCATAACATTCTCAAAAGCTCCTCTTGAATCTAAAAATGAATATGGAATGAGTCATTGTACATTATGATAAATCAACTCCTCCTGAATATAAAAATTAATATGGAATGAGTCATTGTACATTATGACAAATCTTGCATTTAAATGACATTTGATCTGTGAATAATATCAAATGAATCATTGTACATAAGGCAGAGAACCAAAAAAAGCAAAGAGCCAAAAAAAGCAGAGATAGAGCCAAAAAAAGCAGAGACAGAGCTGTTTAATAATAAGAAAGTTGTAAGTTCAGTTTCATTTGACTTGAGGTGTCTAATAATAAGAAAGATGTAAGTTCAATTTCAAGTATAAGATGTTTGAAGTTGCCTTCCCAGGGTATGTATGTAAATCTTGCTAATAATTGGGGTGTGAGTAAAGCTGAGGTAGTACCTCTGAATCTGTAGTGTAGGGTCGGGCTGAAGGAAAAGGAAATAATCATCTGATTCACTTACTAGTATCTCTAAGCTTCGGGACTCATTCCCCTATCTGTACCACCCTAGTTGTTCGGCCAGGTCTGTCTCTCTCTTTAGCATTTATTTACCTCCCTATCAAAGGCTTTACCGCTACCATTTATATCTTTACCGCACTAGTTGTTCATCCAGGTCTGTCTCTCTACCAAAAAAATCAGAGACAGAGCCAAAAAAAGCAGAGACAGAGCCAAAAAAGAAGAGACAGTTGAAAGAGGTAGTAGTAATAGACAGTCTTATCATTAGTAATTGACAGTCTTATCAACACATTTCCAAAAAACAGAGAGCCAAAAAAGTGTATACAGTTAGACTGATTCATTGGTTCTTTGCATGTTCCTTACAAGGCCTCTCTCATTCATAGCCGATTTATCTTCTGCATAAATTCCCTACAGGATAACAGGGAGAATGTTAAACATACCTGGAAGTCACAGCAGAGGACGCTAAAGACAACGATCCCTGAAGACGCTGACGACAATGATCCCTGAAGATGTTGAAGACCTCTGCAACAAAACAAATCAAATTAAAACCAAATTAAAAAAAAACAACAAAAAAATTACAGAAATTTAAAATTTGGTATATCTTACCTCCTTTAGCTTAATTCGCACGGGATAGAACTGAGCGCACAAGAATGCTGGACAGAAATGAGCGCGCGAGAATGCTGGATAGAAATGAGTGCATGAGAATGCTGGATAGAAATGAGTGTGCGAGAATGTTGGACAGATATGAGCGCGCGATGAATGTGAACAAAAATCCGGAACGGGTTGCGGGCGATATATTTATAAAATAATAGTTCAGTCGAACTTTGTTTGTCAGTTTTCCAAACTCAGGAGAAAAATCTATTTTCCATTGCCGTCAGTACGCCGTCCATGTGAACGGCAAACAAAGTTCAACCGAACTAAATTCAATAGTTCGGCCGGACTCCTGAATTGTTCGGTCGAATTGCGACAAGAGTTCGGCCAAACTATGGACGAAAAAAATTTTCCACCCCGAATTGTCACAAAAATGTTACCCATCTTCGCATTTTCACCCCTTCATGTCTCGGCTGGAATATTTGGTCGTGAAGGGATAAGAACAAAAACTATGTAAACTCTTTAGATCCTTATATGGCCTAAAACAAACACCACAAGCTTGGTATGAAAAATTAATTGATCATGTACTGAAATTGAATCTCAAACATTTTAATATTAATGATGCAACTCTATTTGTCAAGAAATTTGGAAAAAATAACTATATATCTTACAATATATGTATATGATTTATTAATGACATCAAACAATGAAAGTTATATTACTTCCATAAAGAAATAGTTGAAGGAGGGCTTTGAGATGATAGACTTGGTACATCTTCGCAACTACTTAGGCATTGAAGTGGCTCAACATCCAAAGTAAATATTCATATCTAAAAAGGAATACATTGGAGAACTTTTGAATAGGTTTTGAATCTTTGAATGTAACCTTATTTCTACTCCAGTGGAACAAAATTCGAAGCTCACATCAAAATAAGGAAATGAGTTTGAGGATGCAACCAAGTATATACAACATGTTGAAAGTATTTCCTATCTTACTGTACCACTAGAAGAGATATTTCATTTGTTTTTGGGTTTCTTTATAGGATTATGCAAAAGCCTTGTGAAGGGCATTAGTATCCTACAAAAAGAGTTTTGGAGTACTTGAAAGAAGATGAAGACTTTGGATTGAAATATTCATAGGTGGATGATTTTAGATTGAATGGATATTTGGATCCATAATTTAATGGGGACAAAGAAAATGGATTCTTGAATTCAAGCTATCCCTCAAGTCTTGAATCAATAATTTTCTCGTGGATGTCACAAAAATAGTTAGTTTCAACAAATTCCAGAATGGAGAAAGAATATGTGGAATCTACAGAAGCAACAATAGAGGTTCTGTGGCTTGGGAAAATACTTAAATATTTGTAGGAGAATCAAGTGAATTATACTCCTCTTCCCATTTATAATCTTTGTGAAATCAAGTTGGCGAAGAATCCTAGATTTTATGATCAAGTTAAACACATCAACACCAAGTATCATTTGATTCAATATCATGTAGAGGCCAAGACTATTCATTTGAGACATTTTTCCACAAATGAACAAATTGTAGATATCTTCATCAAAGTGGTAAGAAGAAAAAAACTTGAAAAAATCATAATGATGCTTGTGCTCACAAACAACCTATAAAATTTAGGGTAAGAAATGTTTGATTGATAATCCTTTAGGATTTTTGTCCTTGTAAATGAAATTGTAAATAATTAGTAAAACTAAGAATATAAAAATGAATGAATCCTAAGAAGGTGAAACCAAAAATCATCTTGCTTTATAAATATGGTTACATAGGAATAAAAGTCAATCAAATAGAATTACTCATCCAAATTGCATATTTTTGTTTTTTTTTACTTTAATAAAAATTTAAAAATAAAAATTAAACGATAAAAAAAAGTTATATAAAAAACACACATATATAAAGATTGAATTGATTATTAAAATTATGTTATAGGAAAATGAATTATAAAAGATATTAACCCTATTTTAAATCAATAATATAAATATCATTTATATGTAAAAATTATAATGATTGAATTGATTGTTAGAATTATGAATTAGGAAACTGAATTATAAGAGAAATTAAGACTATTTTAAATCAATAATAAGCATTTATATGTAAAATTTATAATTATATAAGAGTAATGACATTTCATTTTTATAAAAGGTAAAAAGTATTGGTATATATAAACGCTTCCATTATCATTAATACCGTTTAAATATCTCGATGAGATTTCGTACATAGAATTGTAAGAATATTATTGAACAAATGAAGAATTCAAGAACCACTCCGAAGTCATTAAGTCACTATTATGTAGTTGGATGGTTTCTCACTTAACCAACTTTGACACGCATGTAATTTGTTTTATTTGGGTTAAGTTTTGTCTTCTAACGTTGCATTAATAAAGTAGAAATCCATTTCAATTTCAATAGGGATAAAATGTGTGTATTTTTTATTTTTTATTTTTTTAAGATATTTATTAATTTTTATGTTTGATTATATATATAAATTAATTAAATAAAATTATAATTAAAGTCTTACAAATCTATTTCACTTTCAATAAGGATAAAATGAATTTATCTTTTATTTTTAAAAATATTTATTAATTTTTAATTTTTAATTTTTATATAAATTTATTAAAAAAATAATTGTTAAATTATGAAATAAAATTTCATAATAATTATTATAAATTTTATCTTTTATGTAAAAAATATTATCTTAAATTCAAACTCCTACATATATAAAATATACACATTATAATTTTGAAATTAATGATTTTTTTTTAATTCTTATTACTTATATTAATATTGCAACTAGATTTCATTTAAATTTTATTCTTCTATTATTATTTCTCTTTCATATTGATTCATGTATAAAAAATTTACCTTTTATATAAAAAATATTATCTTAAATTCAAACTCTTACATATATCAGGATGATGGTTAATTTGTATATAACATATACAAATTATAATTTTGAAGTTAATGAATTTTTTCTAATTTTTATTATTTATATTAATAATACAACTTGATTTCATTTAAATTTTATTCTTCTTTATTATATTATTAGTATTATTATTTCTCTTCATATTGATTCATGTATATCTTTTTTTAGTTTTACTGTGTAGTTTTGGTATGAATTATTGTTTTATGTGTTCAATGATTGGATGCACATAACATGCAAGTTATGTGCAAATGATGGATGATGAATGACCTAAGTGAATCTCCATATCAATTGGATGCAAGTTATGTGCTGATGATGGATGATGAATGACCTAAGTGAATCTCCATATCAATTGGATGCAAGTTATGTGCAGATGATGGATGATGAATGAGGTGATGTTGATCATAACCTTTACATCTATATGATAGGAAGCTTTATATACATAACAAGGTTTAGACTAGATATAATTTTGGAATTCAAGTTATGTGCAGATGATGGATGATGAATGACCTAAGTGAATCTCCGTATCAATTAGATGCAAGTTATGTGTAGATGATGGATGATGAATGAGGTGATGTTGATCATAACCTTTACATCTATATGATAGGAAGCTTGATATACATAACAAGTTTTAGACTAGATATAATTTTGGAATTCAAGTTATGTGCAGATGATTGATGATGAATAACCTAAGTGAATCTCCATATAAATTGGATGCAAGTTATGTGCAGATGATGGATGATCAATGAGGTGATATGTTGATCATAACCTTTACATCTATATGATAGGAAGCTTGATATACATAACAAGGTTTAAAGACTAGATATAATTTTGGAATTTATATTAGTTGGAATATTTCAATCAACAACTAAATAGAGTCATCTATTACCAAAAAACACCAACAAAAATATATAAAGATACTTGAAAGAGACTACAAATAATGGACTATAGTACCCAAAAGGTGAGAAATTTACATTGACAACATATAGAGATTAAACTAGGCTTGTGTGGATGACATGCAAAGTACAAGTGGACAATGTATAATTCTACATAGGAAGAGTCTTTGGTTTAATGGTTAAGCAAGAAAGAGTCATTACTTTCTCTATCTAGAGTAGAAGTGGAATACATAGTAGTTACTTCTTTTTCAGTGTTTTGGATGAAATGGGCTCTACAATATATTAAGGTAAATTTCAGTGAACCTACATATCTATTAAGTGTTTCAATACAAGTGTTATAATAATTTCAAAAATAAAATATTCTACTTCCTTCAATCACTAAACATATCATCATAAAGTACCACTTCCTCACACAACAAACATGTTCCAAAAGATTTATAAAGTACATATGTATATATAATTTATATAAACATGTTCCAAAATATTCTCAAATGTACACAGTAGTATTATAAATTTTTATATCTAATTAATAGATGTTGAAGATGATTCTAGCTCATTCTTTATTGGCATTATCATAACATTCTCAAAAGCTCCTCCTGAATCTAAAAATGAATATGGAATGAGTTATTGTACATTATGATAAATCAGCTCCTCCTGAATCTAAAAATGAATATGGAATGAGTCATTTTACATTATGATAAATATTGTATTTAAATGACATTTGATCTATGAATAATATGGAATGAATCATTGTACATAATGTAGAGAACCAAAAAAAGAAGAGAGCCAAAAAAAGCAGAGATAGGGCCAAAAAAAGTACATTTGTATATATAATTTATATAAATATGTTCCAAAATATTCTCAAATGTACACAGTAGTATTATAATTTTTCATATCTAATTAATAGATTTTGAAGATGATTCTAGCTCATTCTTTATTGGCATTATCATAACATTCTTAAAAGATCCTCTTGAATCTAAAAAGGAATATGGAACAAGTCATTGTACATTATGATAAATCAACTCCTCTTGAATCTAAAAATGAATATGGAATGAGTCATTGTACATTATGATAAATCTTGTATTTAAATGACATTTGATCTATGAATAATATTGAATGAATCATTGTACATAAGGCAGAGAACCAAAAAAGGCAGAGAGCCAAAAAAAGCAGAGACCGTGTTGTTTAATAATAAGAAAGCTATAAGTTCAGTTTCATTTGACTTGAGGTGTCTAATAATAAGAAAGCTGTAATTTCAGTTTCAAGTATAAGATGTTTGAAGTTGCCTTCCCAGGGTATGTATGTAAATCTTGCTAATAATTGGGGTGTGAGTCAAGCTGAGGTAGTACCTTCGAATCTGTAGTGTAGGGTCGGGTTGAAGGAAAATGAAATAATCATCTGATTCACTTACTAGTATCTCTAAGCTTCGGGACTCATGCCCCTATCTGTACCGCCCTAGTTGTTCGGCCAGGTCCATCTCTCTCTTTAATGTTTATTTACCACCCTATCAAAGGCTTGACCGCTACTAGTTATATCTTTACCGCACTAGTTGTTTGGCCAGGTCCATCTCTCTGCCAAAAAAAGCAGAGACAAAGCCAAAAAAATAAGAGACAGAGCCAAAAAACTAGAGACAGTTGAAAGAGGTAGTAGTAATACACAGTCTTATCAACACATTTCCAAAAAGTAGAGAGCCAAAAAAACGTACACAATTAGACTGATTCATTGGTTATTTGCATGTTCCTTACCGGGCCTCTCTCATTCATAACCGATCTCTATTCTGCATAAATTCCCTATATGATAGCAGGGAGAATGTTAAACGTACATGGAAAGTTGCAACAGAGGACGCTAAAGATGCTGAAGACAACGATCCCTGAAGATGTTGATGACAATGATCCCTGAAGACGCTGAAGACCTCCGCAACAAAAAAATCAGATTAAAACCAAATTAAAAAAAAACAACAAAAAAATGACAGAAATTTAAAATTTGGTATATCTTACCTCCTTTAGCTTAATTTGGGTGGGACAGAACTGAGCGCGCGAGAATTCTGGACAGAAATGAGCGTGTGAAAATGCTGGATAGAAATGAGCACGCGAGAATGCTGGACATATATGAGCGCACGATGAATGTGAACAGAAACTCGGAATGGGTTGTGGGCGATATATTTATAAAATAATAGTTCAGCCGAACTTTGTTTTTCAATTTTCCAAACTCAGGTGAAAAATCTGTTTTCCATTGTCGTCAGTACGTCGTCCATGTAAACGGAAAACAAAGTTTGGCCGAACTAAATTCAATAGTTCGGTCGAACTCCTGAATTGTTCGTCTGAATTGTGACAAGAGTTCGGCCGACTGGACGAAAAAAATTTTCCGCCCCGAATTGTCACAAAAGTGTTACCTATCTTCGCATTTTCACCCCTTCATGTCTCAGATGGAATATTTGGTTGTGAAAGGATAAGAACAAAAGCTATGTAAACTCTTCAGATCCTTATATGGCCTAAAAGAAACACAACAAGCCTGATATAAAAAATTAATTGATCATGTACTGAAATTGAATCTCAAACATTTTAATATTAATGACGCAACTCTATTTGTCAATAAATTTGGAAAATAGAACTGTATATCTTACAATATATGTATATGATTTATTAATGACATCAAACAGTGAAAGTTATATTACTTCCATAAAGAAATAATTGAAGGAGGGCTTTGAGATGATAGACTTGGTACATCTTCGCAACTACTTAGGCATTGTAGTGGCTCAACATCAAAAGTAAATATTCATATTTGAAAAGGAATACATTATAGAACTTTTGAATAGGTTTGGAATCTTTGAATGTAACCTTATTTCTACTCCAATGGAACAAAATTCGAAGCTCACATCAAAAGAAGGAAATGAGTTTGAGAATGCAACCAAGTATATACAACATGTTGAAAGTATTTCCTATCTTACTATACCACTAGAAGAGATATTTCATTTTTTTGTGGGTTTCTTTATAGGATTATGCAAAAGCCTTGTGAAGGGCATTAGTATCCTATAAAAAGAGTTTTGGAGTACTTGAAAGGAGATCAAGACTTTGGATTGAAATATTCATAGGTGGATGATTTTAGATTGAATGTATATTTGGATCCATAATTTAATGGGGACAAAGAAAATGGATTCTTGAATTCAAGTTATCCCTCGAGTCTTGAATCAATAATTTTCTCGTGGATGTCACACAAATAGTTAGTTTCAAAAAATTCCAGAATAGAGAAAGAATATGTGGAAGCTACAGAAGCAACAATAGAGGTTGTGTGGCTTGGGAAAATACTTAAATATTTGTAGGAGAATCAAGTGAATTATACTCCTCTTCCCATTTACAATACTTGTGAAATCAAGTTGGCCAAGAATCCTAGATTTTATGATCAAGTTAAACACATCAACACCAAGTATCATTTGATTCAATATCATGTAGAGGCCAAGACTATTCATTTGATACATTTTTCCACAAATGAACAAATTGTAGATATCTTCATCAAAATGGTAAGAAGAAAAAAACTTGAAAAAATCATAATAATGCTTGTGCTCACAAACACCCTATAAAATTTAGGGTAAGAAATGTTTGATTGATAATCCTTTAGGATTTTTGTCCTTATAAATGAAATTGTAAATAATTAGTAAAACTAAGAATATAAAAATAAATTATCTTGCTTTATAAATATGATTACATACGAATAAAAGTCAATCAAATAGAATTACTCATCCTGATTGCATATTTTTGTTTTTTTTACTTTAATAAAAATTTAAAAATAAAAATTAAACGATAAAAAAAGTTATATAAAAACCACACACATATAACGATTGAATTGATTATTAAAATTATGATATGGGAAAATGAATTATAAAAGATATTAACCCTATTTTAAATCAATAATATAAATATCATTTATATGTAAAAATTATAATGATTGAATTGATTATTAGAATTATGAATTAGGAAAATGAATTATAAGAGAAATTAAGACTATTTTAAATCAATAATAAGCATTTATATGTAAAATTTATAATTTATATAAAAGTAATGACATTTCAATTTTATAAAAGGTAAAAAGTATTGGTATATATAAACGCTTACATTATCATTAATACCGTTTAAATATCTCGATTAGATTTCGTACATAGAATTGTAAGAATATTATTGAACAAATGAAGAATTCAAGAACCACTCCAAAGTCATCAAGTCACTATTATGTAGTTGGATGGTTTCTCACTTAACCAACTTTGACACGCATGTAATTTGTTTTATTTGGGTTAGGTTTTGTCTTCTAACGTTGCATTAATAAAGTAGAAATCCATTTCAAATTCAATAGGGATAAAATGTGTGTATTTTTTATTTTTCATTTTTTTTTAAATATCTATTAATTTTTATGTTTGATTATATATATAAATTAATTAAATAACATTATAATTAAAGTTTTAGAAATCTATTTCAACTTCAATAAGGATAAAATGAATTTATTTTTTGTTTTTAAAAATATTTATTAATTTTTAATTTTTATTTTTTATATAAATTTATCAAAAAAATAATTGTTAAATTACGAAATAAAATTTCATAATAATAATTATAAATTTTATCTTTTATATAAAAAATATTATCTTAAATTCAAACTCCTACATATATAAAATATACACATTATAATTTTGAAATTAATGATTTTTTTCTAATTCTTATTACTTATATTAATATTGCAACTAGATTTCATTTAAATTTTATTCTTCTATTATTATTTCTCTTTCATATTGATTCATGTATAAAAAATTTACCTAATTCAAACTCTTACATATATTATGATGATGGTTAAGTTGTATATAACATATACAAATTATAATTTTGAAGTTAATGAATTTTTTCTAATTTTTATTATTTATATTAATAATACAACTTGATTTCATTTAAATTTTATTCTTCTTTATTATATTATTAGTATTATTATTTCTCTTCATATTGATTCATGTATATCTTTTTTTAGTTTTACTATGTAGTGTTGTATGAATTATTGTTTTATGTGTTCTAGTAATATTTGTATTTTTTATAATTATTATTAGAATTTAATTAATTATATATATATATATATATATATATATATATATATATATATATATAATATTTTTAAAAAATTATATAAAACTCAAAATTTACCCACTCAAACAATTTTTGAAGTATTAAGATTATAAAACTTTAACTATTAAAATATAATTCCAGTAATTTCTATTCAAAATCTAAGCAAACCACTATAAATAATTATAAACAATTAAAAAAAAATGTCAAAATTTACCTTTAAACTATTAAAAAAATAAAATATCAAAATTTTTCCTTTTACTATTTAACTCTTATAACATTTCCAAAACATCATTTAAGTTTCAAAGTTAATGTCCATATGCTAGTTACATATATTTTCTATTCATCTAGTCAAGATTTGGGAAGATTTTTCTTTCATTATTGTGCATGAAGTAGCAATTTTGTCTTGTGGTTATGCATACAACATCCTGAATGAATTATCACCAAAATATGTCAATTGGGAAAGTCCCAAATTTAAGGATTGGGAGTGCAGCACCCCAAAAATCTGCTAATGTAAATTTTAACCACAGCCATGTAGGATGATGCAGGAGCATCCAGCTCAGAGTAAACAAAAGGATAGGTGTTTGTCTCACAGGTTACAGTCGATTAGTTGACAGGTCATTACACCTGGGTTTTTTATTTTGTTTTATTTAGGAATTACATCATTAGGGCCTAATAGTCATTTACGTTCTGTAGTTTCACTTAGATGTTTATTTTAGTTTATTTTTAAAATTTATTCCTACATTAAAAGAACATAAAAATAAAGAATGTAAGCATATTAAACTGTTGGCAGTTTCAAAAAGAAAATTGTTTCCTACAGTAGTACAAAAGGGAGAAAAATACATTCTGTAAAGGATTGATTTTCCATCATAGCAAGAGAAAGAGAAGACAATAAAACGAATCAAGAGATCTCACAAAAGAATCCATCTGTGAATTATTTTCTACAGTCAATACTGATATATTTTCCTGTCTATTTGTTAATATCATTGTGTATGGTAAAACAGAATTAATGTGTAACTGTAATCAAGGCGAACAGAAGTAAAGTTACGCACAGGCATTGGAACGATTACAACGTTGAGAAAATTGAAGCATATACTCACAGGAGAGTTTTCCAAAGAACAAAAATTCAAAGCCATTCATGCGACCAACAAATGTTACAAGCAATTCCAGGTATTACAAGCATTTCCCTAATTAATAGAGTTAAACAAAAATTTCATTGTTTATAAATAAATTCTTGTCTCTATAGACGAGTCCCAAAGGACTGTAATCATACACATTGCATATAAAAGTTTGTGAACCGAGTTTTGAAACCCTGAGTGAACAACGCTCATATCCAAAAGGAAAATTACAAGTAAACCACAGAACTGGAATCATAATCGAACAAAATACTATTTACAAACCCTGGAACGATTACCCAGAAAGAGACTTTTGTAACAGACCAAACATAACAGAGTCTACAACAAGATAAGAGGCACAAAAGCCCAAATTTACAACCAATTCGACTACAAGCTACCAAAGATACACAAGGGAAATGAACCTACCCATTTTTGGGGGTTGATAACAGTGGAGACGAGGAATTGAAGATGGATAAGACTGCTATACCAACAAAAGACAAGAAATCGAAAGTTAATGTCCCGGAAGTGATTTTTAGCAGAGAATTGAAGTCTGAGTGAATGAAAACGAGAGGGTTTGTTTAATGAGACTTACCGGCAAGTAGAAATGCCAGACAAAAGAGAAGAATTTGTCGAAAGTCAGCAAGGGCCTGCTCACAAGGAGCAAAGACATTAGAAATTTGAAAAAAAATGCAGAGAAACTGAATCATGGATGGTTAGCTTACCTTCGAAGAAAGGATCAAGCTGAATCAAATGCCGAAAACCCCCGGTGATTTCGACCTGTAAGTGCAAGGAAGAACCACTTAGAAACACAAGAAAACTTAGAGGTGGAAAATAGAAACAATGCTAGAAGAAAACATCTATGGACGGAATGAATAGAAGAAACAACCAGTAAAAACACCATTGCTGAAGTCCTTTAAAGAGCGATGAAGGTTTTGGAAAATCCTTGCCACAATAGCAGAACGAAAATAACCAATAGAGTTTCATAACGACAGAGCCAAAAATAGACGAAACCCTCGAGAAAATGAAAGTGACTGCTGGCTGAGTAGAGTAGGGTTTGGATAACACGAGAGAACACAAAACGAGGAGTTGGACATGCGTCAATCACAAGCCAGCCACAAGGACAAGTGAAATAAATCGACATTGATTGTCAATTCAAAACGAATCTTCCATCTTATCATATGACACCACCAATATCGAAATATTATATTCACATTTATTACATCTGTAATGTATCACATGACATAGTCCACCATACAAAAATTAATTTGTGATCTGTATTAAACTTTTATTCAAACAATCGAATCTAAGTTTTTGAACGCAGATTTGTGTTAAGGGCTAGGCCCCATCATAGGACCTGCACATAATCCAGCTAATGCAATATCAAAAGGCTAAAAGCCATGCGCTAATCATGCAAATATTGTAAATTGGCTAGAACAACATGTGATTGTGAGGACATGAATACGTCTGTTTACAATTTTACAAAATAAACAATCCAATAAATAAAAACATAAAATGTAACCATATAAAATATTTACACATAAAATGGTATTGGAATAAGAAAGTTTACCATTTTCTAATTTCATTTTTCCTTTCAAAGACTTGAAAAGCTTAGAAAATGGGAAAGAGAAAGTAAGAAAATGCAAAAAAAATGGAAAATCATAATGGAATAAGAAAGTTTACCATTTTTAATTTAAAAATTTATTGTTAAGTAATTTTACCAAATCAAACAATAATGCAACAAAAACTCTTAAAATTTAAAATTGTAAAGTGCACTAATTTTTTTTCAAATTTTAAATTTTAAAATAATATATTATATAAAATTTGTATAAAACAAATTACAAAACTTTATATATATATGTGTGTGTGTGTGTGTGTGTGTGTGGACAACTTGCAACTGTGATGATAATAACATAGTGATAAAGATTATATAATAATTTCAAGTGTGACTAAGTACAATCTAGTTTTTATTAATACAATCTAGAAATTAATAAAATACAAAAAAAAACTTTTTGAAATGAAAAATTGCATATGAAACGAATTTAGTGATCCATGAGAGGGTTAGAAATATTCAATAATATATGATATCAATGGAAATATTTACACATAAAAGGTAAGAAAATACAAAAGAAAATGGAAAACTATAATGGAATAAGAAAATTTACCATTTTTTAATTTCATTTTTGCTTTAAAAAAAGCTTGGAAAATGAGAAAGGAAAAGTAAAAAAATAGAAAAGAAAATGAAAAATCATAATGGAATAAGAAAATTTACCATTTTCTAATTTCATTTTTACTTCCAAATCATTAAAAAACTTAGAAAATGGGAAAGGGAAAGTAAAAAAATAAAAAATAAAATGAAAAATGGTATTGGAATAAGAAAGTTTACCATTTTCTAATTTCATTTTTCCTTTGAAAGACTTGAAAATCTTAGAAAACGGGAAAGAGAAAGTAAGAAAATACAAAAAAAATGGAAAATCGTAATGGAATAAGTGATGCAGGAGCATCTTACTCAATTGTTACTATTTATTTGGGTGATTTAGGGGGTGATGTTTTTTTTAATTATTTTATAAAATTATGTACATTTTAAATAAATTAAGAGGAAAATGTGAGTGTGAGGTTTATTGTAAATATTCTCTTAATAAATTGAGAATATGAGTGGAGTTGGGTTGTACAGATATTTTAGGGATTATGAACTCCTTAAATGGAATTTAGGTGAGTCAAAGGAGGGATAAAGCTATTTTAAAATTTGGTTGAGTTATTTGTGGAAGAAATCTTAGATTCAAATTAATCCACAATTATATATAAATATGAGCTTTGTATGAGGATGGAATATAGATAGGCATAGAGATGGAATAGAACAAAAAAGAGAAAGAGAGCGTAGAGTAGGAATACTATGACGAGTTGTAAGGTGAGAGCAAGAGGATACAAATGTAATAATCAACCAAAGAAGGGTTTGAATTGTAATTTCTTGTTGTATTTTATGCAAGTATTTTGGTTGTCTTTGACTCTCTCTTCATATATATTCTTTATTGAACCTAAGTGGTTTGTATGAGGATTTTGAAATTGAGAATTTCATGTTTAAGAGAATACACACTCTATTGTGCGCAATATTTTGATTTGTGGCGAAATTCCCGCATCAATAAAAAAGTTTACCATTTTTTAATTTATTTTTTGCTTTCAAAGGCCTAAAAGTCTTTTTAAATGGAAAATGAAAGAATTTGTCCATGTAAATACGTAATACATTGCTAATTTTAAAAGGAGTGACTATTTTTGGGATTTTATATATTTTTTAAATAAGATTATATTTATTATGAAGAATTTTAGATACATAAGTTTATAAATTAGAAGAGTATTTTAAATTAAAGTTTAGAAAGGAATATAAGTTTTGAAAAGAAATGATAAGTGTGGTTTTTAATTCAAAATAAATTTAAAAAATAGTAAATGAAAGGTATTATTTTCACAAAGAAAACAATTTTTTAGGATGTATAATGTCAATTTTTTTTTCTCTAATTTCTTTCAATAATAATTTGACACGATCCAAAGACTTCAATCTCTCTCTACTATTATTATTATTATAATCCGTAGAATTTGTATGGTTGTTAACACAACTTGTAATTAATAACCACAAGCAAGAATCGTAAGTCAATTAACATCTTCTAACATTGCTAGCAGCCAGTAGTTAAGGAAATGAGCACTAGTGTTTTAGCACAATTGGGATTTCTTGGAAAATCCATGAATCTCCAGCACCTAAAACTAGGTCACCATCTATGCTAGGAAGTTGGTCATCTTTATTGTATCACAACAATATTTATAATATAAATGGTTAAAACGGAGAAATCCAATAAATAAAAACATAAAATGTAACCACATAAAATATTAACACATAAAATGGTATTGGAATAAGAAAGTTTACTATTTTCTAATTTCATTTTTCCTTTCAAAGACTCGGAACACTTAGAAAATGGGGAAGAGAAAGTAAGAAAACACAAAAAAAAATTAGAAAATCATAATGGAATAAGAAATTTTACCATTTTCTAATTAATTTTTTTTTTTTTCAAAGACCTAAAATGCTTTTTAAAGGAAAGAAAAGGAAAGAATTTGTCTGTGTAAATATGTAATACATTGCTAATTTTGAAATGAGTGACTATTTTTTGGATTTTATATATTTTTTAAATATGGTTATATTTATTATGAAGAATTTATATATTTATTATACAGATCCAATGGTTGACAATGTGACAGTTGTTTACTTTAATTAATAACATAAAATAAAAATGTTGACTATGATGAGTAGTGGAATAATTCAAAAGTGAACACCTTCCATGTAATTATTTTAATTCTTGATTTGTTAAGTAATATAATATAATATATTTAAAATTTAGTAAATTTAATGTAAGGTTTAATATAATTTATTTAAAAAATATTATAATTAATAAAAAAATTACATTTTAATATATATTAGATAATGTCTCTCATGCTTATTTTTACTAAGAATATGACAAAATTACAATAATTAATATAATTATATCAAAATGATTTTTTAACACACACATGATTACAAGTAAAAGAATTTTTAATTAACAAAATATACAACAAGATGTCTAAAACTTAAAGTTGATTTTATATAAGAACAAAACATATCTTTAACCCAAAAAAACTCTAAAAACCAGTACAAGAGTATATTAAGACAAATATTCTTAATATTAAGTAAAATTTTAAAAACATTAAATATATGGTTAAATAAAACCATGTTGGTTGTAATTTTTTTCACGGTTCTCCACATTGGTTATGACTACATTGGTTATGAAGCTCTGAACCATATTGAACATTTTTCCATTCCCCTATTTTTTTTATATTGCTTTCTTATTTTTTAGCCTTTTATAATGTAGACCCATTATACAAATAGGTATTAAAGATAGTGCATTCAACTTAAAAGGTCCTCAATTTCTCACCTCTTATTATGTGGAGGTACCATTATGAATGAAACTTCATAATACTCAACATATTCTTTGGTCGGTAGTCTTCTTGTATTCTTAAAACTTTTTTGTTTTTAGTATTTTCACACAATAGACATATCTTAGAATGCCATGATCCATTTTGATATATTAACATAACACCGAATAACTCTTTATCTCCACTCATGACATTCAAAATATGGTAAGCCTAACATAATTTAGACAATCCACATAAATCAATTGCTAGAGACAAACCAACAATGAAAGCCAGTATCTCACCTACATGAAGAAAATAATTTTAAAGCATTTTATGTGTTTAATCTCACAATAACCTTCAAATATGCAAGGGTATTGCAGATTGAATGCTCCATAGCGTTCATGTACAATAATCAACCACCACATGCATGATGACATGCTAAATGATTAACATGTAAGAGTGCTTCATTACAACAGATTAATACTTAGCAGATGGGCAATATCCTCTCCTCTATTTAATCCAAATTTTTTTCATTTCAAAAGGGAAACTTTGTTGGCTAGACTATTTGCTTGATTCTTTAGCGGGCTAAGGATGTGGTACGATTTGACACTCTCAAACTGAATAGCTTATTATTATTGTTGTTACTCTCTTGATTATGATTATCAACATTCCATTATTGGGAGAAGAGGCTTTTAGCATTAGTTTGATGATTAGTTTAAATCTTTACTCACTTGAAGGTTTTTTTTGTCCCTTTAAAAATCAAGAATGACCCCCCACCCGTGCCACCTCTTACAGCTCCATTATATTACATAGTGAAATAACTCTATAAGTTATTTTAAGAAATACATTTTTGTTTTTGTTTTTGTTTTTTTTTTTAAGTGGAAAATGTTTTCATCCTTACTTGTTAACTTGGAATGAACACAATCTTTACTCATTTCTTTCTCACGAGTTAGCTCATCATTGTTACCCAAGGAAAGCTATGCCTCCTCAAATGACCATTTGGTGGTCCATAAGTGGTAATACTTTGAATCATGCCAAATATATGTGGGTCTTGGTTCATTAACTTCTCTCACCTCTCATTGTTTTCTAGCGGGTTGGCTCATCACCATTATCCTAACAAATTCACTCCTCCTCAAATGACCATGTTATGGTACATAAGTGGGTATACTTTGACTCATGCCAAATGCATGTCGGCCTTGGTTCATTAACTTATTTCACCACTCATTGTTTGGTGGTGGATTGGATCATCACCATTATCCTAGGAAAGCCATGCTCCCTCAAATGACCATTTGGTAGTTTGTAAGTGGTAATACCTTAACTCATGCCAGATGTATGTGGGTCTTGGTTCATCAACTTCTTCCACCACTCTTTTTTTGCAAGTGGGTTGGCTTATCACCATTATCTAAGGAAATCCATGACACCTAAAATAACCATTTGGTGGTTTGTAATTGGGCATACTTTGACTCATGTTAGATGTATGTGGGTCTTGGTTCATTAACTTATTTAACCACTCTTTTTTTTCGTAGGTTGGCTTGTCATCATTATCCCATGAAAGTCATGACCCATAAAATGACCATTCAGTGGTATGTAAGTGGGCATATTTTGACTCATGCAATATGTATTTATGTAGGAGCATCCCACATATTTTTTTTATTTGTAATATGATAGAATGTTTTTTGTAGAAGATAGTTTTATTCATAGGAATATGTTTTTTTTTTTGAAGTGTCCTTTTGGAGGATAGATGTAATTAATTGATAGTATTATGTGACACCTAGTTTCTAGAATGGGGACACCTATAAGAATCTCCAAGAACTATTTTTTTCCGGCTCCATATTTCCTCATGGAGATATTTTGTCTAGAAAGGAGAGGAATAAAATTAGGGGGAACCCAATATTTAGGATTTGTCAAGTCCTTGGAATGTTGCATCTATTTATATAGATGAAATACACATATAATAGAAAAAGTGTGTGTGTTGGTTGATTAATATTGTGATTAATCTATGTGTGTTGACATAAATGGAAGAGAATGAAGACTAGAATATGCATTTAAATTTATATTAGTATGAGTCAATAAAGTATCATGAGCACTGAGAATCCTAGATGAGGGTTTAATTTGAAATATAGGGATTCACTGTGATCAAAATATAATTATCCAAGCAAGGTGAATATCGAATGAACCAAGTTGAGTTGATAAACTCGCAAGAGTGTAGAGGGAAATATTGAGATGGGTAGCACTAGTGTTTCATTGCAAGGATGCAAGTGTTTTGGCACATGAATGCCAATGTAAGGTTCCAATAAGAGGAAAAATTAATTGAGCACCCCCACCCCCCCCTTCGTTGATGTGAAAGTACCACCCCATGTAATCCATAAGAGCCATGGATATTAGCCACTATAGACTTCATCGTTCAATAATTTATGGGCTAGAACGGTTCTAGTGTGAATGAAACTAGGAGTGTGGGACACCCCCACCCCCCTCTCTATTGACGTAAAGGTTACCCTCATCCCGCCCCCCCCCCCCACAATTAAATGGAGATAAGGAATACCTAGGAAATAATGGAAGCCATGGAGACAACCCAAAGAATAGATCTTGATGTGGGGGAAATATCAGTAAAATCAAAGATACGATCCCGAAAGAGGAGACGAAAGAAGATCTAGCAAGAGAGCCAACTAAGAAGTAGTTGATAAAGTTGGTTATCAAATTAGTTTCCAGGATGAAGATGGAGGTGTCGTTGTATGACACCAACTTAAATGTGGAAGAATTTCTCTATTCAATCATCATGTTGGAAAAGTGTTTCAACTATGAAGATGTGTAGGATGAGGTCAAATGTGTAGTGACCAAGATGAGGGGACACACAACATTATGGTAGGATGAATTGCAGACATATCAAAGAAGAAAGGGAAAAAAAATATATTAAGATATGGAATAAAATAGTATCCAAGTTTAAAATAAAATTCATGTCCAATGATTACTAGTTGAATTTGTTTAGTCAACTACAAAATATAATAGATAAATATATGATAGTGAAGGGGTACATCAAAGAATTATATTGGTTGAACATCAGGGCAGGACACAGAGGAAGATTTTGAGAAGGTGACCAAATATATAGAGGGCGTAAGATATGATATTTAGGATGAAATATGCCCTATCCCTTGAAGACAGTGGGGGATGCCTACCAGGAAACATTAAGTGAAAAATAAAAATTGGATTGAATAGAGCCAAGGAGTATAGGAAGGAGTCCAACCAAAGGAAAAGGAAATTCTAGTAGAGGAAGGCTCCATACTCCAAGAGAAGAAGTAGGAATGTCTAGCAACCAATCTCATAAAGGAGTAGAAATAAGGGGAATAAGATTCCTCTCAAGACAAAGACACAGAGGAAGAGAAGTGAGGTGTTATATATGTGGAAATACAATATGTATGTCATGATTTTGTCATGGAAATAAGACAAAAAATCAGAGGGAGGCTCATATTGTAGAAGCTAAACAAGTAAAACCGAATGCAGCCACAAAAAAAGAAAATCCTAGGATGGGTGAGTCATTGATGTTGAATATAATCTTGGTTAAAGTTGAGAAGGAAAACTATGAACCAGCACATAGGAGAAGTATTTCTAGGACAATGTGAAAATAGGAAGGGAAATGTTTCAAAATGGCCATTTGGCATTGATATCGGTAACATTAATAATTTGGTCTCTATAGAGATGTTCTATAAGTTAGGATCGTAGAGGATGACACATCCTACACTATATTGGGTTTCTTGGTTGCAGAAAGGACATTAGATTTTTGTAAGTGAACAATGTAGAGTAGAATTATTTAGTTATAGTTATAAATATGAAGTGCTATGCGACATTGTGCTTATGCTCGCATGCCATATTTTGTTGGGAATACCCTTGTAATATGATAGGAGAGTTGTACATGATGGGAGTAGAATATGCCCTTGAAAAGAATGACCATAAGCATGTGTTGTTCAATTGAATGATGAAAGCACAAAGGAAGAAGTGGACCCAAGTGTGGTAATTATGGGTGGAAAAGAGCTACTATTGGAAGTTAAGGAAGAAAAAGAGATACACTTTTATTTAACTAGTAAACCAAGAGTAGTTATTGCTAATATGACTTTAAGATATTTCCCTGATGGAAATCAAGCTTATTAGATCAATTTCTTGATATTATTATTGATGAGATTCCTAATGAATTATCACCCATGAGGAGCATTAGTCACCACATAGACTTGATCCTAGGAGCTAGTCTACCCAATAAGACAAACTATAGGATGACACGCAAGGAGAATGAGGAAATATGAAATCAGATTCAAAAGTTGTTGGATAAGGGACTGATTCGAGAAAATTTGATCCATTGTGTAGTACTTTCAATTTTGTTTCCAAAGAAGGAGAGAGGTTGGAGAATGTGCACAAACTCTAAGGAAATTAACAAGATAAAAATAACACACATATTCCCTTTAACTCACATATATGATCTAATGGATCGTTTGAGTGGTGCCAATTTATTTTCAAAAATATAATTGAAAGTGGGTATCATCAAATTAGAATGAGAAAGCATGATGAGTAGAAAACAACCTTCAAGACTAATGATGGGTTGTGTGACTGGACGGTTGTGTCTTTTTGCTTAACTAATGCCCCTAGTACCTTCATGAGACTCATGAACAAAATTCTTAAATACTTTAGTAGGAAATTTGGGATTGTATATCTTGATGCCATTATTGTCTATAGAAAAACAAGAGACGAAAATTTAAGGCTTTTAGAACTAGTATTGAGGAAATTATAGTGAGATAAACTTTTAATAAATTTTAAAATATGTTCCCTCATGAAGAGAGAGTTTGTATACCTGGGTTTGTGATTTTCCCAGAAGGAATGAAGATGGATTTAGAGAAGGTAAAATCTAATCAGGATTTTTCTTCTCCAAGGAATGTTTATGAGGTAAGGAGGTTTCATGGATTGACCAATGTTTATAGAAAATTCATTTGAAATTTTTGCGACATATGTTCATTGATAGTTGAAACTGTTAAGAAGGAAGAACAATCATTTGCATGGATGACACTAACTAAAAGGGGATTCAGATTTCTCAAATAAAAGGTAACAAAGAAACTTGTTCTAAACTTACTAGGTTTCCATAAACTTCTTGAAGTGAAATGTGATGTAAGTGGGAAAATCATTAAAATTGTTTTGAGTCAAGAAGATAAGTTCATTACTTATTTCAACAAAAAATTGAGCAATACCACGCATAAATACTTGAATTATGACAAGGAGTTTTATCCTTGAAGAAATGAAGGCATTACCTTATGCAAAAAGAGTTCATCATGTACAATGACAACCACACTACAATTTGTAACCAGTGAAAAGAAACTAAATTAGAGATATGCCAAATGACTAATGTTTATGAAAATTTTACTTTTTCTCTTAAACATATTAGTGGAAATTCTAAAAAGGTTGTAGATTCTTTGAGTAGGAGATTCTTGGTTTTGTAGGAACTCAAAAGAAATTCTTTGGGATTTTAACATCTCAAGGAAATTTACAAGAAGGACCTATAATTTGGAGTAGTTTATGAAAATGGTGAGAACCCAATGCTACAAGATAGGAGCCCTTGGATGGAGTACATGATTCAAGAAGGATTTTCGTTCAAGGGAAGTCGATTATGTATTCGTAAATGCTTAATGAGTGGCAATCGGTTGAAAGAAAAACACAATGGAGGATTAGTTGGCCACTTCATGCATGATAAAACCTATGCTTAGCTAAATTATTTTATTTCTATCTAGGAATGAGGTTTTATGTAAAGAATTTGTGGAAATATGTAAAAAATTTCAATATGCAAAAGGGATACAACGTAATGCTAGTTTATATCATCCTTTACCCATACTGAATAGATCATGGAATGCTACAAGGATGGGTTTTGTTTTGGTTTACGCATAACACAGAGGGGAAATTATTCAATTTTTCTAATTGTAGATAGGTTCTCCAAGTTGGCTCATTTTATACCTTGTCATAAAACCAATGATGCAACCCACATTGAAAATGTATTTTTCAAAGAGATTGTGAGGTTACATGGGTTGCTCAATAGTATAGCTTCGGGCAGGGACACAATATTTATTCGGAAATTTTGGAGGACATTGTTATGTATATTTTATTCAGCTCAGCCTATCATCCTCAAATAGATGGGTAGACTAAAATAGTAAGAAAAAGTTTGGGAAATTTGTAAGATGCTTGGTAAATGAAGCCAATAAAAAGTGGGACCAAGTCCTTTCACATGTTGAATTTTCTTACAATGATTCACCTAACAGAAGCATGGGGAGGAGCCTATTTCAAATTTTATATGGAATGCACCCTAGAGGAATAACTGAACTTAGGGACTTGGGGAAAGAGGAATTG
Source organism: Pinus albicaulis (assembly GCA_034641835.2). NCBI lineage: Eukaryota > Viridiplantae > Streptophyta > Pinopsida > Pinales > Pinaceae > Pinus > Pinus albicaulis. Next base: position 1,764,178,174 of record CM076578.1, read on the forward strand.
AGAAGTGTTGATGCAGAGGAATTTGCTACAACAATGCAAAATTTAGATGAACAAATTAAGGGGTAGCTCCAAGAAAACAACTATAATTACAAGCAAACGAAGACCTAAGAAAAAGGGAAGTAAATTTTTAATTTGGGGATATGGTACTAGCCCATTTAAAAAATGAGATATTTCTAGGAAATGAATAAAACAAATTGAAGCTCAAGAAGTTAGGACCTTATAAAATCTTGAGGAAATTTCTAGCCAATGCTTATGAGATTGAATTGTGACATGATATTGGAATCTCACCTATTCTTAATATTGTAGATATGTATCCTTATAGAGAATCCAAATATGGAGGGAATCAAGAGGAAATTCAATGGAAGAAGTAGTTACCTACAACCAAGAAGTTGCAGATTGAGAAGATCCTTGATCAAACAATTGCTAAAAGAACTAGAAAGAAGAAATACTATGAGTATTTGGTCAAGTGGAAAGGCCTCCCATAAGAAGATGCAAGTTGTATGGATGTTGCGGAGGTCCATAAACATGACAAAACTGTTGGATACCTCATGGAAAATAGTCCATGATACTTTTTGTTTTACGAGAGTCTGATGCAGGAGAATCCTAACTAACTTTTTTCTTTTTTAATATGATAGAATATTTTATGTAGAAAATATTTCCATCCATATGAATCTGTTTGTTTGTTAAAGTGTCCTAGAGGACAAATGTAATTAATTAATAGTATAAGGTGGCACTTGGTTTCTAAAACGGGGACACTTGTAAGAACCTCCAAAAACTATTTCTTATAGCTCCATATTTCCTCGTGGAGATATTTTATCTATAATGGAGAGGCATTATAGGAGGGGAGACCCAATGTTCGGGAGCTCTCAAGTCCCTATAATTTCATTCCTATATAAATAGGGAAAATAAAAATATAATATAAAAATAATGTGTTTTTGTTGGTTAATAGTGTGTTTAATCTATGTGTGCTAACGTCTATGGAAAAGAATGAAGTTTAGAATTTGTTTCTAACTTTATATTCATATGAGTCAACAGAGCTGTCTCAGCACTAAGAATCCCAACCAAGGGTCGAATTTGCGAGGTGAGGATTCCTTGTTATTGAAATCTAATTATTTAGGCAAGGTGCATATAAAATGAAGTAGGTCGAGTTGACAGACTAGTGGGAGAGCCAAGGGACATATTGAGTTGGGCGCATTGGTGTTTCATTGCAAGGGAACCATGTGTATTGGCGCACAAAGGCCAACACACAAGGTTCTAGCAAGAGTGAACCTTGATTACAGACCCCAGCCCCACCCCCCCAATAATCGATGAAAGTCATCGATCCTAGTCACTATAGCCTTCGTCATTCAATTGTTTGTGGGCCAGGATAGTTCTAGCATGAATGGAACCATAAGTGCATACCTCCCCCCACCTCTGTTGACGCAAGGAGTAACCCACTGACAATTAAATAGGCCCATTGGATTAGAGCACCATGATCACATAATCAAGGGACAACTCTACCAACAAAGGTTTAATTGCCACAAACACTTGGTCGTGCAAAAGTGTAAGAGGATTGCGAGCAAGTCGACAAGGGAAAGTATCACAAGGAACCAGGTCGTAGTCTCATGACTGGTCTACGACTAGGTGCTAGTAAATAACAAGGGTCTAAGTTTAAACCTTGACCCCTAGCAATACTGGTATCCCAACGAACCAACACCACCATTGTGTCATGCATGTGGGTCTTGGTTCATTAACTTCTTTCACCAATCACTGGCTTTTGGTGGGTTGGCTCACCACCATTATCCAAGGAAATCCATGCCCCTCAAATGACCATTTAATAGTCCATAAATAGACATACTTTAACCCATACAAAATGTATGTAGGTCTTAGTTCATTAACTTCTTTCCTTCCGTATGAAAAAAATAAGCTCTTAATCAACACAACCAAAAAAAAAGTAAGAAAGATTTAAAACAAAAAATAATATCAACTAATAAAGTATTCCCAAAAATATCAACTTCCCTTTTGATGATCACTAAAACTATTTCCAGCTACATCATGTTCTTTTCATTAACATCTAACCTTAATGGTGTATAAAAAACATCCACTAACCATTTTAAATTTTAAAATTATCGGCTTTTTAATTAAACAAACAATAAACATAAATATCTCAAACTAGAAAAAATTACAAATAAAGGTGAAAGTCAAAATTTCAAAAAGTTGATGAAATCTCTTGCATCATCCTTTATCTCATAGGATGAGAATGAAGACAAATGACCCTACCAAATTGAGCGAGTCACAAAACAGATTTCACACCTTCACAAGAATATCACCAAATTATTACCCTCCATATCTATATGAAAAAGAATAACCAATTGCCACGTGGAAGCAAAATCTGCGACAAATGAGAGGCCAGGAGCTCTTTCTTATCTCTTCGGATGTGTGTTTGTCTTTCCTTCCCTCGCAACAAAACCTCCCAAGGCACTGCATTTGCATACCAAGAATCCATTCACTCCCCCATTCTTAATTCTGCAAAAAAAATCTGTGACCTTCTGGTTCATACCTTTGCGTCCATGGCTACTGTTTCCATAGCCACATCCACGGTCTCTAATTCCGTTCTTTTTCGGTCAAACGACGCCCCTGCCGCTGCCGTATTTTCGTCCAAACCCTCGCAGCTGAAATTTCACGGCAAGACCGCTGCCGGCAGAAGTTACAGAAGCGTTGGAGGCCGGAGGATTGGGATTCAGGTGGTCGCGATGTCGAGTCCCACCCCTGCCAAGGGAAACATCTCGGAGGTTGTGGAGGAAAGCATAAAGAAAGCGATCGAGACTTGCGCCGGTAATGAGACGTCCGGTGAGTGCGCCGCGTCGTGGGACGAAGTGGAAGAACTGAGCGCTGCGCGGAGCCACATGCGGACCAAGGAGAAGGCTACAGATCCGCTCGAGGAGTTCTGTAAAGATAATCCCGAGACGGACGAGTGCCGAACATACGAAGATTGACGGAATTTGACGGAATTTAACGCCAGTTTCCTGTATTTTCTTATATCTCTGTGTCTTTTCTTTTAATGTGTGTCAATGGACTGTAAGTGATACACCTTCAGCCTGTATTTAAAAAAAAAATGTTATAAGGTAAAAGCTTGTACTGTAATTATGAATTATGTAAATCACAGATACAGGTTATAGCTGATCTAGCTTTTCTTTAATAGTATTACAGAGGACAAATTAAGCTTAAATGAGTTCTTTGATCTTTAAATTTTTCTGCTAAATCATCATATCTCAGGTTCTTGCAATTCTCTTTTTTTCAAATATGCGGTGCCATGGGAGTTTGATATTTTAAAAAGAGAAAAGAAAGTATTTTTTTAAGCTGTTGATAAGTTTCTGCAAGGAGCTTGGTGTTCATATCTCAGGTTCCTGCAATTTTTTTTCTTTCAATATGGGATGGGATGGGATGGGATGGGATGGGATGGGATGGGAGTTTGGTATTTTCCAGGAAAAGAAAAGAAAGAGTTTTTAGAAAGTTGACAAGTTTGGAATTGTGATATTTTTAAAGGTTTTTATGATTCATAGTAATGTAACAATTTTTTTTTTTTTTAAATCATATGAAAAGAATGTTGGGTACCTGTGATTCATTTTCAGGAGAAGACAAACTATCACTAGTTGGTTCGAAATACATCAGACAATGTTTTATTTCATGTAATTTTCAAAATTATTTTGATATTTTTCAATTTTTTCTTTTTTAAATATAATATAATTATATTACTGTTACTTGCAATCAATTTTTTAAATAAGATTTTGGCAAATTTATTATTGGTTTATTTTAATGTTGGAAAAAAAGAAAACACTATTCCATATCTTTATAAAAATTCCGAGACAATATTTTATTAAATTTTGATTTGTTTTTTAAACTTTAAATTTTGTTTTTATTTTTAAAGAACTTCAATATGATGTCTAAACATTTTAGTATGAGAAATTACAGACAATATTTTATTAACTTTGATTTTTTTTTTTTACTTGAAATTTTGGTTTTTTTCTTGAAATTCCAGATAATGAATGGATTTTTGTAAATGATTAAAGGCGGGGATATTATTATCTAAAACTAAAATTTAGATTAAAAAGAGAGAAGAATTAGAATTGCTTAAATTTAATTGATATTATATTAAATTATTGTATTAAAAATTTTAATTGTTTAATAAATTTGTAGGAAAGAGATGTTGTTACATAAAATGATATAAATTAAATAGTGTTAAATTTTATCTTAAATTTAAATAAATTAAATAGTAAGAAAGATCAAATTTTTTTATATGTGAGTTTTTCTATCATTTAATTGTATTTTATAAATTAAGAAATTTGATTATCTTTATGCATTATTCAATTATATATTATGTATTAAGAAATCTTATCTATTTTCATGATTAATAGATTTGAGTGTAAGATGGATCAACTCATGTATCTTATAAACTTAATACTTTTTTTTTTTTAATTTCCCAAAATAAGATAAACCCTAAAATATTTGAAGTTATTTGCCTATGTTGATACAATTTTAAGACCTAACCTCAAGATGCAAATCTACAACACAATTGCCATGGGTAGAAAAGCTAGACCATGTTAATTACTTATTAGTTATTTGTAAGAGAATAAATTTCCTTGGTGGTGATCCATATGGGGAAAAATTCCACTCCTAATAAAAGCCTTAGGATCTTTGGCCAGTACCCTTTATGTCCACCTAAGACAAGCTCTTAGAAAATCAAAAGTAGTTTTAGGTCATATTGTAAACCATTTTGGGCACTTAACTTATGTTTTACAAGTAATTTTTTTTTTTTAATGTTAACAAGTTTTTTTCTTTCATTTTTTCATTGCATATAACATGTAAAATATTTTGTCATGTTTTAAAAAGAAAAGTTATGTTCCTATTAGCAAAATTGTTATAATTGTCCACCATATAAATATAAAATATTTTTCTATTGGAATGAATCACTACTAGTTGTTTTCCATGTGATCATATTAAATGTAATGTTATGATTGTAATTATTATTATCCATTTTAAGTAGAGTTTGTCTCTAAAAGAAAATTTTGTTACCAAGTTTTAGGAGGTTGTTAAATTTAGTTGGATAGGAGATATTCTTTCCAACTAGTTGGTTCCTATTTTGATGTGTGGTTGAGATATTTTCTCAAGTGTTTACTAATGTGCTTAGATAGTGTGTCTATCTCCATTGAAAATGTCATAATATCATATAACTATATGTATACAATTATTTGTTGAATAGAGTATGTCAACATATATTTTCATGTGGAAACCATGCATGCTCTCATAATTATCTATATTTTCTAAAGTTGTTATCAAGCTTAGCAACCTAAATTCAAAATTTTCTAGTATTATCTATTGGATACCTAGCAAGTCTACATATCGATATTTCTTACATGAGTATATTTTAGCATAATGCCTATATAACAAAACACAAAACAATATATAATTAAATTGGATTATGTGCTAAACTTCTTGACACCATTGGATGTGTTACTAAAGGATATATTTTCTTCTTTTTTAATATTGTCCAAACTTATTTCAAATTTTGAAAATTCTATGTTATTCCAACTTCTTTCACATTTTGTAAATTCAATGTTGTTCCTTGCCATTCCCAAATTGTCTTGATTTTGAGGTTGCTTTTGTTCTAGAGTCTTGACTTCTTTAGCCTAGTCTTCCCATCTTGCTAGTGGCTAAGAGGTAAGTGGATTCATTATTCCCTTCTTTAGATCTAGAGGAAAAGCAATTTCCTCTTTCATTATACCTTATGTTACTAATTATTAATGTAACATAGAGACTTATTGTGCCTATTGTGATGGATGTATTCCTTTGATGATGTGTCCCTAACTTCTTTTGGATCCACTTTTGTCTCTTCCATGGATAGGTCCAAATTCGATGGACCCTCCTTGTTAATCAGTTGATGTTATCTATTAATTTCAACCCACTAAATTGATTTATGTTATGTTTTCTAAATTGTTTGGCCACTTTTCTTAATTGTTTCACCAGATACCCTATTTCAAAACAATATAGTGTGCCATGAAAATATACATGTTCATAGTCCAACTTTTGAGTCCAAGAATCGTATTTATTTTTTAAGATTATTTTTGCTAGAAAACCTTTATTGAAGTCCATTCTACACATATTTATACATGTTCTATTGTTGTGTTTCTTTGTTTCATTCTTATTATAATAAAACCTTTCAAAGGCTTTGCATCGACTATTACAGACATCACTCATAGACAATGGTGTTGTACGAGGAAGCAACAAATCATCATCTTTTCAGGTTAGTAGTTATTTCAGCCTGATTTTATTCTCATAGCTACTTGGAACTGGTCAGAGCTGCTGCTACTATTCAGTTTCATTTTCAGACTTATCGTTGGGTTTGGAGGAGTGTTTTCTCTATTTAGACACATCACTTGGGATGATAAGCATATATTTTGAGTTAAGTTGGAAACCATTTACAACATGGTAATCAAATGTAGACTGATGATCTCATGGACTATGAATTAGACGAGTTGGGGGTAACCGAGATTTTCGTATCTACTCTAGCATTCAAGGTGGAATTGTTGATGTTGGTTAGACTAATATCATGGCCTCAGGCCCCTTCCCTCAAAATATGTCAGAATACTTTACAATGGAATATGCTTCGAGACCACATGTTGGGTCATTAACTTCGATCCCCTCCGTCTCATTCCCATTTATAGGTTTTTATCTGGACCTACTATCCCATTCAGAGAACATGGGATTAATGGCCTTGAGTTTATCATGGAGTATTTTGGTGGGCCCTCAACCATCAATTCTGAAGCATTTATTTCCCAATACATGCATAGATTTAATAGTTATATAATCATATGGATTATAGGTGTTCTCTGCCACTTTGGAGAAAGTTTACATGAAGGGGTCCATATATTTGAGTTTCTTAAAAAACTCTTCCCCTTTTCTATCATCGTTTTTTTCTTCTCTACCGGAGGAAGGAATGCAACCAACCTCCAACAATTTTATAAATGAAATTTTAACTGTCGGAGGGCCAGACGGTTTAAATTCTAAGGAAGTGATGGTAGGATAGTAGGTGAGAAGGGTTTGAAATATACTATGAAGTACTCACATGGTTTCTATGATAAGACTTTGAATGCTAAATGAAAAAATATTTGTTTCCTAAAAAAGAAATATATGCATCCAAAGACTAGTTTGGCTCTCAGTGATGAAGTGCTCATGAATATATGTGGCAGGCTTGGCCGAACAAACTCTAGTCAAACGAGCTCATGGAAGGTATTTTAAATATTCAACTATCAGATCCTACAGTGAAAGGGAGTTAGGTTTGTATGCCAAAGAGGTTCCTTAGATTGAAAAATTGGCAAAAGGATGGATCCAACTAAATTTATGAATTCCAGATGAGGAAAAAATGACATAGTAAAAGACATGGAAAATTGATTCCACCCCAATTATTTTCAATTTATGCCCCCACCCCACCCCTCCTCACCGCCATTTCAATGAAAATAACGAAAGAATGGACATAATACCCATATAGGTATGTTTTCCTAGCCTCTTGACTTAGTAAAGGCATGAGAGAATTTTTAAAGATTTGGGAAATCCATTAGAAACCTTCATTGATTATGACTCCTCATACAAAATTATTGGAAACCAACTGGTGGAAAGAGCTTGCAGAGACGATGTATATTGGTCGTGATGATGAAATTATACAAATTATCGATTATGAAGGAGTTCATTTTCTATGTAGAAGATGTAATGTATATGGAAAATTGGAAAGGGAATGCTCCATGTGTTAGAAAAGTTGGACATAAGTGTTCACGATCATGCACAAGAAGAATGAAAATCAACATTAGTGGATAGTGGTGCAAATAATTTTGAAGACATTTCTAGTGCAGCATATCACTTCAAGAGAAAATGGAACCCAAGTATATGGATAGAGATCTGAAAGAGACTTCCAATGATATATTGAAGTCTAGAAAAGGCCTTCTAGATCAGGAGTTATGGCCAGTCAAAGTATGCAGATCAAAAGCTCAACATGAAGGGTTCCATGGCTCAAGGTTCCACATTTCCCTTGTTTTTTGTGTGAAATCATTTTCATTTAGGACTTAGGTGATTTGTGCCTAGGTAGAAGTCAGGTTTGTGTTGTAGAAGTATGAGAAGGGAAATTATCCCCGACCCTTGACATGTGTGGGAATAACTCCTAGTCGGGCTCGTAGACTAGTCAGTAGTCAGCCAGGTCGGGACTTAGGAAAATTCGAACAAGACTGAATTTGGGCTTGGTTGGGAGGTGGGCCTACTTAAGAATTATCAAAGATTGGGCCACACAAAAAAATTCAGTAGGATGAAGCAAGCCGCAATTTAAAAATGCATGGAAGTTCTAAGGAAAATCTACTGCAATACGTCCTTATTGACCGATTAGAAGAAATGTGTGGGGTCTGAATGTGAAGGTGTAATTGACAACGGGGGGTCATGCAATGGTTATTTTTCCCAGACTTCCGATCATACATCAACGACAAAGCTTAATGTGAAAATTTCAGTTTTGAAATCATATTGTAGCAACTGGAAATAATTCTTCTAATTATTAATTAATTTTAACAAATTGTTTGCTACGACAAGTACCGAAAATATTACACTGCAACCTTCACAAATAAAACTGTAGAAACGAAATTTTGTTGGAAATTGAGAAACTTCTAGCACACATACACATAAAAATGACATCGTTTTTTTGGAAAAATATCCTTGGAAAACTAGTGCAACAATGCGGTTTTTCATTACTATGCAACAGTGAAAATATGATTACAATATAGATGTACAAACTGGGAATCCACTACAGGAGAAAATGACCACAAATATTAGTGAGAAAAATTTTGCCTCACCCAACAATGATCTAGCTTTGAAACTGGCTTTTAATGGGCTCCACGAAACCCTTGCATCAACATATGCATCGAGCCTACGTAGTCATTGGTACACTCTTCCTGGAACCGCAACTAATCATGTCATCTGTGCAATCCAACCTCTAAGAATAACTCACTGGCCCCTTCCTGAAATATTCTTGGTCTCCAGCAACTGAATCGACCCTTTGTCTCACCAATTAAAACTCTACATATGAATATTTTTACGCAACCTATGTGTAGCCTCACTAAGGAAACTCTACCTTCTACAACTGTCTCTCTAGATATGGAAAATATCCTCTGGACTCACTCTCCCTTCCCCTCACTCACTGCTTCGATCTATGGATCTCCGATAGCTAATTGTTGCTACTATGGAAATCAAACTTCCAAGGAAATCAAATTTCTGGTTTTATTATTTGTCTTCTCCAAGTGCCCATCGAATTCCTCCTATAATCCACTATTGGAGCACCAATGGCCAAGAATAAAACTCAATCAATGGCTAAGATAATCTTGGAGTCAATTTGTGTGAGTTTCTAGATTATTCACAACTTGAATTAATTAATTATGATTAATTAGCCATATTCCCTAAGTTTAGACTTAGGAAATATTTGAAAATAGGCTAATAATATAATTAAGCCATCTTTAAGTGTAATTTCCAAAAACAATTTCTTGTTTTTGGAGATCTAATATATTATAGCCTCTCCACCAAATTTTGTGGCTATGACGCATCCGATGCTATAGAAACTAACACTCCCTCTTAGCGAGGATTGTGTTCTCTAGAGTGCTACACATTTTACCACAACACCCTGTATTTGTATCACCTCCTGCCATGCTATTTATGTCTAGATATTATTGCCCATCAACTACTGTGCAACTATGGTGCTACATCTATGCTGATGCCAACAATGCATTTTCACTGCAACTCTCTCTCAACTATTACTGTTTTTATCCTCCTGTATTTTACAGAATTCACTAGGTGACTATGGATGTTCTACAAGCAACTAAAGATAGAATTATTTTCCTATCAGCTATCTTTAGAAATCTCACTGCCTTCATTATCCTAAAAATAAACCTATTTCACTATTTTTCATCTCTGCCTTCTCAGTTTACCTTGCTACTCTTAAAAATAATCATCTTGGGCTTGTTTATCTCATTTTCACCCTCCTCCTTACCCCAACTCTCATTCAGTGATTCCCCCTCTAAAACCCATTTTTCCCTTCAAAATCCTTCATAAAGAACCCTCCCTTCATCATTTTTTTCTCCTTATATGTAATAAAACAATGTAAAAACTGCTTCTTACATTGTTCTATCGGATCATTTTATTTTTATACATACTAAACTCTGTTTTTAATGTATAAACCCAACTCTTTATGCGAGCCCCTCTCATTTTTATCCCATGCACCACATGACCCTAACCCCGCCTACTTTCATAGCGCCCACACATTATTTAAAAATCCCTCATAAACCCTTTCTTTCTACTTTATAAACAAGTGCATCCGCTTGGCTTATAGAGACCCTAGGCCCCGATTTTCCTCAAAACCTGTGCTCCAACAATACTCTGCCACGTCTTATTCCCTCTGGCCCCATCCTAAACTACTCTGCACCGTCGATCTTTGCCCTTGAGATCCGACGGCTCACATAGCATATCGCAAATAAAATAGCGTGTAGATTAATTTTTTTAAACATTGCAAAATGGGTGGTTTCGCCTTGCCACGCAACCGTCATTGAATTGTATCACATGCCCACCCTGAAACCGTTACCGCCTCCTCCACCATACGAAAACCACCTCCCAGTTTTTGAAAACCGCCTATCCCTCTATGCGAAAATTCAAATACCCCTGCCTCTGCTCAAGATTCATGTTGGTTCTGCATGTGAAATCAAGCCTAGAATTTCATTCTCCACTCTCCGACAGCCCAAAAACCCTTGTAAAATTTAGAAAATCCTCCCCGTAAGTTTTAAGAACTAATTAGTTGTTTTAGTGTGTAGGTTTAATGGAGGAGATGCATGAAATGCATTTCGAAGGTCCAAAATCGATTGAATGAACGCTCTAGGTGATGATCCATAGGATTTGTTCCATTAAAAGGGACCGGAGGCCCTATTAAAAGCTTTAATCATCAATGAAACAAGATCATCAATGGTTATTAAACCCTCTAGCAATGAAAGAAACACATCCTACACCAAAAAAGTAGATAGACAGAGACAAGGTGAAGAACTAAAACAATTAAATGATTGTGACAAAGGTCAAAAGGATTAACAGGGCTAATCATATGTCAAATACAAATCATGAAGGATTAGGCAACAAAAACAGAGTTAAAAGGCAGAATAAGTGAAAAAGACAGTGAAACAGACAGATAAAGGATAAATCAGATTTTAAATCCTAAATAAGAGTTTCAAGATAAAACCAAGGTGGGTTAAGCCCAGAAACACATTCAAAAGGCTAAACCTACAGAAATTACTTCTTCAAAGGATATTTTTCCACCTACAACATGTTTTCTTTCAATAAAATATCAAATAGTTATTACACATAGTCAGAGGTATTTTTCATCTACCAACAGTTATTGTAAAGTTATTGCAAAAAGCCTTAAATTCAAATGTTTCACAAAAATTAACTCAGAAGTTAAGTTAGAAGTTATTATTTCAGAGAAACACCTTTATATATTTTTGCCTTGGGCCTTGAATGGTCTCAAATCTCAAAAATCACTAACTCTGTAATAAATGACATTCCAAACCCTAGCTTAGCACCACCTCCTCATTTTGTAGATAAATACTACATATGAGTTTCATTTTTACTGTTGGTTAGTTGGTGGTTATTTGACTGATTTCTGCTACTGAGCCAGTTGAGGATTGCTAGGCTAGATTTGAGAAATATTTGATTTGTAGAGAGCTATTGTACATGGAGTAATGTAACTGGTTTGATCATCAATAATACAAGCTCGTTCAAAGGATTATTGAACTATGTTTATGATGAAGTTTTCCTCATTTGTCATTTTTTTTCTTATGTTTTCAATTTTGTCCACATTCCTTTGATAAAAGAAGAGAATTTTTAGAGTAGGACATGCTGTCTTGGCACCCTATTTCTGTCTGCATTCTTTATCTTTATGTTTTCTTCTGCAAGGTCTGGTTAGAGGATTTTTAATTACCCTCTAGTTCCATCTAGCGTGTTGTCTTAGAAATGATGCAATAGAGTGAAACCAAATAAGTTTATGGTGAGCCCTGTCCTTTGGTACAACTTGAGATATTGTGTTTAAGGCCTTTCTTTGAAGTATACTTAGTAGAGTCTAAACTAGGGAAGTATATGGTATGTCCTATCCTCTGGTCTACCTCAAAATGTTTCTTTGAAGGTCTCTTGGGTGTTGAGTTAAAGAAGATAGGTTTCAGTTTTCTCTTTAGCTGCTCTAACTGTTATCTTAAAGGTTTTCTTTTGTCTGAAAGAAGTCTTAGGATTGCTAGATTTTTGTCTTAAAGGTTTGCTTAATAAAGTATGGCCAAAGAAGTCTATGGTATGCCCTATCCTTTGGTTTTTCTCAAACAGTTACCTAAGAGGGTTTTCTTGTCCAAGTAGAGCTAGAAGATTCTTGACTGACTATAGCTTTGCTGCCTTCATAACTTATTATTGTTTCATATCACAATCTAATCTAAGAGATCCACTTGATATAGTTAGCTTGCCCTATGAAAACCCTCGCAGAGTTGATGAACAATTAAATCCTTTTTATGACTCCATATCTCAATGGATCAATGTTTTCTCATAGTCTATCTATTCAGCTGGAACATCCCTTCAATTAATCACACCACAAATCTGTCAATCTATCAATTAATTCAACCAAAACAAATAAATCCTTAGAACTTCATAACTAGCATAATATCATAAAAACAAGAGCATAAAGATATATCATTTGAAAACACATAAATAGAGAGATCCCTCTCTGAATCCATGAAGGCTAGGTCCTAGGATTGCAAAGTGGTTCTGATGTGGCCCATGCAGTGTTTGTTCTTGCTAATATTGCAAATCACAGGGAGCCAACATAGTGGCGACTCCACTGGGGACTACTGAGTGATAAACTGCAAAACATAGACTCAAAAACTCAGAAAAACTCATTTCGAACTTAGATGAATCAAGTGTTAGCCAAGAATGGTCTTTGATTGCTGATGGTGGACAAAAATATGCTATAAAGCAAGTAAAAATCCTCCACCTGGTGACTCCATTGGTTTTCAGTAGGCCTGGTGACTCCACTGGTTTTCCATAGATTCCACTGGGAAACTTATATTATCATAAAAAAATTAACCATACCCAATCAAGAATACTTTGTGGATTAAGTATTTCTTTCACAATTTGGTTCATGTCTTAAGACTTTTATACCTCTTAACGTTTCTGATTTTTTTGGTCTAGAGTTCCGGCTTCTAGAAGAATTCATAGTAGATCCTATCCTGACCCAAATAATCCTGCTATAGTTGACAATCCTGAAAGCATTCTTAGGAAGTCTCCTAGATCCAAAGATTCAGTTGTTAGCAGACCAATCCACAAAGAAAGTTCCCTATCTGAAAACCTTAAAGACTTGCAGAATATACCCTCTGACACACCCCTAGAACAAAGCTTGTCTAGGACCAGATCTCAGAGTTGGATAACCCAGATAGTTTTAGATCCATCCAGCTTACAACAAAATTATTTTTTACTAACTTCATCCCCCACTGTTCACCTTCCTCCATCTAACCATGTACCTCCTATTATAAACCCTCCACTTGTTAATCCTCCATTGTTTCCACAACCTCATATCCTGGCAACATGGTATGCTCAATTAGTCCTTCCTTTACCTTTAGTTTTTCTACCACAGGATTATCAATCCAATATTCCTTTATATGATGCTAGTAGTTCTACTACTACTAAATAACATGTTGATAAAATGAATGACTACTTTGACAGGCAAGAAATAGATGATGAAGCTGTTAAACTCAGAATTTTTACTCAAATATTAGGGGGAGAAGCAAGAAAATGGTTCAAAGGCTTAACCCCTAACAATATAAATGATCTCCCTCCTTTTCATCAACTATTCTTAAACAAATGGGAAGTTAACGAAAATCCTCTTCAAATCCTATTAGAGTACAATGACCTTAAAAAAATGCTGGAGAGAGTGTCCAAGATTACTGCACTAGATTTAATAGTGTTTACGATGCACTCCCTCCCCACATGAAACCCCCACAAGGCCTAGCCTTAATGAAATTTCCTGAAATATTTGACCCAGACATGTGTTATCAATTAAGAGAAAGATATCCCCTAACCTTAGAGGACATGCAAAGAGGAGCAATAAGTGTAGAAGCTAACCTAAATGCCAAAAGGGATAGATTGAAAAAAGAGAAAAATGTTACATACAAAGAAGAAGTTGGACCCTCCACATATGATGCTAAAATTGATAGCCCTGTTAGGAAAATGGAGAGGATAATGGAGATAATAAACATGAATGAGAGAGCTTACCCTAGAGAAAATCAAACACCTCCTCAAAACAAAAATCAAAATCTGAACCAAAACCAGAAATTTAGAAGAAATCCCCCTCAAATTAGACAAAGAGGTCCTGATCAGCAAATCATACCTCCTTTCCAAGAAAACTATGCTGATGAAGACGAGGGAGTGATTTAAGAAACGTAGGAAAACCACATAAATTTAATGGGAGTGAACAATTAGGAAACTGTTTTCCTCACTGAGGAAGAACAAGGAATATTTACACCTTATGAGGAAGAGAGTCTAGAATCTGAAGACTACAAACAAGGCTTCAAAAATTCTATAATGGAAGTGCATAGACAATATGATCTCAGAAGCAAGAAAAACCAAGACACTCCCGAAAGAAATACCTCTGATATTTATGCTAGGAATAATCTTGAAAACATTTCTAAAAGGACAACAGAAAACAGTAACATAGTGGTTGAAAGTTCTGATAAAAAATAAAATAAAAACAACCACCCTAATCCCAAACATAGTGGTGACCAAAGAAACACTAGAAACTCAGCTAATGCTCATAATAAAACTATTTTAACTGTTGTTCATAATAAAAACCAGGAAGCTGAATTTGCTGAGAAAACAATGACTAAAAAGGTTGATTTAAACATTTCTAAAACTCAGACACCTTTCAGTATAGAGAGTGAAATTTCCAATATTAATATCTCTATCCCTCTTACTAAACTAGTCACTCAAGATGTATATAAATCCCAACTTTTGAGAGCTTTAAACATAGGAGAAAATGTTGATTTTGTTAATTTAAATGATGACAAACCTGAGCTTTTGTTTGGACCAGAAGTGGAAGGGAACTTTCAATAAGGAGGTGCTCCTCCATTTTATGTCATTTTAAACATCCATGATAAGATTTTGCACAATGCCATGTTATACTTTGGTGCCTCCCACAACCTAATGACAAATTTAGTGGAAAGACTAGGCCTTGAAATAACTAGAACATACAAAGATTTATACTCTTTTGATTCTAGAAGAGTTAAATGTCTAGGCCTAATAAAAGATTTATGTGTCAACTTAGCACAAATACCAGCCAAGAGCCTAGTAATGGATATTGTAGTGGCTGATATACCTCCTAAATATGGCATGCTCCTTTCAAGATCATGGGGTGCTAAAATCCAAGGTACCCCACAAATGGAAATGACTTATGCACCCATCCATGTCTTTAGTCAACCAAGGAGAATATATAAGGAAACAGACATGAAATACATGGTTAGAAGTCAAGAAAAACTAGATAACTCCCATATTTATTCTATTCACACAGACCTTGATTCATTCATTCTTTACAATGATGAAAATATTAATGAACAAGTGACACAAAATGAGCAGACAACAGTAGAAAAAGAGGGAAAGGAGGAGGAACAGTCAAAACAATTTTCTAACACAGAATATTACAACAAAAATAGTGGAAACCATAGGAAAAAAAGCACCCATCAACGTAAGGATGATCATGTAAAAAAAATGAAAATCAACATAGTGGAGATCATGATAAACAAGACAATGACAAACATAGTGCAAACCCTAAAAATCAACATGGTGAACAACACAGTGGTAGCCACTATAAACAACATGATGAGGACCATAGTAATCAAGAAATTGACAAATCTGAAACTGAACCTCTTTGGAGTATGAGTTTTGATGGTTCTTGTAGCAAAATTGGTTCAGGACCAGGCATATGGGTACATAACACAGAGAAAAATCATGCAGAAGGTCACTCATACAAGCTAAAATTTCAATGCACAAATAACATAGCTAAATATGAGGCACTCTTCTTAGGACTACAATTACTGAAGAAATTAGGAGCCAAGAGGATAAATGTTCATGGAGATTTAGAGTTAGTTATTAGGTAAATAAATGGAGAATACACAGCCAAGAATCTAAGATTAAAAGCCTACAGAGATGATGTTATGGACCTCTTGAAAACATTCACTGAATATGAGCTTACTTTTATCCCTAGAAACCAAAACATCCGTGCTAATGGTTTAGCCTTTGCTACTAGTACATGTCAAAAACCTTATGAAAGAAAACAATACATAGTCCAAATCAAATATAAACCAGCAGTCCCTAACAATATAAAATATTGGCCAGTTTTTGAAGGAGATAAACAGATAGAGGATTTCTTGCAGTCCAGAAATGGGTTTGAAATGCAAAATTTAGACTCAGACTATGAGGAAGACTACCTTACTGAGGAACAATCTTACAAAGAAGAACCTCTTGACACTGCTGATATAAATCTGTTAACCAAAGAAAACACACATAAAACATAGTTGTGCACTAATCTAGAAAAGGAATACTTTGAAGAGCTGCAGTCTAATAATGATAACTTGCCAAAGGGACTGGTGCCTCTAGAAGAATTGTTTGACTTTAATGATGTTGCTAAAAAGCCAAAAATGGAACCAACTGAAACTGAAATAGAAGAGTGAAATATAGGCAGTGAACAAAAACCCAAAATGATCAAACTGTCTAAAACACTGCCTGCTCATATAAAACTGAAATACCTTAAGCTTTCTAGAGAATTTGTTGATTTTTTTGCTTGGAGTTATGATGATCTGAAGTCCTATAATACAGAGATAATTCAGCATAAGATACGCCTCAAAGAAAACCAGAATCCCTTTAAACAAAAGTTGCCAGAATAAACCCTGTACAACTACCCTTGGTTGGGAAAGAAATTAAGAAAATGTATGATGTTAGAATCATAGTCCCTCTGAGATACTCAGAATGGGTTTCTAACCTTGTATCAGTAAGGAATAAAATAAGAGAAATTAGGTTGTGCATTGACTTTAGAAATCTAAACAAAGCCTTCTTAAAGGACAACAACCCTTTACCAAAAATGGATCACATATTACAAAGGGTAGTGGGTTCCAAAATAATTTCTTTGCTAGATGGCTTCTCAGGATACAATCAGGTGATGATCAACACAAGACAATTTTCACTACACCTTGGGGCACTTTCATGTATGTAAAAATGTCTTTTGGGTTAATGAATGCTGGTGCCACTTTCCAAAGAGCCATGGATATTTATTTCTCAGAATAAACAGGTTACTTCATTGTGATCTACCTTGATGAAATCACAGTCTATTCTAAAATAGATGAAGAACACCCAGCTCACTTAAGAAAAGTCTTTGAAAAATGCATAAAGTATGGTTTGTCTCTGAATCCCATGAAAACTCTATTTAGCCTTCAAGAAGGAAAATTTTTAGGCCATATTATATCTGAAGAGGGGATCAAGATAGACCCAAAAAGGATTGAAGTAATATTGCAAATCAATCATTCTAGAAATATCAAAGAGCTGCAATATTTTATTGGAAAGATTAATTTCTTAAGAAGGTTCACACCAAACCTTGCTGAACTCCTTAGAAACATGACAAATATGATGAAAAGGAAAATAGGAGTTAAATGGACCATAGAAGCAAAGAAATCCTTTGAACTGGTAAAACAAGCACTTATCCAAATACCAGTTCTAATTGGCCCTGATTTTAACAAAGACTTTTTCATATTCTCCTTTGCATCAGAACATACAGTTGTTGTTGTCCTATTTCATATTCTCTTTTGCATCAGAACATATAGTTGTTGCTATCCTATTATAGAAAAACATAAAAGGACAAGAGCAACCCATTTCATTTTTCAGCAAAGCATTAAGAGATGCACCTCTGAAATACAACATAATGGAAAAACAAGCTTTTGTCTTAATCAAGGCATTGAAAGATTTCAGAGTTTAAATTTTACACTCACACATCATTGTATTTGTGCCTAATTCTGTGGTGAAAGAAATTTTAACAAAAGATATTGATGGAAAAAGAGGTAAGTGGATCGCGGTTATATTAGAATATGATTTAGAAATCAAGCCCACTAAACTCATCAAAGGCCAAGGATTAGCTAAAATCATGGCTAAAACAAAATTTCAAGTACTAGACATGAACATGATTGATACATCAGATGTATAGGAGGAGTTGGCAGCTCCACTTATTGAAGATTCATTTATGAATTCATCTTGGTATGCTGATATTTTATATGTGATTCTTAACCTCAATGTCCCTCTTGGTTTGTCTAGGACAAAGGAAAGATTATTAAAGTTAAAGGCTATAAATTACTGCATTTTAGATAAATTTTTATATTGGAAAAATGCTAGTGGTATATTGCTTAAATGTTTTCCTGAGAATGATGCAGAGAATATCAAGGATGAGTTTCATGAAGGAGAATGTGGAGGCCACCTCTATTGGAAAACTACTGTCAACAAAATCCTTAGAGCTGGTTACTATTGGCCCACCTTCTTTCAAGACATCCATAAAATGGTAATTCCCTACCATAAGTGCCAAATATTTGAAGGCAAAAGAAAATTGTTGCCCTTACCTTTGCATCCTATCTCTGTTGAAGCTCCTTTTCAACAGTGGGGCCTAGACTTCATTGGGAAAATCCATCCTGCTTCCTCTGCCCAACACAAATGGATCCTCACTGCAACTGAATACTTTACAAAGTGGATAGAGGCCATCCCTTCTAGAACTGCCACCAATTTAGTCATCATTAGATTCCTTGAAAACCATATTTTGTCTAGATTTCGCTGTCCCAGAAAGATCATCACTGATAATGCAGCTGCCTTTAGATCTAAGAAGATGGTGGAATTTTTCCACAAATATCAGATTACATTGGGTAATTCTACAGCTTATTACCCTCAAGGTAATGGGTTGGCAAAATCCTCAAACAAAATTTTGGTGAACATCATCAAAAAAATGTTGGAGGAGAATAAAATGTCATGGCACAACAAACTAGTACATGCACTATGGGAAGACTGATTAACAAGTAAAAAATAAATTGGAATGTCTCCCTATTAGCTAGTGTATGGAGAAGATGCAATTTTTCCACAAGTTTAGGAGTAACAGTCATGAATCTGATCCAAGAAGTACGGTCTGAAGAAGATGAAATGATAAGAAGGATAAATCATACGATATAGTTACATCAAACTAGAGAGGAAGTGTATAACAGAACATAGTTAGTGCAGGAAAACATCAAGAAGTTGTTTGATAAGAGAACCAAAGAAAATGATTTCAACATTGGTGAAAAAGTGCTCAAATGGGACTCAAGGAGAGAATACAAGGGCAAGCATGGAAAATTTGAAAATCTATGGAAAGGGCCATACCTCATCCATTTTGCGAGAGGTAACAATGCATTTTTATTACAAGAGATGGATGCAACAGAACTATTTGGAGGTCCTGTCAATGGCAGGATGCCCAAACATTATTTTTGTTAAAAATTCTCATTTTAAAGCTTTATTCATTGTATATAACATTGTTTGAAGAAGAGATCAGAAAAACAAACACAAAAACAAAGAAAAAGAAGAAAAAGAGGGCAGGAAAAAGAAAAGGTATAGCTCCATACCAAAGAAAAAATACTCTTGAAAGTGTGCAAGTCCAAATGCCACTACCTTGAAAAAGAAGTTTTGTTCAGCCATACAACCTAATCATGATTGAACAAGTTTAAATTTCTGCTAATATATTAGTGAATGAAGATTTTCCAAACTGTCTAAACATGGCTTATCATTAGATTAGATTAGGAAAAAATATTGGCTCCAATGCTCAAATATGAACCAAGAAAGAAAAAGAGGGATGCATAACAAATTCCTAGTTACAGCCCTCATAGTTTTGTTTTAATTTATGAAAAATAAAATATGTAAGCAAATTTGTACAAAATGTCACAGCTCATGACGAATCAAACTTCTTAATCTTGATTTGATCATGTTTTCAATTTCCTGTTTATAGATTAGAGAATGAGAATATGTCAAATTTTTCAATCTTGACAGGTAAGTAGATTAGGTAGAGAATAAAAAGCTCATCTATTTAATTTGAGCTTTTGGATGATATAAGTGTAGAAGTAGATAGTTTCTTGTTAAAAAAAACAATAATAATAAGGGTTGGCTAATCTAAATGCACCCAATGAAGAAAAAAATGTTAGGAAAGGTAGGATGGGTCGGTAGAAGTTGAGTTGAAGCAATCATGATTTTAAGATATTGAAGATCACAGCTTCAAAATAATAACAACAAAAAAACAAATTAAATAAAGAAAGTCTATCAAGATACAAATCAAGGCACTAGTCTACTTCTCCCAGAGATTTGATCTCTGAGGTTCTTGACACCTCCGAAAGGAGTTGCCCTCCCCATCTGGAGCCACTGTTATCCTCTTGTATTTTACATAATTCACTAGGTGACTATGGATGTTCTACAAGCAACTAAAGATAGAATTATTTTCCTATCAGATATCTTTATAAATATCACTACCTTCATTATCCTAAAAATAAAACTATTTCACTATTTCTCATCTCTTCCTTCTTAGTTTACCTTGCTGCTCTTAAAAAGACTAATTTTGTGCTTGTTTATCTCATTTTCAATCTCCTCCTTACCCCAACTCTCATTCAGTCATTCCCCCTCTAAAACCCATTTTTCCCTTCAAAACCCTTCATAAAGAACCCTCCCTTCATCATTTTTTTCTCCTTATATGTAATAAAACAATGTAAAAATTTCTTTTTACATTGTTTTATGTCTAAAATCTGACTATCGGATCCTTTTTTTTTATACATATTAAACTCTATTTTTAATGTATAAACCCAACTCTTTATGTTTTAACCCGATCCCCTCTCATTTTTAACCCATGCACCACATGACCCTAACCCCGACTACTTTCATAGCCACCACACATTATTTAAAAACTCCTCATAACCCATTTCTTTCCACTTTATAAACAAGCACATCTGCTTGGTTTATAGAGACCTTGGGCCCTGCTTTGCATCAAAACCCATTCTCCAACAATACTCTGCCATGTCGTATTCCCCTGGGCCCCATCCTAGACCGCTCTGTACCGTCGATCTCCGCCCTCGAGATCCGATGGCCCACACAACATATCACAAATAAAATAGCGTAGAGATTAATGTTTTTAAACATTGCAAAATGGGTGGTTTTTCCTTTTGCACATGGCCATCGTTGAATCGTATCACATGCCCACCCTAAAAACCATTACCGCCTCCTCCACCGTGCGAAAACCACCTCCCGGTTTTCGAAAACTGCCTATCTCTCTGGGCCAAAATTCAAATACCCCTACCTCTGCTCAAGATTCATGCTAGTTTCGCCTGCGGAAACAATCCCAGAACGTTGTTCTCCACCCTCCGACAGCCCGAAAACCATTGTAAAACGCATAAAATCCTCCTCCCAGGTTTTAAGAACTAATTATTTGTTTTAGTGTGTAGGTTTAATGGCAGAGATGTAGGAAATGCATTCTGAAGGTGCAAAAATGATTGAATGAATGCTCTAGGTGATGATCCAAAGGATTTGTTCCATTGAAAGTGACCAGAGGCCCTATTCCAAGTTTTAATCATCAATGAAACATGATTTTCGATGGTTATTAAACCCTCCAGCAATGAAAGAAACGCATCCCTGCACCAAAAATGTAGACAAGCAGAGACACAGTGAAGAAATAAAACAGCTAAATGACTGTGAAAATATTAAAAGGGATAATCATATGTCAAACAAAAATCATGAAGAATTAGCCAAAAAAAATAGAGTTAAAGGCAGAATAAGTGAAAAATACAGTGAAACAGACAGATAAAGGATAAATTAGAGTTTAAAGCCTAAATCAGAGTTTAAAGAGAAAACCAAGGTAGGTTAAGCCCATAAACACATTCGAAAGACTAAACCTACAACATTTACTTTTTCAAAGGATATTCTACCACATACAACATGTTTTCTTTCAATAAAATATCAAATAATTATTACACATAGTCAGAGATATTTTTCAACTACCAGCAGTTATTGTAAAGTTATTGCAAAAAGCCTTAAAGTTAAATATTTCACTGAAATCAACTCAAAAGTTAAGTTAGGAGCTATTATTTCAAAGAAACACCTTCAGATATTTTTTCCTTGGGCCTTGCATGGTCTTAAAGGTCAAAAATCACTAACTCTATAATAAATTACATTCCAAACCCTAGCTTCGCACCACCTCCTCATTTTATAGATAAATACTGCATATGAGTTTCAATTTTAGTGTTGGTTATTTGGTGGTTATTTGACTGATTTCTACTGCTGAGCTATTTGAGGATTGCTAGGCTAGATTTGAGAAAGCTCTGAGTTGCAGAGAGCTATTGTACATGGAGTAATGTAACTGGTTTGATCATCAATAATACAAGCACATTCACAGGATTCTTGAGTTATGTTAATGGTGAATTTTTCCTCATTTGTCATTGTTTTTTCTTATGTTTTCCATTCTGTCCACGTTTCTCTGATAAAAGAACAAAATTTTTAGAGTAGTACATGTTGTTTTCTTTTGCAAGGTGTGTTTGGAGGATTCTTAATTGCCCTCCATTTCCATCTAGCTTGTTGTCTTAGAAATGATTCAATAGAGTGAAACAAAACAAGTTTATGGTGAGCCCTATCCTTTGGTATAGCTTGAGATACTATTTTTAAGGAATTTCTTTGAAGTATACTTAGTAGAGTCTAAACCAGGGAAGTCTATGGTATGCCATGTCCTTTGGTTCGCCTCAAAATTTTGCTTTGAAGGTCTCTTGAGTGTTGAGTTAAAGAATATAGGCTTCAGTTTTCTCTTTAGCTTCTCTCACTGTTATCTTAAATTTTTTCTTTTGTTTGAAAGTAGTCTTAGGATTGTTGGATTGTTGTCTTAAAGGTTTTCTTAATAAAGTCTGGCCAAAGAAGTCTATGGTATGCCCTGTCCTTTGGTTTGTCTCAAACATTTACCTAAAAGGCTTTTCTTGTCCAAGTAGAGCTAGAAGATTCTTAACTGACTATAGCTTTGCTGCCTTCACAACTTATTATTGTTTCATATCACAATCTAATCTAAGAGATCCACTTGATATAGTTAGCTGGCCCTATGAAAACCCTTGCAGATTTGATGAAAAATTAAATCCTTTTATGACTCCATATCCCAATGGATCAATGTTTTCTCATTGTCTATCTATTGAGTTGAAACATCCCTTCAATTAATCACACCACAAATCTATCAATCTATCAATTAATTCAACCAAAAAAAACAAGTCCTTAGAACTTCATAACTAGCCTAATATCATAAAAACAAGAGCATAAAGATATATCATTTGAAAACACATAAATAGAGATACCCCTCTCTGAATCCAGGAAGGATAGGTCCTAGGATTCCAAAGTGGTTCTGATGTGGCCCCTGCAGTGTTTGTTCTTTCCAATCTTGCAAATCACAGGGAGCCAACAACTACTACAACTGAAACTAATTCAACTAAGAAGCATATAAAATAATGAATGAATTATGTTCATTATGATGCATATGTCACTAGAGTCTCTGACTGCTACCAGCCTCTGCACTGTCTCTGAAGAATTTGCATTGCTGCCAACTTTGCACTGTGCCATCTGCACCGCTATCAACTATGCACTGCGCTCTCCAACATCTAACTGCTACTATTTTGAAACTATCACTTTGTTACTGACTACATCACTAACACTAATCCATCATGCTACTATTTATTGTGGGCCCCCATAGCTAGGTATTGATCCATGAGGTGGACTCCTCAGTGGCCCTACCCATCACTGTAGGTATTTGTCGCTACAACTCAAATTCACCCCACCTCACTCTTGTAGGTATATCAGTGAACATAGTGAATTCTTCCTCGAACCTGGAGGACAAGCTATCTATCTCATCATGTGATGCTTCCTAGTCTTGCTTCTCCTACTTGTTCTTCTTCCTAAGAGGACATTGTGTGATGCAGTAACTAAAATCACCACACCTGAAGCACTTGACCTTTGATAGGTTCTTCTTCTTCTTCCTCTACTCCCCTTTTGCCTCACTAGGATGTTTGGATGAAAGAGCTAAATTATCCTCCTTGCTCTTCATGCCCTTGCTGCTACTTCCACTGATTGTGCCCTTCAATAGAGGCTATTATTTTTTCATATAGATACATTATTATTTTCTTTGATTGTTACATTTCTTCAATAACATGTTAAATTCACCGCATATCATTATATCATTATTCAGATCTACATTAGTAACCATTAGCATATGAAAATATGTATAAATAACATTATTCATATCTACATTAGTAACCATTAGCATATGAAACTATGTATAAATAACAATAACATCATCATAATCTAAGCAGCGGAACGTAAAGGAACAAAGGAAGAAAAACATGCACACATAGAGACACCAGGATTGGTGTGAGGTCAGGGAAAAAACTACTATGGGGAAAACCCTTGCAAATTCTTCTTCTTATATCATCATAAAATGATTCACGAAACAAGAGTACAATGATCCATAGATCCATATCTTCATCATGTAGAAAAAAATAGCATATGTACAATAAAATCATAAACATACTTCTACTGAAGGAGCCTGAATTTGAGAACTCAAATGCATTGTACTAGTGAATACTGTTGATACTAAGTGATAATTGTAAATACATCTTGCAGCGGAATTATATAGAGTAGATATTTGCAGATCCATAATGGTACAAAACCCCAGATACAACTGATGACTGAAACTCACTAGAGACAACTATTCAGACCTAGATTTGAATCCAGGTCACTGTCAAAATTGATTGCAAACATATGCATGAGCACTGGTGGTTGGATCAAGTTCAAATATTCCAATAAAACCTTATCCGCGACCTCATGTTGGGGCCTTTGTTTTGAAAAAGGAACAGTTTTTGAGTTACAGAAAACAGGTGGTGGAGTACAATCAAGGTAGATAGGGAGCTATCATGTTGGAAGATAGGTGGAGCGGCAGTTGCGAAGAACAGTGCAGATGGAAGATATGGGAGACAAAGACAATCAACAGAACTCCCAGTAATCAATAAGAAGTGGTAAAAAACAGAGCAGGAAAAGAGGAAAGACTAAAAGTCACGTTGGCGGAAGAAAAAATAGGAAATCAACCAGCGTAGATAAGTTAGTTAGTCCGACAGAGGGTCGAGTGAGAGAGCCGTCGGAGAGCTCTGTGAGATCTCTGTTGTACTGAATCACCTTGTAATAGACTATGCAGAGTTATATATGTCGTTTGATAATGATAATGAAATATGGTTATTTTTGTGTTTGATGTTCTGAGTTGATTGTTACTCAGTTGCTTATTGTGAATGTATGCCCCGTTTTAAATTTTAATTCAGCATCCTGAATGTGCTTAATGAGTAATAGCTTATACATAGTAGCGAGATCTATTTGTTGTTTCAAGTTCCTTTAGTTGTTATTCATGTTTGTAACCATTTGGTACTTTATCTGTCTCCTAACTTTAATAAGGTCATGGAATGCCTCGGGTGAGATGCTCTGCTCCTTGGAGTACGGTGAAAATGCTGACGTTGTACTAGAATACTGCGGAAACCTTGTTGGCCTCTATCCTGAACCTAGGTCTTGCTCAAAGACCTCCTTTTTCACCAATAAATGGTTCTGTTGTCAAGACCTAAAAATTCATTTAGGAGTTAGATCATGGTATCGTGGATCTACGAGAGGGAACTACGAAGACGGTGGGATAACCACTTAGACCAGTTCGTATCGCAACAAGTAGAGTTGCGACAGTAGAGGGAGAAAACTATCAAGGATCGGGTCCTGCTTTCTGAATCTGCAAGTGATCTGTACGAAATTTTCTGGGGAAATTTTCTTGAGGAACTTTAATTGGTTGTAGAGACTACAAGTCAATTCACTTCTAGGAGGGGTGCGTAGAGTCTGTCGCAAGTGGACGCACATGGATCTAGTAGCGCTCCATCGGTTAGATATCGATTTGACCCAAGCTGTAGAATTCTGGGTACAATCTACCTTGGAAGGATACATTGTGAAATTTGCAGCTGAGGGTTACCAATCCCTTTCAAAAGCTGAAGACATATTCAGATCCAGATTGCGGGGATAAATTATGAAGGAAATCCTATTGAGGATCAAAGCTTTAATGGTGGATGAGGGTTTGATAAAATTTCAAAAGTATCAGATGGAGACTTAAACCTCTATTATTGAGGGGAGGAGCTGAGGGAAATGTGATACAAGTAAGTTAGAAGGGGGAATAGGGATATGGATGTCAGAACCTCCAGTAGATTGAGAGAGCGACGAGCACATCGGAGGGTGCAGATTGCTGAGAAGTGGCAGAAAAGGGTGATGAAGGAGTTTGAGAAACATGAAAGTAGTCGATAGGACAAGGAGAAGGCACCACAGATGACAAAGGAAATGGAAGGTCAGACGGGATCCCAAGGAATAGGAGGGACTATCAAAGAAGTTAGGCAAGTGTATAGGAGCCCAGCCTAAAGAGAAAAGGGAGAAAATTCCAATGTGGAGGATGAGTGCCCCGAGGAGATATCCGATGTGAAGTTGCATGTTGCGATGGAGCAACTATTTCGAGAGAGGCCGACACCCATAATTCAAGCTAATTATATTCCCCAAAATTCAAGTAGCTCTAGGCCCAACCTTCCCTTGGTACTCCATCAGCCACCAAATAAATGTTTTGTTAAGTTATGGGATTTTAGCAAGTTTAATAGCGTTAATTATACAGTACATATATTTACTAGCTATAGTGCTAGTAATAAAATTTCACAGCCAGGAAGTAGAGGTTTTATTTTAGTACCACCCATACAAAGAAATATAGCGGGATCATTTACCCGATACCCAGAATTCTCTGGGAGGGGCAACGATGATGTGGAGAAACACTGTTATCTTTGTGAAGCGATATGGAGGGCTCGACAGACACCAGAGGCAGTTAAGTTGATCGAGTTCCAGACTACTCTAAGAGAGAGAGCTCTTTTCTGGTTCATTAAATGGTCCGAAGATCATCAAAACTCAACGATAGATGATGTAAAGAAAGAATTTGTTAAATAATTTAAATTACCTCAGACAGATCAGCAAGGGTTGTCTGAGCTGTGGGAGATTAAATAGTGAGAAGGTGAAATGACATGGGACCTGATGAGGAGGTTCAAGGATGTGATTGGGAAACTAATTTACCTAATTGATCTGAATCATCAATGAGATTGGTTTATTAAATCACTTCTTCCATTGACAAGAACACCACTGACACATCAGAAGGTTGATACCTTACAAGATGCCCTAGAGTAAGCTATGAAGATAGAGGCTATGGAGGGGTATCTGCAAGAGTTCAGAGGAGGAGCAACAGTTCAAGACCCTTCCATATTGGGGCTACAACATCAGATAGGCAGTTTAACGGAGAAGTTGAAGGACATTCAACAGATACGACCTGCAAGCCCCAATGTGTGGTGTACCCATTGTCTAATGGAGGGACCTGTGGCCACAAAATGCCCAAGGTTGTGGGGGAGGAATGCGGGAGTTTCAGAAGCATGGACACAAGGGACTCCACTAGTTGGGGGAGTTGTACAGATAAACACTCTGGGATTATACCAGCAACAACCCCACTTTCCAGGGTTCCCCGCTTAACAAAATTAGACCACAACTGAATACTGTGAAATATGCAAAGGCATTGGTCATCCTCCACGACTATTCCCAATTTTTCAGAAGTACTCCAATTTTCCAAACAATACATATTGTGAATTTTTCACTTCTACAATGCATAATACAGAGCAGTGTAAAGCGCTTGATGCATTGGCAGAACAATTGGACAGACCATCTCATAGAGTAAATGAAGCTTCAAGGGGGCGAGGAGGAGGAATGAGAGGAGACAAAACTGGAGGAAGAGTATTATTAAGGAACTACAACTGTGACCAAGAAGGACACGTAGCAAGGGAGTGTCCACTACCCAGAATACCATGGTGCTCTCCTTGTAGAGTCAATACACATGCAACTGAAGACTGCCAAGAATTAATTAGGAGGTGGGAGGAAAGAGCCAAATAGAGAGGAGTGAATCTGGTGAATGCATAACCAAGAATAATAGAAGCTCAGGCCATGCAAAGTGTAGCCATAGTAACCTGGGGAGGAAAGAGAACAGGGGAGGATACACAGAATATAGACCTGATAAATTTGATCAATACAACATCTCCAAAAACTGCTTTTAGACCAGATAGAAAGAAGAAATATTTTAAGGAGGTAGTGGAAACATTTTCCCAAATAGGGGGGAGCAAAGGCATTGAGCTTCCATAGCCAACCGTAGAAAAAGAGAGCAGGCCCATACAAGTACAATGATTGAGGAATGGTTCCGATTATTTTTTAAAATTGTAACCAATGCACCAATGCTGGAACAACTAAAGAAAAATCTAGAATTGGTGGTGCAGGAAAATGTAAAACTAGAAGAGTCAAGAGATTCAACCCAAAAATACATAAGAAGGATAAAAATAAATAAGATAAGAACAGGAAAGGAATTCCATGTGAATACTCAAGTTGCAGGATTTCAAATCAAGGGCACCATGCTTGACCTAAGATCAGATGTCAACATTCTGCTAAGAAATATGTGGGAAGCACTCGAGAGGCCAAATTTGACATACCCACCGATACATCTCTGCATGGAAAATAAATATTGCATTGTGCCCATAGCAAGGCTAGAAGAGGTTGAGGTTGATGTTGCGGGAGTGAAAACATACACAGATTTTGAGGTGATAGACATCATGGGGGAAAAGGATCCATATCCTGCTTTGTTGGGGATATATTGGGCTTTTGAGAAATATGTAATGATCGAATTGGAAAAATAACTGATGATATTTGAAGACGGGGAAGTCAGAGTCACTCATCCACTTGAATCATATCAGGGACCCTGATATACAGAAACTGTTGACAACAGAAAGGATGCTCAACTTCTCGATCATCTTTACAAGATGATGGCAGGGAAGAGGGAAGACTATGTGAATCCAACAACAGGAGGGACCGTAAGCTGGAGAAGTGTTCAGAGTTCAGACTTGGGCTCGGAAATAGCTTGGGATGATTTGCAACAGGGAGGATATGAGACTAATACAAGAAGATGTGCTAATATCCGAGGAGTCAACTAGATTGGAACTGAGGTAAGGATATTCGACTCTATCAAATATGAATTTTGTAAATACAATTATTGCAAAAGTAGAAGAAAAAGTACCAATAGAACATAGAATCCTTGTTATGGATGTAGCATGGAAATCCACGTCGTCAAGATGGTGGATCAACCATCACAACTCACTTCCGATATGGGAAGATGTTGCAATAGCACTAAGAGCCAGATTCAAGGAAGATGTAGGACCACAATTCATTGAGAAGTACCAAGGGGATTATAACCCCACGAAGCATTTAGAAAATTTTGAGTATAACTAGAAGAAATCAGAGTATCTAGAATCTCTTTGGATGCACAATTTTATACATTCGCTGGACACAGTTCCACACCGCTAGTAATTAACTGAAGAAAATAAGACAGGAACTGGCACCTGGCAAGTAGTTGCAGAAAAGTTTACACAATATTTTTATTTTGAAGGAGAAACAAAACCGGTTACACAGGAACTACAAGCCATCAAAAGAGTACTGCTTTTTCTAGAAATTCAAGAAGACAAAGAGCAACCGCTCTCAGAGTATATTATCAAACAATCAGTAGCATGCAAACGAATAGATAGTGAGATGAATGAAGATGATTTAGAGAATCTCTGACACTTATACTTTGAAGAGAAAGAAGGGGAGCGAGATATACAAGAAGAAACAATAACAAAAGGACTACATCTGCTACCCTTGAGGAATAAGAAGTTGAACATTGGAACCCTGGAGAAACCCAAAATATCATCCATTGGAAACTACTGGGATATAGAAACGACCAAGGAGATCTTCGACCTTTTATAGGAATATGAAGACTTATTCCCATCCTCAGTAGCAGAGCTAAAGGGGATAAAATGGGACATGGGGGAAATGTACATAATATTGAAGCTCGACACAAGACCAGTGAAGCATAGACCTTACTGTCTAAATCCAAGGGTAAAGGAGAAAGTCAAAGTAGAAATAGATAAAATGTTGAAAGCAGGGCTGATTTTTCCAGTAGAGGAAGCAGAGTGGGTCAGTCCCATTGTTATACAAAGCAAAAAGGAAAAATTCGAGATTAGAGTATGTGTTGATTACGGAAGCCTCAACAACGCATGCATACATGATCCATGTCTCACTCCGTTTAGTGATGAGGTTCTCGACAATGTGGCAGGAAATGAAGCCTATTCATTCAAACATGGCTTCTCAGGGTATCATCAAGTGATAATAGCCAAAGATGACAAGAAGAAGACCACTTTTACAACTGAATGGGGATTTTTCGCATACCATGTCATGCCCTTTGGACTGAAGAATGCGCCAACAGTGTTTTCATGAATAGTGATAACAGCATTTTGGGAATATATCCACAAGTTCCTTGAGGTACACATGGATGATTGGATAGTTTATAGTTTACTAAAAAATCATGCAACCTTGCTGAGAATAATGTTTGACAGATGCAGACAAATCCAAATTTCCCTCAACGTCAAGAAATCCATCTTTGCAGTACCATTTGGGACGTTGTTAGGGAATTTTGTTTGTAAACAGGGTGTCTGTGTGGATCCAGCAAAAATAGCAATCATTATTAACATAGAAGTGCCAGAGACAGTGAAACTATTAAGATCACTATTCGGGCATACTCGGTACTACATAAGATTCATCTACAACTACACAAAGATAATAGTACCATTGGAAAAGTTGTTGCAGAAGTCAGAGAAATTCAGTTGCACTGACAAATACACTAGTTCCCTCAATACATCGAAATAAAAGCTAGCAAGTGCTCCCATCTTGGTTCATCCTAAATAGGACAAACAGTTCCATGTCCATATTGATGCCTCCAGCATTGCATTAGGAGCAGTGTTAGCTCAGCCAGGAGAAAATTTTGTTGTTCATCTAGTCTATTTTTCAAGCAGGAAGTTGTCAAATGCTGAAAGGAACTACACAACAACAGAACAAGGAGCTCTTGTGATGGTGTATTCCCTTCAGAAGTTTTTCCATTACCTGTTGGGAGGTACGTTCAAATTCTTCACAGACCACTCAGCATTGAAGTACTTGGTTAACAAGCCTGTGCTTGAAGGAAGGATCTATAGATGGCTCCTACTGTTCTAGGAGTTCACCTTTGAAGTGACAGTGAGACCAAGAAGTTTAAACATGGGTCCTGACCATTTATCAAGGCTAGAAAATAAAGAGAATGGGGGATCCTTGGATGATCAGTTGCTAGATGCTAATCTCTTCAGAGTAGAAGCCATCCTAGATTGTTTGGAGTAGATAGCAGTATATATGGAAACAATAGAATGCCCAACTGAATACACGATGACTCAGAGAAGACATTTGGTATTGAAAGCGACTGATTATCAACTGATAGCAGGACAACTGTATAAGATGGGGTTGGACCAAGTCTTGCATAAATGTATCATGGACCATGAAAGAGAGGATATCTTGTGGGAGTGTAATTGCAGAGTTGCGGGGGGCCATGTCGATGCAAAACCCACCGTAAGAAAAATATTACAAGCAGGGTTATGGTGGCCCACAGTTCATAAAGATAGTAAAGCATATGTAAATAAATGTGATGTATTCCAAAGAATATGACGTCCATCACACTGAGATAAGTTTCCACTTCAACTTGTAAGAGCACTGTAGCCATTTGAAAAATGAGTCCTTGATTTCATAGGGCCAATTGCACCAGCGGCAAGACATTCATAATCAAGGTACATAATTACCGCAACAGATTATCTCACAAGATGGGCAGAGGCAGCACCAGTGAAAGATTGCACATTACACAAAGTAGCCAAGTTCATTTTTGAAAATATCATTAGCAAATTTGGCTGCCCCATAAGCCTAACTAGTGATCAAGGTACACACTTCATCAATACAAAAATTAAGTCTCTGTTAGATAATTTTATGGTGCAACATCATAAGAGCAGTCCATACCACCCTCAAGAAAATGGAACCATTGAAGAATTCAATAAGATATTAGAAAAAGGAATAACCAAGATACGTAATGCCAATTGAGATGACTGGGATGAGTGGATACCAAAAAAATTATGGGCATACAGGACAACTGTAAAAAGGTTTCACAATCAGACTCCTTTCCAGCTGGCGTACGGGAGAGAAGTAATGGTACCTACTGAATTTATCATACCAAGTCTATTAATCACTTCAATAGTACATCTGACAGAAGAAGACTCAATCAATGAACACTTCCATGAGCTACAAGAGCTTGAAGAAGATAGATTCCTGGTGGAATTCCATCAGACGGTCCAAAAGAAAATATAGAAGGCTTGGCATGACCATCATATCAAACATAAGACGTTCACAATCAAAGGGAAAGTTCTGTTGTACAACAAAAAATTTGAAAAGTTCTCGGGCAAACTTAGAATGTACTGGATGGGACCATACCATGTCATTAAAGTTAAAGTTTCAGGCACAGTTTAGTTGGCGTAGCTATATGGAAAAATATTACAAGGATGGGTGAATGGCACACGCCTGAAGCCTTATCATGAGTAAGTTTCATCATTTATTTTTCAAATAACTCTCGCAACTGAGAGGAGTCACTAGGGTAAAATAGAAATAGATCAAGTCAATAACTCTCTTGCACCCAAGATGAGAAATAGAATAGGAATCCCGATAAAAAAAATTCACAATAACGTAGAGAGTAGAACCACCTGTTGCGATGTGGAGACCACATCACAACCGATTATGGTCGAGGGGGGGGGGGTGGGTAGTGTCTAACGCATTATCCATGTCAGAAAGCCAAGGGTGTCAAACATCATTTCGTCGTAATAACCCATAATACCGATGTCAGTCTATACGATCATCCAGATTTGAGAATTAATTTCCATAATTTATAACAACCATATCGTAATAAATTTTCCATACTAAGCCATAATCATTACCCATCACATCTACCTAAATCTCGAAGACATAGTTAGCCATTTCAGAATACACCTTACCATGGTAACTAATAACACGATTATAGCCACGGGAGAGACAGAAAAATTAATAGTTATGGGGTCTTATCAACCTAATTCGTGCCGGTTACATTACTTAACCCACATGAAAGAAGAAAAGCACGAGAGTGCCAAAAAATTCCAAGTTAGAACAAGAAACATCTGCAACAACAAGTGAAATTTCATCAGAGAAAGTTCAAAGAGATAGTCCAGTAGCAGGAATTCATAGAAAGAGATTAGGAAAAGCACTCAAGGTATAAAAAATAAGTACAAACATGACAAAGGTAGCACCAGCAGTCATCGAGCCTGAGCTCGATGAGAGAATTTAGAGGATAGAATCGTTAATGGGAAAATATGACAATGCATTTCTAATTGATACAGATTTCACAGATTCATATCAATTTCCGGCTATGAAGAGAGAGGTATACATAGAGAATTGTGCTACAGATGGAGGAGGGGAAGCAACAAGAATGAATCTGGAGTTCAGAGGTATCCAGAAATCGACAATAATAAACCTCAGGAACCTCCTAGTGTTTGGAACAACAAGAGCGGAAATTCTATGTACGAAATTATTGCTGAGCAGAGTCCATAATGGATCATTGTGGCTAGGGCGAGAAATACTGATACATGCAAAGGATATCAGTAGGCTTACAATATCATCAACAGAAGGTAAGTATGTCTCAATGAAATTATAGAACGTGTCCAAGAGAGCCAAGAAGGCGAGAGACTGTGATTATTATAAGAAATATGAGACCAGAAGAGGAGGGAAGGGGGTGAAGATAGGCCTCATAAAAAATCCAGCAGTGAAATTTTCCTACTACCTAATCACAGGTAAGATGATGAGGCATTACACCAAATGCGAATGCACCCTCGATACCATTTTATTTGCGGAACACTACCTCCAAGGAACCCAGCTAAACTAGTGCACATTCCTACTGAAAAAAATGTTTGAGGTCTGCGAAGATAACTACAGAAGAGCCACATGATTCATTTAGGGCTACCTCATAATGGCATTTGCGATGTGGAAATGGACTCACTCGGGGGTAAGACAGCTCATGGAAATCACAAATGACCAGCCAATTTGAATTTTATGCCCTGGAGAATCTCGAGAGATCCCAACATAAAGGAGGGAAATAAGGAGGCTTTCTCATTCTGGTACATGTAGATGGTGGATGTGGTGGCGAGACAACAAAGGGTTCCGAGGAACCTATTGGATAGATATTCCTCACAGACATGGTTTGGAGTCACCCACAAGCAGACATATATCAGACCCAATTGCGTGGACGAAACCACATTCAAAATGAGACTGTTAAAGTTTCAAGTTGAAGAAAAGGCATTCCACACCGAAGTCTCTTCATGGCTGGGAGTTGGAATGGAGATTAGAAGTGGAATATCTCACTATTTTTTCGAGGACATGTTGTGGAAAGAACTCCCGGGGGAGACACCAGAGGAAACAAAGAGTAGTATTTCTCAACTGTAGCTAAAACCTTTACTAGAACAACTGGACACAAGGGTGAAGGACTTCAATCTGGTAATACAAACCCTCACAAGTTCTTCTACTGTGTTTCCTTCTTTTTAGATGTTCAGTCTTCAAATTATGCATCACCATCCATGATTACACCTATCGTCACTGCCCTACCTTCCACCATGTTCAATTCACCCCCAAAAACCACAGTAACTTCATTCTGTAAGAGCAAGGCACCTAAACCAGCAGTAGCTACCCCTAACGCCAAGAAAGAAAGAATTATGGTGCCTAGGAAAATAGTTGACCTCACCGAGGAAGATCTGACTCAACCTATGGATATGAGAGTACCAATTCGAGAAGAGCTAGAGGTTACCACCCAGGTCAACTCCATGCTACCTGTGTTTGATCTGTTCTTGGGTTTGAATATTCAGACATCATCTCCACCCCACACTCACACCTCTTCGCCTCGCACTCACCATTCATCATCCCATACTTCATTTACTTCCAAAGACCAATCCACCCACACTCCATCCACCTCACCAACTCTCTTAGACCGACTAAAGCTAAGAAAAAATAAAAATGGGGACACCAATTCAAAACTTAACTTGAGTAAGGATATGGTACTCGAGGTTAACCAACCTCTGGTGGGGTAGGGAACTTTCCTAGAACTATTGGTTCAAGGAGGATCTTTTACTGCAGATACAACGCCCTCACCAAAAGAGTTGAACATATTTCAGCAAGCCAACCTAATACTACAATAGATTCAATCGACCACTAGTATGAACAACCCATAACGTTAGCTACAATAACAGAACCAACCCGCATCACCGCATGAGCACTCAGAGAGATCAATCACCAGCAAGAAACCCCTCAGAGAAAGACCGCCAACCCAAGACATGTCAGGTGCTGAGAGCATGTTGAACTGGGGGACTAGACAACTATAATCATTCCGTTGGAGTAATAATGTGAATATGGCGGCAGCACTGCCCAAGAGAGGCCCGACAACAACAACAAGTCACTGCGCTTTACCGAAGAGTGCAACCGCCCAAAAGGGGAGAAGAAAGCTCAGGGGAGTACCGGAAAAGGTAACAAACATTCAAGGACCCGTTGAGTCTCAAAAGTGTCTTCCATATTCATACATATTTCCATTATGTCATAACCATTTAGCTCTTATTTCATAACCATTTGACTTAAAACCCTACATCAAGTAACCATTTTCATAAATATATGGGTTAGGATCCTTGTTTTCCAAAGTTATTTATTTTATGTATTTTAAGTGAATTTATGATTAGAAACTAGAAAATTAACATATTTTCATATATCTATATATGTGTTATGAGTTTTGTGACATGTGTAGGTCAAAAGGAGACTTCTAAAAGACCCTTATGTGGCACTCTAAAGCCAAATTCGAATTTGGTTGGAGAAGATTATGGGATCAAGAGGATATGTGTCTCACTTCTTTGTTGTATTGAAACTCTAAGAGGATATGTGTCTCATTCCTCAAGTTGTGTTAAAACTCTAGAAAGACATGTGTCTTATCATTTCCTATTTTGATTGTAACTCTAGAGATGGAGGGAGAGATTCATGGACTTCCATTAATGAGATGTCTCCTCATATTTTGTATAAATAGGAGAAGCTTTCTCCTATCATAGGTAATGAAGAAGTAATGAGAAAGTAATGAGGAAGTAGATTTGTAACAAAGTTTAAGATGGAATGGGATGTAGATTTATGAGTTTTTGAATAAAGAAGCTTAGTTCTTTGATGCTATTGTGATCTTATCTTTAAGGAGCTGAAGGACTTCACCAAATTGGTAGCAGAGGGCCCCTGCTATCCAAGGAGGCTTTTACATGTTTTCTAGATAAGCTGCTTTCAATTCTGTTTTGTCATATTTCCTTACTTAGATTGCTTTTTGAAATCATAGCTTTTAGCATAATTTTTCATGGCAGCCCGGGCATTTGCATATCTTTTGACTAATGACATGGAATCAATATTGTTCTGTTGTTAATTTATTTTTTCTTAGTTTTTGTTTAATTCCGGTATTGCTTTGTTTATTTCAGTCTTGCACATTTGCTTCAGTAGTTATATTTAGATATATTAAATTACTCATGTCATTTTCAGTTACCTCCGAAAGCCAAAAGGGCATTGAAAGTGGTGAGAGTAGTTATTGTAAAGAATGTGTAGTTTGATATTAGTTTCCTTCATACAATTGGAATATATTAAACTTGCTCCTGCTGTCTTGATTCACCTCAAAGCCACAATTTGGGCTATGGTGAAGGGGATTGTATTATGAAATGTGTAGTTTGATATTAGTTTCCTTCACCAGGATTAGATACTATTAGGTATCATAACATCAATTCTTGATTGCCTCAAGAAAGCCTCTAGTGGATGATGGTGAGGTTGAATTATGGATGTGGTTTTGGTATTAGTTTCAACTATAACGAGATAACGATTAGAAATAGGTAGGATGACATCTTGAACTACCTCCGAAAGCCACAGCTGGACTGATGGTGAGGGATTGAATCATGAATGTATGGTTTGATATTAGTTTACTTCCTGCAAGTTAGATATCAGTTACTCAAGTTGTTTATGATTACTTCCGAAAATCATAGCTGGACTAATGATGAAGGATCAGAAGATAAATTGATGTAATCTGATTTAGATTTATTTTGTTGCAATTTTGAATTTCCTTAAGTATAGTTTCTTTTGTGTTTGAGCAGTAGTGAGAATATTTTGGTTCCTTGCTCACTGGTTCTTGTTTTGGATTTATGGATCATGACCTTGCCTCATTTAGGTGCTTGTTTACTGTTTCTTTCAAGTTTTGTCATTGTATGTTTCAAATTCCTTTTTTTTAGTTTCAAGTTGGTAAATCATTATAAAGGACATCATTACCTTGAATATCCATAACCATACTTGTCTTTTAGAATTTCATAAAAATCCAAAAACGACAAAAAGTAAGAGATAGGTTATCTTGCACATATAATGCGCCACACTTCGTCAGCTTACGAATCCCTGGTTGATAATTTATGTTAGCAATTTAGGACACTAAATTGACCAAACATTTTGGCGCCGTTGCCGGGGAAGTGTAACTAGGTAGCCTTATTTCTTACATCTAAAAAATTTAATAATTCTTGAGTATGCTCTCCTCTTGCACTTTGTGTGATCTGGAGGATCAGAAAAAGAATTGTTATGTGAAAAAAAAAAAAAAAGGAGACAAAATAAAACTTCATCATTTCAATTGATTCAACAATTTAAAAAAAAAAATTTTGTTTTCATGAAAAACTTTGATTTCAATAAATTGTTTTGTTTAATGAATATATATGTGTATTTTTAAATTTTTGAAAATATCACATACATAATTTTATTAAACAATTCAATTAAAAAAAAAATGAAAATAAAAAATAAAAAATAAAAAAATTAAATTGTTTTGTTACTAAGATATATATGTATATTTTTATTTTTGAAAATATATATATAATTTTAATAACAAATCATTTAAAAAAAAAAATCAATAAATTGTTTTTGTTTAGTAAATTACATATGTATATTTTTTATTTTTCAAAATTTAACATGTGTAATTTTATTAACAAAACAATTAAAAAAAAAAAAAAAAAATCATTTTGTTTAGTAAAATATACATGTGTATTTTTAATTTTAAAAAAAAAATATAACATGTGATTTTATTAACCAAACAAATAAAAAAAAAAACAAAATCATTTTGCTTAGTAAAATATATGTGTATTTTTAATCTTTAAAAATATAACATATAGTTTTATTAACAAAAACAAATTAAAAAAAAAAATTTTGAAAAACACAAAAACAAAACAAAACATTTATTTTCATTATACTTGTATTTCTGGTGAAATTATAAGCGCAGTCCTTTTCCTCAGCATATAACAGAAAGAGAAGGAGGGATCGTTGCACGAAAATGGCAGAGAACAAGAGTAAATATGATCGGCAGCTAAGGATATGGGGTGAACAGGGACAAGCTGCTCTGGAGAGAGCGAGCATTTGCTTGTGGCCCCATCGACTCAGAAGCGTTAAAAAAAAAATCTTGGACACTAAAAGCATGGGTCAATCGAAGGAAAAGTGTGTATGAGCATTTCTGCAAGAGCTCAATGACGCTATTGGAGCTAAGTTTGTAGAGGAATCACCTGAGGCTTTGCTTAAGACCAATCCTACTTTCTTCGCTCAATTTTCTCTGATTATAGCCACCCAGCTTGCAGAGAATGTGGTTTTGAAGCTCGATAGAATTTGCAGACAGCAGAATGTGATACTTGTAATTGCACGCTCATATGGACTCACTGGGTTAGTCCGAATTAGTTCGAAGGAGCATGATGAGGCTGAGTCCAAGCTAGAGCACTCTCGTGAGGATCTCAAGTTTCATAAGCCATGACCAGCGATGCAATCATTAATCTGTAAACAAAAACATAAAATTTCAAATGATATTTGCAAGCCGAATTCTATTGGAAAGATCTATTTTTTTGAAGAATTCGGATTGAAATATTTGTGCAAGTTACCAAAATTACATCAATTAACTCAGGCACGTGGAGCTCTATCAGAATTAATTTTGTTACAGCATATTCAGAAAACGCAATTTTATTAACACGTCATTTTTAAACACGTTTTCTGATCAAACTAGGATGAATTTTGAAAATCCACGACATGGGTTTTTTTGCTAACGTGGTCAATTAGATAACCCAGAAATCGTTTTACAAAATTCGTGGCGGTTTGGGAGATTTTCTCGGTTCTATGAAGGCCATTTTTGCCTGCCGCGTGAGGAAAAACGGTTTGTTGTTTGCACGGTGGAGAGTTTGAATGGCACTTTGCTTGGTTTAACCCATAATTCGATTTCCTGATTTCCAGGAAGTAGAATTAGAATACAAAACGAATTCCATTAATTTGATTCAATCCACTCATACGTAGCAATCAGATAAGTGAAATCAAGAGCCGTAACATACTAATTCCATGAGAAAAGCTTCTGATACGTTGTTATATTATGGGTCTCAATCCTTAAAATAATTCTCTTGTTAATATTTGAATGGTCTTGCGCTACTTCAAGTATCTTTGCACAGGAACGGGTGACTCATCCTCTGTCAAACGGGTTTGGTGCTTCAAAATTTCATTGAACTAACATCAGATGGCACTTAGGAAACCCATACCGGTTTACAGGCTTCATTTGCAAGCAAAACACCCAAGAATCTCGATCTATTTAGGATATGATGTTGCCTTAGGAAGTGGTCTGCAAAGAAATAACATCAACTTTGTAAAAATTCTTAGACTAACCCAATTGCAGAAGATTCTTGCACCAAACATTTTAGATTTAAAAAAAAAAAAATCAAAAATCAAAATTTTGAATCAATGAAATGAATACGTTATTTGTTCACTTTTTCTGAAGGTATTGATTAAATTTGAACTGATGATGAATGATGAATGGCTAACTTTGTATTCAAGATTTTTAGCTACAGAAACCGTCGACATTCCGCAGCTGAAGTCTAATTCCGCAGCCGTTCTTCAATTCCGCAGCTGAAGTCCAATTCCGCAGCTGTTCTCCAATTCCGCAGCTGAAGTCCAATTCCGCAGCTGTTCTGCAATTCCGCAGCTGAAAAACCTCATTGTTCAAATCAGCCTAACTTTCTCATACAAAATCAGATTTTGATGATTCAAGTATCGTTGAAAAGGTCTCAACAAGATCTACACAGTGAGAAATCCATCATTAGAGTTTGAAATGGTAAATAATGAAATAAATTGCTGAAAAGAAGCTACATTCAACTTGAGGCACTAATTCCAAAACAGGTATAAATTCTTTTGATTTTTCCTTTGTGAACTTGTTTCATTAATACAAATTCTTAGTTTTGTGTGTAAATAATAATATGCATTAGAAATTGGTCTTTCTTTTTCATGATAATCTTACATTCATTTACGAAGAAGTATTAGTTTTTGCAGTTCAGTTCAAATGACTCTGAAAATTGATCTTTAAGGAATAATTTAATTTCATGAGATGATACGATAACAAGGAGGGAAATAATTTTTGAGATTAAATTAAAACGATTGAAAGGTCCTGGATCTATCATCCATCACTTCTGCTTACCTCATAATAGTGCATTCATATTCTTGTGTTTTATTTACGATACATCCACTTTCATTTCTTTTGTTGTCCATTACTGTTACAAATAAACGCAGCTCAATTCACATGCTTGTTTGCTGTTCATTTAATACCCATTTCACATCTTCCATTTCTTGTCTTTCGTTCATGATAGCCCTGCTTCAATGCAAATTATTGAGTCCATAGTCCTTTGAGTCTAAGTTCTTTGTAAAAACACCTTGAGGCTTGCATGCCTTAATGGCAAGTTCTCACGCTGACAAACAATGGGAATACATTAATGTCTCTTGTTCGTCAGATCTTCTAGGTGACTCGACATCAGCAAAATCATTCGTACCTAGCAAGATGTGTTTGGGCATCTTGACTCTCATTGTCATCAATAGTGAGAGTTCTCGTGTTGA
Source organism: Pinus albicaulis (assembly GCA_034641835.2). Classification (NCBI taxonomy): domain Eukaryota; kingdom Viridiplantae; phylum Streptophyta; class Pinopsida; order Pinales; family Pinaceae; genus Pinus; species Pinus albicaulis. The sequence continues at coordinate 1,764,219,316 of CM076578.1, forward strand.
CTAGTGGCATCCATTAATGGCCACTAATTCAACAATTTCCTACTATGTTCGACATCAGAAAATATTTTCACATAGTAGGAATTGTGCCAATGAGTTTTGAAGACATGAAGACTATTATTTTCAGCATTTTGGAGCAGATTCAACAAGTTTTAGTAGAAGCAATAAAAAGTCATCTCATCTCTTTATCCGTGACTCCTCTTGTTCAGCCACTTGAAGAAGAATATGATCAGAATTTTGCAGCCACCACACATACACAACTCATCCACATTCAAGGTAAGTGAAGGTATGTTGTTTTCTAATTTTTAGTCATGTAATTCATTAGAATGCTAAAATTGTAACTTTGGAAAAATTCCTCACTCCCTTTTTCACATTGTCATATCTTTAGTTGGGGGGAAAGGACATCATTTCATATCCACATGTCATACACTATCACACATTTTCATTTCATTTCCATCCACATATACTTCCCAACCAACTATTGTTGCAACATGATTCAAAAGATTATATGCTTTGCAAATGATCAATTCATTGATGAAGTAATTGATTCTAAATTTTTTCATGAACTTTGATGCAACAAAGAAAATAAAGCATTGTTACACAAGAACCAATGCTTAAAAAAAAAAAAATGGTTGTTACACAAGAACCAACCATTGAAAAAAAAATGGTTGTTACACAAGAACCAACCATTGAAAAAAAAAATGTTGCAATCAAATGTATTATACTTTGCCAAAAAGGAAAAATCAAGAAGCAAAGTTTGGAATGAATCTATATGAGTCAAAACTCATAAAAGATCAACTCATGGACAAATGAATCATTGCAATGGTTGCATGAGGACATGCAACAACTTCAGTTGGGGGGTATGTTGAGTTTCAAAAATGTTCTCCATATTCATACATATTTCCATTATGTCATAACCATTTAGCTCTTATTTCATAACCATTTGACCTAAAACCCTACATCAAGTAACCATTTTCATAAATATATGGGTTAGGATCCTTGTTTTCCAAAGTTATTTATTTTATGTATTTAAAGTGAATTTATGATTAGAAACTAGAAAATTAACATAGTTTCATATATCTATATATGTATTATGAGTTTTGTGACATGTGTAGGTCAAAAGGAAGCTTCTAAAAGACCTTTATGTGGCCTCCCAAAACCAAATTCGAATTTGAGTGGAGAAGATCATGGGATCATGAGGACATGTGTCTCATTTCCTTTTTGTATTGAAACTCTAAGAAGATATGTGTCTCATTTCTTAGTTGTGTTGAAACTCTAGAAAGACATGTGTCTTATCATTTCCTATTTTGATTGTAACTCTAGAGATGGAGGGAGAGATTCATGGACTTCCATTAATGAGATGTCTCCTCATATTTTGTATAAATAGGAGAAGCTTTCTCCTATCATAGGTAATGAAGAAGTAATGAGAAAGTAATGAGGAAGTAGATTTGTAACAAAGTTCAAGATGGAATGGGATGTAGATTTATGAATTTTTGAATAAAAAAGCTTAGTTCTTTGATGCTATTGTGATCTTATCTTTAAGGAGCTGAAGGACTTCACCAAATTGGTAGCAGAGGGCCCCTGCTATCCAAGGAGGCTTTTACATGTTTTCTAGATAAGTTGCTTTCAATTCTGTTTTGTCATATTTCCTTACTTAGATTGCTTTCTGAAATCATAGCTTTTAGCATAATTTTTCATGGCAACCCGGGCATTTGCATATCTTTTGACTAATGACATGGAATCAATATTGTTCTGCTGTTAATTTATTTTTCTTAGTTTTTGTTTAATTCCGGTATTGCTTTGTTTATTTCAGTCTTGCACATTTGCTTCAGTAGTTATATTTAGATATATTAAATTGTTCATGTCATTTTCAGTTACCTCCGAAAGCCACAGCTGGACTGATGGTGAGGGATTGTATTATGAAATGTGTAGTTTGATATTAGTTTCCTTTCCGCAAATTTAGATATATTAAACTGCTCATAACATCTTCAGTTGCCTCCGAAAGCCACAGCTGGACTGATGGTGAGGGATTGTATTATGAAATGTGTAGTTTGATATTAATTTCCTTTCTGCAAATTTAGATATATTAAACTGCTCATAACATCTTCAGTTGCCTCCGAAAGCCACAGCTGGACTGATGGTGAGGGATTGTATTATGAAATGTGTAGTTTGGTATTAGTTTCCTTTCCGCAAGTTAGAAATATTAAATTGTGCATGACATCTTCAGTTACCTCCGAAAGCCACAGCTAGACTGATGGTGAGGGATTGAATTATGAATGTATGGTTTGATATTAGTTTACTTTCTGCAAGTTAGATATCAGTTACTCAAGTTGTTTATGGTTACTTACGAAAATCATAGCTGGACTAATGATGAGGGATCAGAAGACAAGTTGATGTAATTTGATTTAGATTTACTTTATTGCAACTTTTGGATTTCTTTCAGCATAGTTTCTTTTGTGTTTAGATAGCAGCAAGAATAGTTTGGTTTCATGCTCACTAGTTCACTGTTTTGATTTATTAGATTAGCGGCACCTTTTTCATTTCAGTAGCACATTTTCATTTCCTTTCAAGTTTTGTCATTGTATGTTTCAAATTCCTTTTTCAGTTTCAAGTTGGTAAATCATTATAAAGGACATCATTGCCTTGAATATCCATAGCCATACTTGTCTTTTAGAATTTCCATCTCATTAGAAATAACCAAGATCAATAAAAATCCAACGACAAAAAGTATGAAGATAGGTTATCTTGCACATATAGTGCGCCACTTCGTACGATTCTGATCCCTGGTTGATAATTTATGTTAGCAATTTAGGACACTAAAATTAAACGAACATTTTAAAATGACAATTCTTGATGGAGGTGTGACTTCATTATTGTATTTCTTACATCTAAAAAAAAAAAAAAAATTAATAATTCTTGAGTATGCTCTTCTCCTCTTGCACTTTGTGTGATGCGGAGGATCGAGAAGAATTGTTATGTGAAAAAAAAAAAAAAAGGAGACAAAATAAAACTTCATCATTTGCTTGATTCAACGAATTTAAAAAACTGAAGTTAACAGAACTAAAGTATTCAACATTGAGCAAGGTTCCAGAGTTGGGGCCGTTTTTTAGACAGAGTGAAGAAATGGAGAAGACAAAGGCAACCTTAGAAGTATATAGACCGACGGAAGCCATAACAATAGGAAAAGATTGACGTGAGACGAGTCAATAGTGTGTGGTTGGGGCCTGTTGTGGCCTTTGTTTTGAAAAAGGAATAGTTTTTAGTTGCATAAAAAAGGTGGCGAAATGCAATCAAGGTAGACAGGGATCTGTCATGGTTGCAGATAGCCGGAAGATAGGTGGAGTGGTAGTTGCGGAGAACAACATAGATGGCAGATATGGGAGAAAAATACAATCAGAAGAACTCCAAGTAACCAATAAGAAGAAACAAACATCAAAGCAGGAAAAGAGGAAAGACTGACAGTCACGTTGGTGGAAGAAAAAATAGGCAATCAGCCAGCGTAGATGAGTTAGTTAGTCTGGCAGAGGGCCGAGTGAGAGAGCCATAGGAGAGCTCTGTGAGATCTCTATTGTACATAATCACCTTTTAATAGACTCAGCAGAGTTATGTATGCCATTTTATAATGATAATGAAATATGGTTATTTTTGTGTTTGATGTTCTGAGTTGAGTGTTACTTAGTTTCTTATTGTGAATATATGCCCCATTTTAAATTTTAATTTAGCATCCTGAACGTGCTTAATGAGTAATAGCAGTTACATAGTAGCGAGATCTATTTGTTGTTTCAAGTTCCTTTAGTTGTTATTCATGGTTGTAACAGTTTGGTACTTGATCTATCTCCTAACCCTACTAAGGTCACGACACACCTCGAGTGAGACGCTTTGCTCCTTGGATTAGGGTGAAAATGCCAGCATTGTGCTAGACTACTACAGAAACCTTGTTGGCCTCTATCTTGAACATGGGTCTTGCTTAGAGACCTCCTTTTTCACCAACACCTCAACATGCTCACCCTGTGGCTGAAGCTTCCCTGTCCATGACATAGACACACTATGACTGAGACTTTGGTCCTGATCATCCCAATCTAGCCTATAAAACCTAGCCATGACCTTAACACACTCAACTTGCAAATATAGCAGCTTAGCCACTACCTTGCCATGCTTAGTCTGTGACTCTGGCCAGAATTCTATAGTTTTGTGCCTTTGACTATGGCTTGAAATCCCTATTTCATAACGAGCCTCTCACATATGATCTTGAACCTTACGCAAGCTTCTTTCGTCGAACTTGTGTGAGCCAAGACAAAATATATGAACCGAGACAATAGATGCAAATCAAAGATCACTTGAGAAAGTGTGAGAATGAGCTTGAGTTTGCCTTTATTTATAGCTTTTGTGTGGGTCCATTTGGGGTTAAGTCCAACTTGTCTAAATTCCAATGTGGTTAGGCAAACCCATTCCATTACAGTTTAATAAATAAAATAACACATAATTTAACTTTCTCTTAACCGATTGGGGTGATCTATAGGTCGATTTTTGTCCTTTCAAAAAGAGTAATATAATGAAATTATAATATCGATCATCAAAGATGACCATAGTGGAACTTAACCGCAGTTGCATATTTTTAACACTCCCTCTCAACCAGGGAGAATTCCACCTACCAATATATGCTCATCGATCAATATGCCATAATGTTATATTCATGCATCATCACATATCATCACTGATCATATTTTTCATGTATTTATCATGTTGTGGATCTTTATCATTACAAATTATCAAGGTACTTATCATGCCTATTCCAGCTTATCTCTTGAATGTTGTTGCTCATGTATTGAACATTTTGGGATCTAGAAGAAGAAGAATTTGTCACCAGATGGGAGCTTAGGCTACCACCCTTCATCCACTAGGCTACAACTTGGATTCTCTATTAGCGAGATACTACCTGAAACATCATCATCAATCATCATCGAACAAAATATCATTAGGGAGCATGCCTCAACCTATAACCACATCGGGGAACACATCTCGACCCAAAGTATCATGGGGGAGATATACCTCTACAACCCCATATATAAATATACGATATCAATCCACACAAGGGAGCCCATATCGACCCTAGAATCACATCAGGGAGCTCAATATCAACCCGTAACCGCATATGGTTATCTCAACCCATCCTATTTCCTACTTATATTCCAATCGATGAACCTATATAGTCACATGGTAGAACACCTACATAATAATTGACTTGGGTTTTACACCCCAAGTACATTACCAACTCGTTGGCCAAACAAGGAGTGGTATTCTCGACAGGCCCTGCTTGTGGGTATGATGCCAATTGGGGTATAATATGCAAAGACTAATAAGGGGAGCAACATTATCCAACCCTATGAAGATAGGGGAGCAACATCTCTAACCCTATGGGTAACAGATAGGGAATACACCCTATTGTCCATAGCTTCACCAACCTCAAGAGCCCTCTATCTCAATTCCTTGCCCTGGGAGCTCAGACAAGGAGGAATAGCTAGATCAGTGTCCTTGATCAACGCTGATCTCATCATACTCATATTTGGTATCTTCTTATAAAAATATCAGTTGATTCTTGTTCATACATGACATCAAATCAAATATTATGTTAGAACATACATTATCAATTAAATCTCAAAAAGATACCAATCACAAGAAGATACCATAATCATTCTCCCTCTCACGGAGGTATCAATCACGCATGGATATCATAATCATCCTCTCGCTCAAGGAGGTGTTAATCACAACCCTAATATTTTCTCGAATAGCTGCACTGTCTCAGTGAATGGAGAAATCACAGTCCCAACTATATGTATATGGGATTCTATCTCATCAAAGCGTATCCATGTCTTATCTAGATCCAACTCAGACAACTCTGTAAGGAGATTCTACATCTTGCCATATAGCTAGCCATGCTGGCAACATTGTACCTGACCTCGGTCATGCTATGGACCTCTTGTCCAATATATCATGGAAAATATAATATTAAGGAAGCATCCAAATGTGTTCATCAATAATAACCCAAAACATCAATAGTTCATCCATGCAACTACATATCATGGGAGAAGTATCTCAACCTTTAAAAGTAGAACGTTTCATGTAGATATTCCAAAATATGTTTGGTGGAAATTCTGAATGAAGAAACTCAATCATGAATTTAATCATGTTCTATATACACATCATATACAGATGGATGTTCAAATTGAAACAAAAATTCCTCAGTCAACTAAAAGATTCCATGTCATGTTCAAAAACATTTGAAATTAAAATCAAAGTGTCCAAGGATTTACATTACACAAAGACATTTCAACTGTTTTTCAGCATGGGATTTCTTTCCCAAATTCTAGAAATTTATTCATCATGCCATGATACATCATTACGAGATTCAGAATCCATCTCCATCTTACTTATATTTTTAGAGGCTTATCACCTGTCAAGGGTATACTATTAGTATGTATAATAAAAGCCATAATAAAAAACAAGGCCATAACTTGGAACTCATCATCCTGACTTCGTTAGATAACTATCAAATATGGAAAAATATGAATCGGGGAGATTTCATCATGCTACACTCTCGATAAGAATAAATTCTTACCAAGCTAACGTACTCAGCCTTACATAATTAAAATTTGTGTCAAAAAAATTATCTCATCAGATTTTAGAAGCCAGATTAGAAATATTATCAAATACATTGATATCATAGTATCAATTATTTCAACCAGTGACAAGTAGAGCTCATATCAAGTCTTGAATTCATTTATTGTCACATCAATAGGTCAATCATGCCATTACAAGTAATTTTATTTACTCTATGCTAGAGAATATCTTCATATTGAGTCACAAAAATCATTGTGGTAGGAAAAAGAGGGCCAATAAATAACCATAATTTTTAATACTTACATACGACAGTGAAGGTCACTTGCCCACATAGCATTTTCGTCTGGGAAAAGTAACTATCGCTAGATCAAATCATGTGAAATCCAAATGTGCGATCATGGTAAGATCTATAATTCTAGACATATCTCAACCATTCAACATTATGTCAAAAGTTCCAAACACAATTTATCAATTAGCCAAATCATGTTGAAATTTTGTATTACAGACATAGTGACATACTCATATGAATGTCTCGGTCACCTCCAAATGCAAGTTCAGTAAAAAAATACGAAATTTTCCTGTTGAAAAATATTATAGGTATCTGCAACACATCTACATAAATAACATCTACCAAGATACCATCTGATTTCATGCTCAATTCTAGCAATTCTAGAAATCATTTTATAATGGCAAGGAATGTTAGAGATCCCTTGATTCGGACCAAAAAAATCAAATATGAGACTGATAGGCATGATCACACCTATTTACCTTTGATTGTGCGAGTGAGGCTGAGACCTCTGTTGTAGATCAACAACGTTAGATACTCATAAATCATAGAAGAGCATGCAATTTAATTTCATTCATGTCATAAACCTGTCTTTATTGGAGTCATGCAACAACGAATATGTTAGATCATAAACACATCATGTCATTAATCTTTCATCAAGGGCTAGACTTGAAAGATCAGGGCAACGGGCAGATGCGACAACACAATCTTATGAACCCAATAACAATACATCAAGTTATAGAATTTAATTTCACCATTTTCCATAAAGATGGGTAGTAGGTGATCTACAACATCAATCTCATAGATATGCCTCTTTCATCATGGTCACCAATACCATGTTTATCGTGATCAATAGGATCAAGTTAGATTATTCAAAAAACCAACAAAGTGAAATATCCCTTTCCATGAGCTTTCATCGTGCTTATCACAAGAATTATATACCATATCAATGAAGTAACATTTTACAAGAGATCCAACATGTCTTATGAATATCAAGAGTCAAGAGTACCATTTACTAGAGTCAGGATAAGGATCTCAAAAACAATATATGTTAGCCAAACATAAATTTATGCTATTATATCATCATAAGTAACATAAATCCCAATCACATTCATATGCATGCATGAGCCATTTGCGAAGGAGACATTCTAAACATACCATAGGGCTGACCTAGCCATCAATTTTATAGTTGGAATACAATCTACCATGCATATCTAGTGGTATTACCTATACACCTTCACATAGGAAGCTTGTAGTGCTCAAGTGCTTCCTTATCTATTCCAGATAGAGCCGTCTTTCCTACATTTCAAGATATCCTCAAGAGGGATCCAATCATCACATCTCATCAAGGATGTTAGAAATATCTAGGTGCTTAAATATACATGTAGAAAGTAATGACTAGAAACAATAATCACAATAATCAGATCCATAAGTATAAAAAGAGTAACGCCATAAGTCAAGGAGCACTTATCTTCAGTCAGAGATGAATCTCTCCCTCCTGAACCAACCTTCAAGAGCCATCCATATACCATAAAAAAATTTTGCCTGCAGTAAAAAACTTTATCAATAACCATGTCATTTGTCAAATCGATCCCAAGTTCTTCACATAGATCACATCTCAAGACTTTACCATAAACAAAGGTTTCTCTCAAACCCTCACCATAGAACCCTTAAGAAATAACTACCTAGGGTTTTCTTTGTACCCTGGAATTATTTTAGGTCTCTACCATCCTTTTCTTTGCTTCCATAGAAGTGTCTCCATCGGGGTGATCTCCATGGATTTTTTTCATCCTAGCTCTAATACCATGTTAATGTTTCATATAGATACAATTTTCTTTGCTTTGATAGTTGCATTTATTCAATAACATGTTACTTTACCCCATAAATCTACATTATTAACCATTAACATATGCAACTATGTAGAAAAAAAATAACATCATCATAATCTAAGTAGCAAAACGTAAAGGAACAAAGGAAGAAAAACATGCACACATAGAGACAATAGGATTGGTTGGAGACGAGGGAAAAACCGAGTATGGGGAAAACCATTGAAAATTATTCTTCTTATATCATCATCAAATGATTAAGAAAACAAGACTACATTGATCCATAGATCCATATAAAACAACTAGGATATGCCTAATAAAACCATAAACATACTTCTGCTGAAGGAGCATGAATTTGAGAACTAAAATGAAATGACACTGGCTGTAGAATACTGATGAATACTGTTGATACTAAGTGAGAATTACATATATCTCTTCTAGCGGAAATATATAGAGCATATCTAGAGATCTGCAGATCCACAATGGTACGAAATCCTAGATACAACTGATCATTGAAACTCACTAAAAAAAAATGTTCGGTCCTAGATATGAATCGAGGAAAATTTTTAAACTAATTGCAAAAATCTGCATGAGCACTGGTGGTTGGATAAATCTCATATCTATCCAAAAACCCTTAGCCACGACCTCTACATCCTCAACCCACGATTGAAGATTCCCTAGCCACGACCTAGACCCACTTTCCTGTGGCTCTGGTCCTGATCAGCCCAATCTAGCCTAGAAACCCTAGTCACAAACTTCACACACTCAGCTCGCAGCTACAACATATTAGACGCTATCCTTCCACACTCAACTCATAGCTCTAGCTTGAATTTCATAGTTTTGTGCTCGAAACTATTGATTAGAAGCCCTAGTTCAGAGTGATCCTCTCTCTTGTGATCTTGAACCTTACGTGAGCTTCTTCGACCGTCGAACCTATGAGAACCAAGAAAAAATAGATGAACCAAGACAATGGATGCAAATCTAAGATCACTTGAGAAAGTGTGAGAATGAGGTTGAGGTTCCCTCTATTTATAGATTTTGTGTGGGTCTACTTGGGGTTAAGGCCGACTTGACTAAATTTGACATGTGGTTAGGCTGACCCATTCCATTACACTTTAATAAATCAAATAATTCATAATTTAACTTTCTCTTAACCAATTAGGGAAATCTATAGGTCGATTTTGGTCCTCTCGAAAATAGGAATATAATGATATTATAATATTGACCATTAGAGATGACCAGAGTGAAATTTGACCTCATTTTGATAATTTTAACACAGCCCTCCTCAACTCTCCCAGATGCAGATCAAACCACATAATGTCCCACCTCGGAAATGTATCTCTGCCCAAGATACTCTCAAAAAATAACTTCCAGTCCCTTGAGACACTATTCAATTCCAATCATACAAGCTCCATGGGTTGAGGTGCTGACCCAATAGTTGCAAAATAATCTTGGACTTCCTTAATTTAAGTGAGAAAGGAATCTATTATCTTTCTCTTATGCATCTTCGTGCACCTCATCTTCACATGGGGGTACATCTACTGCTTCTTAGAAGAATTGAAATAGCTCAACCAAGGCATCTCACATCTCCTTATATGTTTCTTTATATTCCAAATGTGAGATTAAATGGTCTCGGTCTCCATAAAAAATCATCCTCTTGGCCTTCTCCATTTCATTTTTGTAATCCTTCTATTGATCGACATCCTCGAATATTTCTTTGACACTGTTTGCATAGGCCTTCAGAATATATTCATCCAGAAGGAATAACATCCTTGCCTTCTAGATGACATAGTTAGAGGAACCCTCCAATCTGTCTTGGTCCCTAAGCCCAACTGTGGTCATCTCTGATCTGATCTGGAAACTCCCTCATCCTCTGCTCAACTGTTTCTTTGCTACTCACACTCCCTCCTAGAATGTGTTTTTCCGATAGTTGTTGCTATCAATCTGCAACAGGAAAAATCATATTTCTTGACTAGAAACCCCCTGAGAGAAATATTCCTCTGTGTGTGTGTGTTTTTCTCTTCCACTCGATGCTGGTTCTATTGTTGCAAAACCCTATATGTCCAATTGAGGAATCTTCTTAGTGAAAAATTGCGCTGCAACTTCTCCCTCTAACTACTAGAATCACTCTCCTATGAAAATTGAATTTTCTACACCCCTACAAATGAAAATGGCTTAGTAATTTAGCCTCCATGTCTGATCACTACACTACCTCAAGAATTTCGGCCTGCTTCTTCCTCTGAGTAGCGAAATTATCTCTCAACTTCTAAACTTTCGGAATGATCAATTACACTCTGATACCATGTGAAAATTTCAAATCTGGAATCCTATTGCAGTAACTCGATTTTTTTTTCTAATTCTTAATTAATTTTAACAATTTATTTTTTATGGAAAATATCAAATAAATCACAATACAACCTTCACAAATAAAACTGTGGAAATAATGTAGTGCTGGAAACTAAGAAAATTATAGCACACACACACACACACATAAAAATGAGACCGTTATTTTTGGACAAATGGCCCAGGAAAAACATAACTTGGGAAAGCTAGTGTAGTAGTGAGGGTTTTTATTATTACGCACCAATGAAAATCTGAGTACAATCTCGATGCACAAACTAGAAATCCACTACAAGAGAAATTGACCACAAAATTCAGTGAGACAAAATTTTTCTTGTTGGAAATACTGATAGGGGGGTGAATCAATGTTTAGTTTCAACTGTTATTTTTACCAGTTAGATCACTTAAAATTAGAACAAAAAATGAATAATAAGAATAAATACTTTTATTAGTCATATATAACCAAGACTTCAATGCTCTTCTTTACAATAAATCCAATACAATAATGTGTAGGGCTCCAACCCTAGATGAAGACACCAATATTTAGTTTTCCAGGATCCAACCTGTATTTTTCCAAGCACCGACTTCGGCTTCACGAGGCTCCAAAATCTACGGCTCCAAACCTATCTTCCAAGGCTCCAACCTTGTCACTTTGAGGATCCAACCTCTAGGGTTCCAACCATATCTCTCATATAGGCACCAACCTAGTCTTTTTGAGGACTCCTATCCTCTAGGGCTCCAACCCACAACTTCAATTCATCAAGATAAGTTTAGTGATTCTTTACAACTCCCAATATCTTCTTCAATGAGCCTTGTCAATTGCTCAACTTTCAAAATTCCCTGTTCAATTCAATTCATCAATGATAAATTTGTCTTATTAGAAGGTGTCTCCACAACTCTTCATGTTACCCAAACAGTATCTCCAAGGTCACCTGATGATGACTTCGGCGCATCATGGTATCCAATAATGTATCCAAGATCAGCTAAAGCTTCTCAATAAGGTGTATTCAAATGGATTCACTAAGCCTACTCCAAAAATATTCTTTAGTAGATCTGCACACAACCCTTCAAGGGGTCTTCAAATATCTCCAAGAAAAATATACAAAGTATTCTCCAATATTTTTGTACACTACTCTTAGAGTGTTCTTTAATAAGCTATCAAAACTTGAAATATCCTTAAATTATGCTTAAATATAGGATCAACCTTCAATCAAGCCTCAATTCAGCTTCACACAAGCTCCAATATTTAATCTGGAAAACCTTCAAAATTTACTTAGACTATCATCAAAATCTTCTTCAAATATCCTTCAATAGTTTCTCCAAGGAGGTTGCTCTAGTTCTTCAAATTCTTCAAATAATTGTTCAGACTAAACCTTCAAACCTGTTACAAAATGGTATCTTAGTACTGTTTGAAAAATAATTTCAATTGCTAGTACAAGATTGTTTTTAAAGCTAGTACAAAAATTGATTCTAACAACCTTAAAATATGCTTCGCAAGTACCTTAAATAAATTTTTATAAATATCTCTCCCAAACTTCATTTTATGTCTGAGAAACACTGCTTCAAAATGGTGTTGAGGTCTTCTCTTTAGTTATGTATAAAATTGTTCCAAGTTGAGACTAATCACTGGTCACTCCCACAACTGGCTGCACTAGTAACAATCTACTGCAATTGAAGACCAAGATCCCATAGGTGAATGCAATATATATATATAATCCAAGCTTTACAAGAGACTATCCCAAAGTACGAGTTGTTGTAGGATAGTTTCTCTTCACAATTCTGTCCACTGGGCTAACCTTCCGCGAAATGACCACAGGTAAGTATCCTCCAAAAAGGGTTATATAAGCCTTTGTCAAGGTTTAAAACTTCCACAAGAGAGCCCTTGAAGCACATTTACTTAGAAGATCTGATAGAAGAATTATCATTGGTGACAAGTATATACAACAAATCGAGGTTTGTATTTTGTCTAAGGTAATGGTGACCCAACAACTCCGAGGTATGGAGGGTATATGAATAATTCTCCCACAAAATTTACCATAGTTAGAAAATTTGAATTCTGTGTATGATTGTGTACTACTTCAGGTTATCTAAACATTCTTTTCTGTCCATTTAATTTTGAACTGAGGTCCACACTTCACAACAGGTTTATGAGTTTCTTGTTCAATTTTGAATGACAACCCACCACATAATTTACCCAAACTGTCCTCCTCGGCCTTATATCACCTTCTATGATTATTCTTTGAAATATTGACTAAAAATTATTGTTAAAATGACGAGCAAGGATTTCTATTTATATTGGTTTGACATTTAACGAAGAGATACGTCTCTTGGATGACATGTCAAGCCTACACAAGTCAACTTAGGCCAGCTATCATGTAATATAATATTTTATCATTGAAAAATAATTTTCTCTCAGTTTATGAGGAGTTAAAGGGTGAGTGATATCTCATTAGAAATTGAAAATTGTCCTCTACAAGTTAGTGTTAATTTCATCCTTAAATGAGACCATTATCCTATCAATAAAATTAAATTAGTGAATTTTCATCATTATTTTATCATGGAAACCTTTAGGATATTGTGTTTTTGGACAATGTTAGAGATTCCTCTATTATTAAGAAATTATAAGGATTAAGGATTCCCTAAGGCATCATGAGTTAATATTTTAGGGCTAGGACTTTAGGATTAGGGCTTTAGGATTTTTTTTTATAGGCCTTTAAGTTTTTGACATGCAAGAAGAGGGTTTATTCACATGTGTTCTTCATTTGTTATGATTAGGGAATCTTCAATGGAATATTAGGCATAGAGGACTTCATTCATTCATGCTATGGATTTTAGGGATTTATACTTTGCATCCTTATAGGGAAAATCACGTAGCTAAAAATATAACTTCATAGGGTTAGATTTTGTGATTATTATGCATGCATGTGCCTAGGAGGGTTTTATGGTAAGGGATTCTTCATCCATCATTAGATCATGCATCAGCTATTTATATATTAAGTGTTTTTTGACAACCCTTAGGTTGTCATGGTATAGAAAAGATAGGAATTCTAATCATCTCATGCTTAGGGTTTCCTCCTAGGGTTTGCATGAGGTTAGGGAAACAAGGGTTATTCATACAAAAAAAGAATATTTTACATCTCCAACAATGCCAGATTGACATCAATGAAAAATTTGACCAACAATCTCCGTCTTTGTCATGGATGGAAATATTATTTCCCTTTCAACAATTTCTCACCCTTTGACATCAATGGAAAATAGGGTGCCCAAGTACTGCCCATATTAAGCTGCTTAAACTCCTCTAGCTCTTATTTTTACTCAAGAAATATTGTTGCCTTGTGATCAAGTTGAAGAAATTTTCAATAGTGGTCCATCAAATGAGTAAAGGATTGTGTTCTTCAATGGATTTGTTCCTAAGAGATGATAAATCAAGCAATGATTGTCCATATAGGATTTCGTAGGGCTCTTCATGGATAGATTCTACAATAATGGTTAAGAATCATAAGCTCCCCCTAACAATATGCATGGTCTCCTTTTGGGTAGGGTGTCATCATCAAAACTTCGGATATCATATCTTCCAAAGATGTCTTCATCAAATTAACAACATCTGTTGTTAGCTTGAGTGTTCAAGATAATTTTTTCTGATCCAATTTTCTTCCTTCTCCATTCTCGCATAACTTTTTTTTCTGGATTGGTAGTCATGCTTTATCTTGTTTAGGGACCCAAGTCAAGTTACAATCATGAGCCATATGTCTAATTTTGCGACATTTGAAGCATTCAATATTGTTCATGAATGAAGAATCACGACTTCTTGCAAATTTCTTTCTAGGGAGCTGATGTGGGCCATTATATTTGTCTTTATGGTATGCCCTACAATCCTTTCCCACATGCCCAAAATTTGTACAAGTACAGAAATAAACAAAAAAAAATACTTTGGTAACAAGGAGATGGATATTGTCTTAATGTACTTATGAAGTATTTTTTCCTTGGGATTATTTGATGATATCCATTTCCTCTTGCATCCTTGACACCATCTGTAGATCTTCTTGGAGTAGGGTTTCTTCCATTGTCATCTTGACTCTTCTCCTTGATTTTTCTAGAACTAGGGGCATCAATATTTCTTACAAGATTTTCCACATCCTTGTTTTTTGAAGCATTAGGTTTTGTATCATATTTGTTTGAGGGTTCACCTGCATATCCAAGAACTAATTTATTAATGGGAGATATTTCATGACTTAGGATGTCATCTATGGTTTGAGAGCTCTTTAGGCTCTTGTTAATATGATCAAATTATTTCTTTAGGATATTGATTTATTCTTTCATCATCTTGCATTCTTCATCCTTATTTTCTAGATGTATCTCCATTTCTGCCTTCATCCTTGAAGCTTCACATTTTTTGGCCTTGAGAGAGGTGATATATGATTTTAATTTGAATATCTCATGTTCTCTTTCTTCAAGTTGGCATGTCATGACATTAGGCTTTCCTTTTATGCTTCATCGACTTGTCCTTTCAGGAGTGCCAAAGCTTCCATCAACTTTTTAGCTCCTTGTGCTTGTTTCTTTGCTTCTTCTAGTTGAGATTTATGGGAGGAGACCTATTCCTTGTATTGAATAATTTTTGCTTCAAGTTTGTTCAAGTCCTTGTGTCTTTTTTCAAGATGGCTTGAGAAAGTGTCTTCCCTTTTATTTGCTTTATCCAATTGATTTTTCATAGATATGGCTTCTTCATGATTCCTTTCCTTGTTTTGATGAAATTCCTCCTTAAGCTTGGTGAGCTCCTCAGCTCTTTCTTGTACTTGAAGCTTGAATAGGTGAAATTCCTTCCTTGTCTTGTCAGGGATATGATCAACATATTTTAATTTCTTGTTGAGATCCTCATTTTCCTTTTTCAAACTGCTTATCTCTTCTAGGGCAGCTACAAGTTTTTCCATGAGATATTTTCTGAAGTATTATTCATATTCTAAGTCCTCCTTGGTGTTGATGTCTTCAATATTGTTTTCAATTTATTTTATGGCTTCTACATTTCCTTCTTGTTTTTCATCATATTCTTGATTAAAGGTCATGATCAAAGCTCCTTCTAAGTGAAGATTTTGAGGTTTGTCCCAAATGCCTTTTTCCGATGAACATTTTTCCACTTTGGAATTTATATGTCTGGTACCCACTCAAGATTGCCTTTGTTTCTTTTGCATTATATTGCTTAGATTCTTCTTCCATCGTGATTTCAGTAATCACTGATTCCTAGACTTAAAAACCTTGAGCCATTAAGAAATTATTCATCCTTGCCTTCCACATTTCAAAGTTTCTATTGAATAATGGAGCTTTCCCAATTTGATTAACTTTTGTTTTGATGGTTGAAGAAGAGACATATTTAGAAGGATTGGAGGCTTTCTTCCTTGGATTTTCCATTTTTTTTCTAAGTATCTACCTTCAAGATGTTACTCTTTAAGTGAAGTTACTGTATTCAATAACAATTGTTGGAAATAATGAGAGGGGGGTGAATCAATATTTATTTTCAATTTTTGTTTTTATTAGTTAGATCACTTATAATTAGAGAAAAAAATGAACAATAAGAATAAATAATTTTATTAGTTAGATATAATGAGGACTTCAACCCTCTTATTTACAATAAATCCAATACAATAATGTGTAGGGCTCGAACATTAGATGAAGACACCAATATTCAACCTCCCAGGCTCCAACCTGTAATTTCATGCACTGACTTGGACTTCAGGAGGCTCCAACCCTATCTTCCAAGGCTCCAACCTTGTCACTTTGAGGCTTCGAATTCTAGGGCTTTAAACCTATCTGTGGTACAAGAACAAACCTAGTATTCTTGATGACTCCTGTCCTCTAGGGCTCCAAACCACAACTTCAATTCGTTAAGATAAGTTTAGTGATTCGTTACGGCTCCCAATATCTTATTTAATGAGCCCTATTAATATTTTCACCTTCAGCACTGCCCTCTCCAAATCACTTCATCAATGGAAACTTTGTCTTCTTATAAGGTGTCTCCACACCTTTTCATGTTACCCAAAAAAAAAAATCCAAGGTCGCTTGAGGCCTCATGATGAATTCAGGACATCATGTTCTCCAATAATGTCGCCAAGATCTGCTAAAGCTTCTCAAAATGATGTATTCAAATTTTTGCACTAATCTTGCTCAAAAAATATTCTTTAATAGATTTACACACCAACCTTGAAGGGGTGTTCAAATGGCTCCAAAAAAAAACTACAAAGTCTTCTCCAATATGCTTTCACACAACTCTTAAAGTGTTGTTTAACAGGCTATCAAAACTTGAAGTGTCCTTCAATTATTCTTCAATATAGGATCAACCTTCAATCAAGCCTGAATTTTTCTTCGCAGAAGATTCAATATATGATATGGAAAGACTTCAACATTTGTTTAGACTATCATCAAAGTCTTCTTCAAATATCCTTCAATAGTTTCTCCAAGGAGGTTTCTTTAAGTCTTCAAATGCTTCAAATAATTGTCCAAACTAAGTCTTCAAGCCTCTTATAAATCCACCTTCAAAAGGCCTTCAATGTGCTACAAAAGGGTATCTCAGGAATGTTTGAAAAATACTTTCAATTGCTGGTACATGACTAATTTTAAATATGGTCCAAAACTAGCTTCTAACAGCATTAAAATATTCTACACAAACAACTTCAATAAAATACTAGAAATATCTCTCCCAAACTACCTTTTAAGTCTGAGAGACACTCCAAAATGGTGTTAAGGTCCGCCCTTTAGTTATGTAGAAAACTATTCCAAGGTGAGACTAATCACAGGTGGCTCCCACAACTTGTTGCACTAGTAATAGTCTTCTGCAGTTGAAGACTGAGCTCCCACAAGCGATTGTAATATATATATATATATATATATATATATATATATATATATATATATATATATATAGAGAGAGAGAGAGAGAGAGAGAGAGAGAGAGAGAGAGAGAGAGAGACCAAATTTAAGTATCATCCGAAAAGGGATGTTATAAACCTTTCTCAAGGTTTAAACCCTCCACAAGAGAGATGTTCAAGCACAATATTTTAACAAATATGAGAGACTAATTTTCACTAGATAAGTATATAAAACAAATCGAGGTCTGTATTCTTGTCCAAGGTAGTGGTGACCCAACAACTTAGAGGTATGGAGGGTATCGAAATAATTCTCCCACAAACTTTACTATAGTTTGACAATATGAATTATGTGTATGACTATGTACTAGTTTAGGTTATATTAACATTGTTTTATGTGCCTTTAATTCTAAACTGATGTCCGCACTTCACAACAGGTGTCTGAGTTTCTTCTTCAATTTTGAATGTCATTCTTCCATAGAATTTACCCAACTATCCTCCTCGGCCTTAGTTTAGCTTATGTGATTCTTCTATGAAATGTTGACCGAAAATGATGTTTAAAATGAGGAGTATGAATTTATATTTATACTGGTTTGACATTTGATAAAGAGACACATCTCTTGGACAAGATGAAAAGCCTACACAAGTCGAATTACATCGGCTAGCATAAAATATAATATTTTTTCAATGAAAAATAATTTTCTCTTGGTTTCTGAGGAGTTAGAGGGTGAGTGGTACCTTGTTAGAAAGGGAAAATTTTCCTCTACAAGTTGGTTTCAATTTCATCCTTCAATGAGGTCATTATCCTATCAATAAAATTAAATCATTGATCTTTCATCATTATTTTATCATGGAAACCTTTAGGATATTGTGTTTTTGGACAATGTTAGGGCTTCCTCTAAGATTACAACATTTATAAGGATTAAGGCTTCCTTAGGGCATCATGAATCAAGCATTTAGGGCTTGGACTTTAGGATTAGGGATTTAGGATTTTATTTTTTAGGCCTTCACATGTGTTCTTCATTTATTGGGATTAGGGAATATGCAAAGGAATCTTAGGAAGATAGGGCTCCATTCATTCATGCTAGGGAATTTATGGCTTTATACATTGCATAATTCTAGGAAAAACTATATAGCAAAGAAATATCACTTCATAGGATTATATTTTTTCATTTTTATCCATGCATGTGCCTAGTAGGGTTTTATGGTAAGGGAATCTTCATCCATCATTAGATCATGCATAAAAAATTGATGATGCATCATTATATCATGCATCAACTATTTAGGGCTTGAGTGTTTTATGATAACCCTTAGGTTTTCATGGTCTAAATAGCCTAGGACTTCTCATCATCTCATCCTTAGGGTTTTATCTTAGGGTTTGCATGAGGTTAGGGAAACAAGGGTTATTCATACATCACAACAATATTTTCCATATCCAACAATGACATATTGACATCAATGAAAACTTTGACCAACATCTCTCATCCGACACTAATCCAACTTTGAAACTGGCTCTGAATGGGCTCTGCAAAACCCCTACGCCAGCCTCTATGTCAGGCTTGTAAAGTCACTAGTACACTTTACATGGAACTAGAACTGATAATGTCATCTTCCCAATTTAGCCTCTGATAATGACTCATCAACCCCTTCCAAAAATCTTCAGGGTCTCCAGTAACTCAATCGACCCTCTGTCTCAAAAAATCAAACACTACCTCTGAAGCTTATGCGCTACATCTATGTAACCTAACAAAGGAAACTCGACCCTTTTGCAGCTGACTCTATGGATATTGAAAATCTCCTCTATACTCACTGTCCCTGCCCCTCACTCACTGCTTCAATATTTGGCTCTCTGACAACTGACCAGTGCTAGTTTGGAAATCGAGCTGACAAGGAAATCAAACTTCTGGTGTTTTGATGTTTCTCCTCCAAGTTCCCACCGATTTCCTCTTATAATACACTGTTTGAGCACCAATGTCCAAGATTAAAACTTAATCAATGGCTAGGATCACCTTGGATTCGATTTGTGTGAGTTTCTTGATGATTCACACCTTGACTTAATTATTTTTGATTAATTAGCCATATTCCCTAAGTTTAGACTTAGGAAATATTTAAAAATCAGATAATAATATAATTAAGCCATCTATATGGGGAATTTCCATAAATGATTTATGGGTTTTGGAGATCTCATATATTCTAGCATCTCCACCAAATTTCATGGCTAGAACACATCTAATGCTACAAAAACTAACACTTAACTATGCACCCCCCTAAAACCACAAACAACCTAAGGGGGGTCATACAATCATAAGAATTTTTCCAAAGCACCGAGTAACATTGAAAAATGCAAAGAGGAAAGTCAGGACCCTTTGAAATTTATAAACGAATTCAATACAAATCCAAGGTTCCAGTATCCTTTATCTCTCGTCTAGTTGAAGGAAAAGTGCCAATATATTATTCACTAGAGATGATGTCAACACTAGGCCAATAAAAGGTGGAAATGTGGCTGGTGTTTTTGGCCTTTTTAGGTACCCAAGTGGAAATTTATGGGTGACATGTGGACTACTATGGAAGTGGAACATGGCATGAGTGACATCATCCCATTGGTAGGACCCCAAAAGGTTTTGGGAGACACATAGAGGAACCGATGGATTAACTAAGTGTCGAGATGATGTAGCTTTTGTCAGCACCAACTCAGTCTGGAACTAGAATGATTGGGGGTGGTTATAGTCTCCAAACACCACTAGGACACCTCATCCCGCTAATAATACCACAAATAATTTTAAAGACATAGTTAAGGAAAGGTTGAGATACATGTGTTGTGATGATGGTGGCGGTAGAAAAGAGTGTTAACTAATGGAAAAAATGTGTGATAACCCACTATAACAACTCAACCGAAAAGGTAAAGCCTAGAGGAGTTTTAAGGCACACAAAGGAAAATTACTGGGATGATGAAGCATTGGGACATACTGAAACTGATAGAAAACAAACAAGCGACCGATGAGAAGTGGAGCGGGAGGATGCCATTGATAGCTCATCCCACTAAATGGATACCAGAAGATTTAAAAGGGCACAAACATAATAGCATCGGGATAAAGGCATCGATGGCCAAGTTCCAAAACATGGTTTCATGCAGTAGAAAACAAGGTTGCAGAGGAGAAATTCTAAAGAAAATTAGTCCTCAGAGGCTTAAAAGTGGTTAAGCGTCGAAAAGACCAAGGAAAAGGTCATGGCGCAAGGTTTTATGCTAGAAAAGAGATAAGGAGCCAACACAAAAGGGGAAAAAGGCTATTATTGGTGTAACAAACAATTTAAGTTGGAGAATTGGTAGTTAAGCTAAATTTAAGAGCCCACTAATTCTGGTAAATCTCTGATAAACCCTATAAACCACCAGAATAACAAAAATTCACATTTCAACTCAGATTTTGAGCTCATAATACTAGGAAAAAGGGTGTTAATGATCGAGGTGGATATTGGTGGCCACCCTCCTATTCCACTTGGATCCCCACCATTGTTTATTTTATTTTCCTTAATTATAGCACAATTTACTATTTTTGGTAGTTTTTTTTCAGGTCCTAAACTTCTGAAGCCGTTTTGGGACCTTAAATGACATTTTTTTGGAAAATCACCACACTCAAAGAAGTTTTAGTCAGAAGTTGTAGTCGTTGGATAAATGTTTCTAATGATGTATTGTACATGTCAAACAAATATCATATGCCAAAGTTATGACCTTGCTAAGTTGATGTACCAATTTACCCCAATGTGGCCCACAGAATTTTGGCGTTTCATCTCCTAGGGTTATGTTTTTGGATGTTTAGATTTTTACATTGTTTCTCAATAATAAATAGGCCTTTGAACCTCATTGTAACAAATTTTAGAAGGCATGTAGCCTCTACATCTCTTCTCAGAGATAAGCTACCATCATCTGAGCTAGTTTATTTCCATTCTACATGTAAACAATTTTCAGTACTTTATTATTAATGAATTGAAGTTCCATTTTCGTTGTATCTTTGTATTTCTTTCTATATCTGTATTTCATTTTTTTCCTTCATAATTTTGGATTAGTTAAATTGAAGAACACATTTAGAAGACATATTGTGAATAGAAGAAAAAAAAATTAAGGACTCATGCAAAGACAAATGTGAAGATAACTCAAAAGCAAAGAGGCCAAAAATATCAAGTCAAATTCTTTGTTAGCATAATCGATCGAGAAATTCTACAAGTTTTTTGCAATATTTTAATGAATGAATTTGTGGTGAAGCAAGGTGCTAGTGCGTTGGTGTGATGGTGTATTTCTGAGTAATCACGAATTGTTGAAGGTGGTGTTGGACAAATTGTTTTATTTTGTAAGAAGAGGTGGCATTAATGGTTCTAGTTTGAAAATGGATTTAAGATGAATAATTGATGTCAAGCAAGTTGTAGCTTGAATATCAGGGGTTGGTGCTCCTTCGAGTAGGTGTTGGTAAATACTTTTTGTTGTAGCTCCATTCAATTGTAGCTTATAAATCAGGGAATTGTAGCTTCCTATTGGTTGTAGCTAGAGAAATTTGTAACAACAATTTGTAGCTTGCCTTTTGAAGGAATTAGAGATAATTTTGGAGAATTTGTTGTGTTATTGATGCTATTTCATTTCATTCTCATGTGAATAATTTTTTTATGGTATCCTAATATCATTAAATAAGTGAAATAAAGTTTTAAATTCTTAAAATTCCTACAATACTGATTCATTGCCCCTCTGAGTATTGTCCTCATTTCCAACACCATGTATTTTCAAAAGAAGTGGTTTAACATTGGTATAATCAAGTCTAAGTCAGAAGCAAGGCATATATCATCCAATGGGAATCTAGTTAGCTCATGTGAAGATATGGAACTTGATTCATGCGAAAGATTGATCCCTCTTATGCCCTCTTGGCCCAAAAATAAATTCTCACAGGCCATGATTACTTGTGGAATAATGAATATAACGATGGGAATAGTGTAAAGGGAAGGTAAATCTACATGTTTTTTTTCTCTCTCCTTTACCATTTTGTTTACTGCTATAATGTCTTCTTCTTCTATGTTGGATTCTGGAAATACTTAGGGTCTAGTAAATATCATGCCTAATACTATACCTTACTTTCATACTTCCATCCACCCCTCTGAAGACACCAAAGAGGGAAATATACAGAGAAAATTTGAAGGATGGAATTTTTTTTTAAAGTTTATAAATATTGGCAAATATCACTAGTGTCTAATATGAAAGCTATATAATGTTTGTTGATATCTTTATGAAAATATCCAAATTGCTAATTATTTTATAGGTAGAGTCCATATAGTTTTGGCAATTTTTAGGGAAAAATAATTTTATACTTTAAATTTTGGGCGAATCATATTTAGAATAAATGGAAATTGGAAAATATTTTTTTGGGAAAAACATGGAAAATTAGCCCACTTGCGAATATTAGCCCCTAAAATTTTCCATGGCAATATACTATACAAACTCCTGTCTAAAAAAAAAATCCCTATATTTGATGGTCTAGGGGGTTTTGGTAAATTATCTCTCTCATCCAAAACCAATAAAATTTGAGGTCGTAAATACAATTTTTCAAAATCCAATGAAAAGGCATGTGAAGAGATGGTAGCTGGTAAAAAAAAATCAATTTGTGGAAAACTAAGAGTGATGTCTCCCTAGGAGACGTTACCTAATGAAAGTTATTCTATTTAAATAAAAAGGGCTAGCATGCCCTTCCAAAAAGCATGGCCTTAAAAGGTTGATTGATCTTGAAAAAAATGATATTTTATTTTTACAAGAAACTCTAGGGAATGGTTTAGATATCTCTTCTCTACTAGAATCAATGTTAGGAGGATGGGAGTTTTTTGGATTATATGTTTGTGGGAATTATGGAGGTATTAATTTGGATACAATTATAGAACTATAAAATACCTAAAATCATAGAGCATAGAGTGATTTATAGGGTTAGAGATATTTTCAAAATATTTTGGTTCCCATATAACACTCATAAATATTTATGGCCCTTATCTGAACCATACATAATTTTGGGATAAGTTATTTTCCAAATATCGTATTGCTTCAAAATTTATTATCACGTTGGAATTATGGCTACTATGTTGGCCTTGATGTCAACCTGAATGTAACTTGGATCTTGATCTTGTAACATTATGCCATCATGATATTGTCACACTATGCCACTCTTGTAACATTATGTCTTCATGATCTTCCCACACTATGAAATTGTTGGTAAGTGTGTAGAAATAATGTTCCTAGCTAATTCATGGCATGAAGTTGAATTTTAATGATTGGAGAGGAATTTCATGAGTCTTTATTGTTGTATATGATTTACAAAAGGTTGCAAAAAATATGGAGCAATTGCAGGATGATGGACAAGTTTTGCATATGCTTGAAAGTGAAGAGAACTGAGTAACATAGGTGGCTAATTAAGGAAGGTAGGTTTACTGATGTATAAAAAGGTTTCTAAGGTGTCATAGAGACATGTTAAGGCTTAAAAAGGTCCTATAAGTGCTAAAGAAGGCATGGAAAAATTCATACGAAGTTTTGACTGGGGGTTGACAGAATTTAGGGCTTAAAACTAAGGTAACACATATTTACTGTGCATAGGGAGAGTTATACGCTAGGGTAACACATATTTCCAGTTCAAGAGGATAGTTATAACACACTTATCAAAGGGATTAGGAGAATTATTTTCTGTAAGTTAAAAAAAATAAAAACTCGGGGTGAAACCATGCAATTGCCCAAGGTTTTCTTGTGCGAAATGCTAAGTAAGGCCTATTTGATCCCATCAAATATTACCATTAATGAATCCCATGAATTGTTTTGTGGTATTGGATAGAAAAAATGGCTGTAAAAGGGAAATGAATTGGATCAACCGCATGTGAATTTAAGGAGCCATTCTGTGATTTGTTCTAGAACATGTGTGAGAGGGCGAAATGAGGAGGATGATACCCAGTGTAGCATAGGGGATATGATTTTTTTATATTTTTTTTACTACAGGTGAAATATAAGGAAATGATGACAAGTGAAACTCTTTTCACCAATCATATATAATCACATAGGATTGGAGGAATGTGTGATATTTTGTTCAGAATAGTATGCATTATGTTTTTCTTGAATATCACTTTAAGCCTTTGCGCACCACTCATTTAGATCTATCATATATGTAAAGTGTTGCCTTTTTTTTTTTGAACTATTGCTATACTTGGTTCAACTGAATTTATTGAGTGTGGTGTTCAGAGTGTTGTTCGAAAAATATTAGTGCATATGCAAAGATCACTATGATCTTTTTACAATGTATGCATATATCAGTGGTTGTAGAGATCAATTTGTACTTTGAATGGAAGAGATATAAAATGACAGAAGTCCATGTATGTTGCTTGTCTTCTAATACTTGATTTATTGTTGAAGGATTGAAAGAGAGTTTGAATATGGGTAAGTTTTTCTGACTCTTTAGAGCTTGTATGATGGATTAGTGACAAAGATTGAGATCCTTATACGTGTTTTTCCTAGTATTGTAATAGAGGTTTGGAAGTGGTTTATGATATCTTTGTGCTTAAACATTAATATGAGTCTATTGAAGTGGTTTTGATGTAACTTAACTTGAGTTTGTTTATTGAATAATTGTGTAAAGGGAATTTGATAAGACTTATTTATTCTCACTAAATATTTTATTTACCGAAGGATTGAAGTCAACTCATGAATTTTCCCTTTGATTTTTATGTTTACAGAGGCAAATACTTAGTGTTGAAATGAAGACAGATTTTTCAGTATGATAAAGGTTATATGCCCAATGCAGGACCAAGGACATAGACTTATGAATCTAATGAGAATAATGTTGTTGCTTGTCTTTTATTGAACCCATTGAAGTTGATGAGTGAGATATTATTGTTTATACTCTTAGATTTTTTATATGGTTTCCTATTGCTAAGGTTAATAATTGTCATTATCCATATTGTTCTAGTTTTTTTTTCATATAATGCATATATATTGTTATACCTTCAGCTGAATTAAGATACGAGTGGTGTGTTGGTTCTTACATTAGGGTTTTCAAATAATATTAATTTATGATGAGGGAATTCCATCAAGGCTATATAGATATAGTTTTGACAGATATTTTGCAGAATAGTCACATTTTTTTTTATATATTGTGTTGTGGTTGCATTAAGTTAATGACCGGTTTATGAGGGAACTTGTTGTGATTGTTACAAAGAGGTTTCTAGCACTGTTGAGAATTGTTGAGTGCTAAGGAATGTTTTGATGAGTATGATATTTGTTTTGAGAAAATATTTTGGCTTGGTATTTGATAGTGTTGATGAGAAAATGATTTGACTTGGTATTTTTTATATTGGACTTATCCCTCTTGCAAACAACAACGATCTCCCTAGATTTCCATCAAAACCTAGTAACAAGAAGACAATTAAACTACTCTTTCCTTCAGTCTATATTTACTTGAATCATAAACTAGAAAGGAGGGAAATCAAATACATACCTTTTTACAACATATACCAATCTGAATCTGAGAAGATGTTGAAATGATATAAGACAGATATGAATACTGATGCACAATAATGAAGATGGTACAGAACAGAGCTGATATCCAAGGTAAATCAGCAAGCGTTTTCTTTTGAAAGAGTAAGGAATTTTGAGCTTCCCTATCAAGTTGTAGCTTGATATATGTCAGTTGTAGCTGACTAAGGTAGGAGCCTCCTGTAGGTTGGTGCCTGCAGAAAATAGATGGGAGTTGGTGCTTCCACATCAAATTGTAGCTTGATAAAATGTCAGTTGTAGCTGACTGAGGTTGGAGCCTCCTGTAGGTTGGTGCCTGCAGAAATTGATGGGAGTTGGAGCTTCCTTGCAAGTTGTAGCTTGCATAACTGAGGTTGGAGCCTCCTGTAGGTTGGTGCCTGTAGAAAATTGATGGGAGTTGGAGCTTCCTTGCAAGTTGTAGATTGCAAAATTGAGGTAGGAGCCTCTTGTAGGTTGGTGCCTGCAGAAAATCAGTGGTGAGAGGGTGTTGGAGCTTGCATTTTCATCACAACAATAATAAGATGTGGTTTTCTCCCTTTATTGGTTTCCACTTATATCTGGTGTCTCTGTGCATGATTTTTATGTGGTTATATGGTTTATCTCATCTGCTTAATACTTGTTTCTCTCATATTGAGTCTACTGTTACATTATATAAATACTTGCTGCTCACATTCTAAGATTACTCACACATTAATTTGAACATGAAATGAAGGTGTGAATAATTTTTAATGAAATTTTTTTAAAAGTCCATGAGTGTGTTAAACTGATTCACCCCCCCCAAAGTATCTCCATTACGCATATATAACTTTATATAAAGCCACATTATGACTCTATGTTCCAGTAACATATATTATATCGGATATCAGTCTTCGTGTGGGTTAACACTTTAACATCCCACCATATGATAGTATTTCACATCCGGGCCCACAGCTCTAATCAAACATATATGTCGTTTAATTCCGCAACCATACATATATATATATCGGGCCTTTCTCTGTATGGAGAATTCTCTTCCTTTTATATATGATTATGAAATCATATGTTGGAACCCACTTTTTCCAAAGTCCACACCTTTAATAGCTCAATAAACCAAAGGTTCTCACCCTAACAGAGTTCGACCCAATTTTTGGACTTTATAAAACCCAATATATATATGCTCCAGGCTTACCCTTCGTATGTTATATTGTAAGTCCAAACCACAACTTTGGTTAGCACATTACATGTGCATATATATATATATATATATATACATATATATATGCCACCACCGCACTATCAACTCATTAAATAAACGATTTTCAACTCAAATCAATGGGCCATACCGTTTGATCTATCAGCTTCCAAATCGGGCGGTCCTTAGCAATATCACATTTTTTCCATACCCAAGCTTTAATGCATAAAACTTATGTGATATGAGTGGTATTGGTTAGTCGACGTGGAAAGATTTCATATGGTCGCGTTTTTTCTTGGTGGTTTCGCTTCAGATCAAAAGTGGCATGATGGAGGCAGTTTTTGTTTTCCAATCCACTTCTGGTATTTGCATAGTAATTAACCGGGTTCCCACTGCAGTAACACATTTCTTCACCGTATCTCTTCGCATTAACTCCGGGGTTAAGTCTCACAGATATTACTCTGCTCGATATAAAACAATTCTCCTTTACTCCAACAAACAAAGATTCTAACAAATCTTCGCGTTCTATACAACAGGGATTAAAACTTGGACAGAGGTTCGCGCCTTATACAGAGATTCATGATTCTTCCATTAAATAGAGAATCACTAAATCTCCTCCTTACATAGACTTGAGGAGCTATTTCTCTTTTGTCTCATCAGTTCAATATATGTTCGGTAGACACATAATTACCACTCTAATGTTCATAGAATCTAGACATTCTCGCACACCATTCAGTCAATCCATGCACACAGTTCAGGATCAATTTCTTCTGTATATAGAAAAATCAAATACTAAATGGAATCAATGGCCCAGATTTTCAAAATCAACGGCCCTTCTACTACCCGTAGGCTTACAGGACTTCAGTGTTTCCAGGCCTACTCTAACTCTATCCTCTCTAGCATTCCACTCTTCATAACATATTCAGGCACTTCTAGACTTCAATCAAAATCTATGCCATACAATAATTCATCTGCAAACTGTATAAAACCCCTTCAGGCCCTTTCAACTTCACTGCTCTATCTCTAATTCCTCTGCTACTCCTTGATCGATGTTGCTCCTTGCTTCTCTTTTTTCTGCCTCTGCTACCTCTCTGCTGCCTCTGTTCCCTGTCTTCTACTTTGCCTTATTGCTTGTTCAAGTGCTGCTCCTTTGTGCTCCTTTTCCATCAATGAAAAAATTTCCAACAGTCTCCCCCTTTGGCATTGATGGCAACACACTTCCTCTTCTTACCTTTTAGAAGACCCTTTCTTCTGTTGCTTGATTTTCCTCCGCCTTTTACATCAATGGAAAAGGGTTTCACATTTCTTAGTGTGCTTTCTGTATTTCCTCTCTCTGAGTTGTGCTTAGGCCCTCTTCTTGTGAATTTATACCATGCTGCTCCAAACTAGTGTACAAGACTTGTTGAGAGAACACTTTGAGAATTATTTGAACTTTGAATATGCACAATAAGTTGATACCATTTCCAACATACAAAATTCTTGCACTTGTAAAGAGTGTAGGTGATGATATGGGCCAGGATGATGATAATGATATTACACTTAATTGCTGAACAGTCCTTGTTCCTGTTGTGACCAATGAATCAACCAGAATTTAATCTAAGAGATCAAATGACTTTACTGCTTGCACTATGTACATTCAAAACAAACCCCTGGGGCTAGATAGATTCAGTGTATTAGTCAGTCTCACTTATCAATCATGCACTTTCCTTTATGACATAAAAAGGTATGTATGTCTATGATCAACCTCTCTTTTAAAGGTGAATTACTAGCAAAATCCTTTATGTTGAAGTAGGATTTGGATGAATTAATAAAGGACTTTTGAGCTTCAATGGTAGTCACAACTAGTCCTTCAAACTTCAGATACTTTAAATATTTTGTCATGATGATCTTCCACAAAAACATATTCAAGATGTTTAATTGATATCTTTGTAAATAGACTTCACATGGTGTTATGAATGATTTCAAGAGAGAGGCCTGATATATATGTACTGACTTCAGGAAGGCATGCAAATATATAGAAAAATATACTGCTTCAATGCTCAATATAATGCTTCAAGTGTAAACAAAATACTGATCCTTTAGCTCTGTTGTTGATATTTTCATGCTGAATGCAAATAACATTGGGAATACTTCCTTGATGTACTCTTGCCATAATCCTTTGATCTTGAGGACCTGTACCATACTGCTGCTCCACAGACAACACTTGATATTCTACTGATAGGTATGCTACTTGTACCAAATACCCACATTGATACCACTTTCACTTCAGCTCACACATGAACCCATAGATAAGACAACCTTCATAATTTCTGCTACTGAGCTCTCCACTGATTTCAACAAAAATAATCAATTTACTGAATCTGATCTTAGCCTCATTAATATTTTTCTCTTTCTGTCATTCTGTTCAGAGGAAAGTCACAACATTTTCCTTTCTAGAACTGCTTTGGAATCATTGCAGATTTAATTCAATTGTTTTGACATAATGATCTTCGAGAAGACATCTTCAATTTCTTTGCTTGGACTCTTCATGGGCAGATCACTCAGAGAATTATCACTCATTTAACTGTATTCATCCAAGAGAACTTTTCATAGATTAATGAAGTCATGACATAATGATGATAGGCACTTCTCTTGCTAATCCTTCCTAATGTGATTCATTGTTAATTCTAGAAGTATGATGCATTCTGTGATCATACTTTAATGTGCTGATATCTTCTTAGCTTATATGTTCATTGTTGATGTTTCCTCTATCATCATGGTTGCTTGCTGCTTTTTCTCCTTCCATCAACCTACTGGCTATTATGTGTTTCAGGTGATATTTTTCCTCTATAGTTTTCTGTTAGAGAAATTTCCTTTCCCTTCCTAATCTCATAGCTGTTCTCATTCCAGGGAGCTCTTCTTAGACTACTTTCATGGGGACTGTTTATGGGCTGCTCTCCCTCTGGGATGTTGCTTCATATTTATCACTGGAAATATTTTTTCTTTGCTTCCTAGAGTAGCTATCCCTGAGATCGTGGTAGATTCATTATGTTATTGAGGAAATAGGCTCCCCCATTCTCTTTTCCTTCCATAATTTATCAGGGTTCTTCATAATGTCTGCACTTCTTTTTGGTTCAAAGTTTTGTTTGATTTGATTTGATTACTTCATCTATCTGGAGTTATTTAAAGTATATGGCAGATTACAATTTTTTTCTTTGTGACCAAGCTTGAGGCATACATAACATCTTATTTTATCAAAGTACATTTGAGCTGATGTATAATATTTTGTTCCCATTTTTTAATACAATTTACATTCAACAGATTTATGTCCAAATTCATTGCATGCATAACAGTAGCCATGGAAATGATTTGTGTACCTGGTGAAAGATTGTCTTTTCCATTTTCTTTCTTGAGGTAGTCTTCTCATTTTCTGCATCTTTTGCTGGTTGAAGTTGATAGGCCTTGTCTTACATTGTGCTGCAATATGTCCTGGTTTGTGGCAGGAAAAACAAGTGATACTTCCCATAGGAGGGAATAACCTTCTTTGACATCTTACAAATTTATTCAATTCATATTCAGGAGTGTGAGAGCCTTTTTCAGCTGACTATTTCATCCTCACATTCTCTATCCTTCCATGTTGCTACTTTTTTCTATTTGTTTCTTCACATATCCTGTTCTTGTTGGATTCTACTTTTGTAGGAATCTGCTGAGCTGCTTCACTGTCCTTTACAACTTTTACAAAAATGACATTCCTGTTATCTTCAACCTTGGACTTACTGGTTTCTCCTTCATATCCTATTCCAGCCTTTATGAGAGGTGACCTTTGAGCCTTTAGAATTTGGTCCAATTGTTCAGTGATTTTAATTTGAGGAGTATTCATTAATAATTCTCTTTGGGCCTTTTCTAATTTCTTTCTCAGGCTCACTATTTCTTCTTCCAATATTTCACATTCCATACTTTTCTCTCTCATTTGTTGTAGCAGAGTATCTTCTACTTTCTTTGCTTCTTCAAGCTATGTCTTCAGGCCAATAACTTCTTTCTTGTCTTCATATTCTTTCTCATCACATATTTGCACCAATGTCTTCAGGTCTTTGTTTTCATTCTTCAATCTTTATATTTCATTCAAGGTTGTGTCAAGGTTGGCTTTTTCCTCAACTGCAATTTCTTCATAGTTATTACTTCCATTCACACTAGCAAGTACCTCATTTGACTGAAAATTTTCCTGTTGACATGAATTTTTATTCTTCTTAATTATCTTCTCCTTCTTGACAGTGCAGTCCTTACTGTCTACTCCATGCATGAAATGAAATCTATCCCAGATTTATTTTGCAGAGGTTAAATCCATAATTAACTCAAGATCCTTGTTATGAAGATTGTTGAATATCACACATTTTTCCTTGGAATTCCTATGTTGTTCTTGCACCGAGGGAGAGTCTGTGCAGTAACCATCACAAAAAAGTTTCCATACCTCAGGTTCATAAGCCAATAATCATGTCCTAACCTTATCTCGCCAGTCAGGAAAGTTTGTTGTATTTAACACAGGTACATTTTGATAGTCCATGACTCAACTAGATCTCCTTCAAGCTATTAGTCTTACACCAAAGGAACTTGGCTCTGATACCAATTGTTGAATTCTTAGTTAAACTAAGAGGAGGGGGGGGGGGGGGTGAATCAGTTTAACACACTCATGTAATTTTAAAAAAATTTCATTAAAACTTATTCACACCTTCATTTCATGTTCAACTTAATGTGTGAGTAATCTTAGAATGTGAGCAGCAAGTATTAATATAATGTAACAACAGACTTAATATGAGAGTAGCAAGTATTAAGCAGATGAGATAAACCATATCAACACATAAACATCATGCACAGAGACACCAGATATAAGTGGAAACCCATAAAGGGAGAAAACCACATCTTATTATTGTTGTGATGAAAAGGCAAGCTCCAACTCCCTCTCACCACTGATTTTATGCAGGCACCAACCTATAGGAGGCTCCTACCTCAATTCTGCAAGCTAAAACTTGCAAGGAGGCTCCAAATCCCATCAATTTTCTGCAGGCACCAACCTACAGGAGGCTCCAACCTTAGTTCTAAAAGCTACAACTTGCAAGGAAGCTCCAACTCCCATCAATTTTTTGCAGGCACCAACCTACAAGAGGCTCCAACCTCAGTTAGCTACAACTGAAATTTTATCAAGCTACAACTTGGTGTGGAAGCACCATCTCCCATCTATTTTCAGCAGGCACCAACCTATAGGAGGCTCCTACCTCAATCAGCTACAAATAACATCTATCAAGCTACAACTTGATAGGGAAGATCCAACTTCCTTACTCTTTCAAAAGAAAGCACTTGCTGATTTACCTTGGATATCAGCTATGTTCTAGACCATCTTCGCTACTGTGCATCAATCTTCATATCTGCCTTATATCATTTCAACATCTTCTCAGATTCACTATCAGCTCCTCCTTCTTCTCTGCCTCACTGCTTCATTTCTGCATTCTCTAAATTTTCACAACATTTCGTTCTACTCCTCCTTCTTCTTATCTTCTCTGCCTCAATTCCGTATTCTCCAAGCTCTCTAACCTCACTATGCATATCAAGGTGATATCATTTATAGATATTTCCTTATGACTATTTTTATTCCACAGGTAATTCGAAGTGAATAGCCCTGACTCTTTGCCTTCTGCATTCTCATTTCTTTGTCCAACTCACTTAGAAAAATATAGCCATTTGTACAAATTTCAGTTTTATAGTGGAGTTTTGTTTTCCTACCGGAGACTTTCCAATGCATCACAAACAATATAAAATAAATTAAAACATTTACATTCACGTTTTCAGTTACATCTATAAATTTCTCTCAACCCTTTTTCTGGCCTTTGGGTTTGCTAGTTTTTTTTTTTTTTTTGTCTTTCCTACTGCTGTCATGTAAATATCCTGCATACCTTTGTTGTTCTCTTCTTTTTTTAGTTTCTGCACACTCTCCTGCGTTCTGTGTATGTACACCTGTCAAGTCCACATTTTCATTCCTGTGCATATTCACCTGTTCACTGCAATTTTGAATCTGATGTACATATAATAGTTTTACCAATTTAGTTATCCAATAACTCTCAAAGTCTTATGCAGATAAAGATGCCTCTCCATTCATTTTCCCTGCGCTGACAATCTTCAAAAGTATATCGAGAAGTTTTAATATTTCAAATTAAAGATTTGAGATATTAATTAAAACTTCGCTTACAGTTATAAAACTCACTATCACGATCATACACGAGAGCTTCAATTTTCCCTCAATGGTAGAACCATATAGATAAACCCTCTATGCAATGTTCACTCCTTCAATTATTCAAAAAAAAATAATCTTGTCCTTATATCTTAAATGTTCATCCTTGGCATTATATTTTAATGTACAAACCTTATAAATCCTAACCCCTATGGTTATCATATCATTGAATCGTTCAATATGTGCTCACGACTTTCACACATCGGGCCTGAAGCTTTAACACCTATTGTGTCCTTAACTCACTTGCTATGAGACACCAAAAAAAATATTCAACTTTATAATTATATCCCAAGTGCTAACCTCAATGTATGTAAGTGTTTCTCGGGTCCCACAATTAACATTTCATATAATTCCCAGAAATCTGACCTTTCTTAAGTCTTAAAACACAAATATTAACCCAATGTTCGTTTGGTCCTCAACATTAAACAACACTTATAATTAAAGGAATATTTGGGCCATATATATAAATATCCCGATTGCATTTCGCACATTGTTGTAATACTTCCGATTGCGATTAAGTCCTTTGCGATGGTTGCGATGCGATTAATCAAAATCACAACTTTCAATAGTATGCTCCGATGCGATTGATGCCTTTGCAAATGTTCCGATGTGATTAATCGCAATCACATCCTTCAATGGTATGTTCCGATGTTCCGCTTTAACTCCGATGCGATTCGTGAGGATCCCACCTTATAATATTTCACTTGTTTTAAACCCAAAGTATCTCCATTACGCATATATAACTTTATATAAAGCCACATTATGACTCTATGGTCTAGTAACATATATTATATCGGATATCAGTCTTCGTGTGGGTTAACACTTTAACAGCCCACCATATGATAATATTTCACATTCGGGCCCACAGCTCTAATCAAACATATATTTTTTTTAATTCTGCAACCATACATATATATATATCGGGCCTTTCTCTGTATGGAGAATTCTCTTCCTTTTATATATGATTATGAAATAATATGTTGGAACCCACTTGTTCCAAATTCCACACCTTTAATAGCTCAATAAACCAAAGGTTCTCACCCTGACGGAGTTTGACCCAATTTTTGGACTTTATAAAACCCAATATATATATGCTCCAAGCTTACCCTTCGTATGTTATATTGTAAGTCCAAACCACAACTTTGGTTAGCACATTACATGCGCATATATATATATATGCCACCACCGCACTATCAACTCATTAAATAAATGATTTTCAACTCAAATCAATGGGCCATACCTTGACATATCCAACGTTTAGCTTGTCGCACGATTATTGTTTGATCTACCAGCTTCCAGATCAGGCAGTCCTCAGAAATATCACTTTTTTTCCGGACCTGAGCTTTAATTCATAAAACTTACGTGATATGAGTGGTATTGGTTAATTGACGTGGCAAGATTTCATACGATCGCATTTTTTTTCGGTGGTTTCATTCCGGACCAAAAGTAGCACGATGGAGGTGGTTTTTGTTTTCCAATCCACTTCTGGTATTTGCACAGTAATTAACCAGGTTCCCACTGCAGTTAACACATTTCTTCTCCGTAAATCTTCGCATTAACTCCAAGGTTAAGTCTCACAAATATTACTCTTCCAGCTACAAAACAATTCTCATTTACTCCAACAAACATAGATTCTAATGAATCTTCGCGTTCTATACAACAGGGATTAACACTTGGACAGAGGTTCGTGCCTTATACATAGATTCACGATTCTTCCATTAAATAGAGAATCACTAAAACTCCTCCTTACATAGACTTGAGGAGTTATTTCTCTCTTGTGTCATCAGTTCAATCTATGTTCGGTTGACACAGAATTACCACTCAAATGTTCATAGAATCTAGACATTCTCGCACACCATTCAGTCAATCCATGCACACAGTTCAGGATCAATTTCTTCTGTATATAGAAAAATCAAATACTAAATGGAATCAATGGTCCAGATTTTCAAAATCAACGACCCTTCTACTACCCGTAGGCTTACAGCACTTCAGTGTTTCCAGGCCTACTCCAACTCTATCCTCTCCAGCATTCCACTCTTCATAACATGTTCAGGCATTTCTAGACTTCAATCAAAATCTATGCCATACAATAATTCATCTGTAAACTGTATAAAACCCCTTCAGGCCCTTTCAACTTCACTGCTCTGTCTCTAATTCCTCTGCTGCTTCTTCTTCTCCTTGACTAATGTTGCTCCTTGCTTCTCTTTTTACTACCTATGCTACCTCTCTACTGCCTCTGTTCCCTGTCTTCTACTTTGCCTTATTGCTGGTTCAGGTGTTGCTCCTTTGTGCTCCTTTACCATCAATGACAACATTTCCAATAGTCTCCCCCTTTGGCATTGATGGCAACACAATTCCTCTGCTTACCTTTTAGAAGACCCTTTCTTCTGTTGCTTTCTTTTCCTCCCCATTTTACATCAATGGAAACATTTTTAACAGTTTGATGAAGATCCTTGCTATGCCTCAATGCTTGAAACAAACCTGCACACATAGAAACCAAAGGATAAAAGACATATGAAACATAGACGATTCAATAAATCAATATAATGATCAAGGAGATTATTAAATATAATAATTTCAATAGACAAATAGAAAAAACATAAACCATCCACCAAATCCACAAAACAATGTAGTGGAAAAAAAGAGCTCAATTGTATTAATTTAAAAATATAGAAGAGTTTCACAACCTTTGCCTTGATGAAGTGAAGCTCCTCCCATAATTTTACAATCCTTTCCTCGGATGATAAGATCTCCAAACTAATTTGAACATCATAAGTTTACCTTTAGCAACCTCCAACCCTCTAGTCTATAGTTGATTTATAGACCAAGACGAGGAAGTTTCAAATCCATGTTGGCCCTCAATTTTGGTCATTTTTTCCTATCCTAAATCCATTTATTTACCACCATATTCAATCCTATTTCACCTATATGTGCCTTATTTTAGTCCCATTTTTCATATTCAGGTAACGGAATGAATTTTTTCATTTTTTGGAAACTTTTGTAAAAATTGCGTTTTAAGAGTAATTTTGGACTGCAATAAAAATTTTCGAATAACTCCATTAAAGTCATATGTGTAGGACACCTGAGAGATATATGAGCGCATATTTGGAAATATTTTGAACCATGGATGGAGAAACACCTATTGGTTCAGTCAAATTGAGCAAAAACAGGCTCGATCAACCATCTAGTCAAACTTGACCTGTCATTCAGGAATCCCTAGTAAAAAGGGGTAGATTTATTATTTTGTGGGAATTTTTCTGATTTTCTGAGCCAGACTTGATGAGTCTTCCTTGTATGGATGGATTAGGATTGAAAATGTTTTTAGATCCATTATAGCAAAGTTTCTTTATGATTTTCCTATTTAAACAAATTTTATAGACCATTCAAAGAGGTATTATGTGTAATTTGATATTAAGATTATTGGATACTTTTGAGATAATTTGAAGAATAATTTCTAGTGTTCTATTTTATATTCATGACATGGATGCTTTATTAAGCTATTTTTAGCTGAAGAATGTTTTTGGTGTACAAGGAAAGGTTGGAGGGCCCCCATACCAAGCTAAGTACACTTTGGTTAAATTTTGTATAAATCAACATAGTTTTCATTCAATATTTCTTGTTTCAGTTTTATGATTCAGTTACTTAGATGTGTTATTATTTATGTAGGATTTTTGGATGATTTTGGTTTAAAATATAATTTTCATAGAAAAGGATAACCAAGGATTTAAGTTAAATTCTCTTTCTATCAAGTTATGAATCACAACTAAAAATCATCCTTTTTCATTTCTTGAATTTTTTCTTGAATTCCAGTTTATGATTTGATGCAATGATAATGTTGTTGGAGTAGAAATGTGAGGAAGGACACCCAATACCTACTAAGTTAGGAGCCTATTCTCTTCTTTCTACACATCACAAAATGATGCTCTTTAATTTCTCTTCTCGAGGACAATTCTTTGGGGAAGGAAAACCGATACCTCCTAAGTTAGGAGCCTCTTCCTTTTCTTGTTGCATCTTGAATCAAAGATGTTTTAGTTTCTTTAAACATAGAAATTATATTTGTATTATGCATTTCAATTATTTTAATCTAAAAAACTACTTCCTACACTAGTTTAATCTAATATTCCATATACTTTGGTTTGCTTCTAAGTCTACAAACTCGGATTAACAAGTAAAACACCTGTGTTAGTTTACTTAGTAGATTGAGCCAACATTTCTGGCACTGTTTCCGGGGAAGGACACTTAGATAAAGCTATTTATGAATATTGTTTAGAAAAAAAGCAACAATAAAACATAAAAAAAAAACACTTTTCATTATGGTTATTCATTCTTAGACATAGAAATTAGAAAGGTAGATCCCCAAAACAAAACCCCCAACAAAAAAAATAAAAAAATAAACAACTACAAAATCCATTGGCAAAAAAATATCTACAAAAAATGATGTTAAAGAAGTCATTTAGGGAAGGAGGGTATGTCACCACAAGGATATTCTTAAATCCTTGTCCACAATTTAGAATGGTCACTAGGGATGAATTTTCATTTCAAAAGATAGAAGAGGAAAAAAGAATCTAGGAAGATGATCCACAAGAAGAGAAAATAGAAGATTCTTCTATTTATTTTTGTAAAGAGATCAATGAGTTATGGATCACATGCAATGAATTTCAAATAATAGAGATAAAAATTGAAGAATATCTGGCATATTTATCACAATATCCCTTGTGCATTCATGATTTTGAACAAGTTCCACAAGAAGAACTTTGTGATATGACAATTAAGGAAAGGCAAGCAAAAAAATATCATTTCAAAACTTGTTTTCAACTAGTCATTAGGCCACAATACCACTCCAATTTTTAACATTATTTAGCATCAAATATTTATGATCAAATAATTTTTGATGTCAATCATTCACTAAAATATTTTTTTCAAACTTGGATGTGAGTTTACTTATGATCTTGTTACGCAAATGGATGCATTGGAAATTCTCTTATACTTGAGAGAATTACTTTTTCTTTTACAATAGAGTAGGATATAATAGCATAAATAAATAAATAGGTAGAATGAGTTCACAATAATACTTTTGGTTTAAAATCTCATGAATAAATCTTCACATCATTGTTCAATACTCATTTTAAAGGATTTCATGACAAAATATAGTAAGGACAATCCTATTTTTGGTAACCATATAGGATAATTTTTAATAAAAACATGTTTTTAAATAAGGTATCTATTGAAATATAGTTTTTAAACCCAATTTTAAGTTTTTAATTTCAATAACAAATAAAAAAAAGTATCAAAATAAACACTAGATCTCAAGAGAAATTTTGAGGACAGAGTTAGTACAACATTGATTCGAGGGGTCTAATGGAGAATTTTTGAAATTATATGTATAGGTAATATAGCCCTTGGAATATAGTTTCCAAATCAATTTGAATCACCTCAATGCAGCATCATATGAAAAATTTATTCTCAAAATACTAACTGCTAGTCGCAAAATCTGCATGTTGATAATCTTAGGTCTTGACTCTTCATTGGCATATTTTACATATCAAATCAACTTATTTTAATAAAATATTTTTAAGGGATATATATATTGAAGTCTATTTCATGAAACCATTTGAATCATCTCATTTTAAGGGCAGGTGAAAATGTTATTCGAAATTTAGTGAATGCATGTCTTAAAACTAGCATAGTAAAACTATGCCTCCTAGGTCTATTTATCATAAATTTTGTGATATCAAACCTAAGGATTTTAAGAACCTATTTGTACTGGATAGAAAAAAATAAATATACTTTAATCTCCAAGTAGAATCACATCAATATGATCTTTAAAAAAAAAGTTACACTCCAAATAGTGATTGTTGGTCTAGTAAACAATTCACAAGAAGCTCTATCAAACATGGTAATTCTCATCATTTTTAGCAAATAATTTTAAACCATTTGGAAAAATTGTTTATAACTGTGGTATACATATGAATTCAATTCAAAGTGGCTTTGGAATCACTCTAATTTGACATAAAATGAATATTTTGTGAATAAAATACCATAAGGAGGTCTAGGTTGGCCACCATTCCTCAAGGGGTAAACAAATCCATTTTATTTGTATATAATATTTGGACTTGTTTTCAAGCATTGATTATAGTGATTTTACATATTTCTTGGAAGAAGAGAGACTGTACAGCTCTCTTCTTCCATCATCTAATATTGTATTGCATACAAATGCTATATTTTTGTAGCTCATAAGAAGATTTAAGAGGGGAACTCCATGGAAAAAGGACTTTTAAAAGTAAACTTAAAAAAAAATCATATTTCAGAATATGAATACTAATTTTCAAGTCAAAGAAAAGTGAAAATTCACCTGATGTTGAGTTCATCCAATGAAACCCAAAACTCGTGAAGCTTGCTTTTAGTTGTTGACCAACAAAACCAACAACACTACAAGATGATCGAGATTGAGGAAAAATACATGAAGTTAATAATAAGAAGAATAAGTCAAGTTTTGTACCATGTCAAGTCGCATCCATTGCCAAAGAAGCCTTTCATAAGCCATATTGTTCATGATATCATTTATCGTTAAGTTATGCGATCATGGATCTTGAAGTCCAGAGCTATTATCTATCTATATATCCATCTACTCTTAGATTATGACTTCAACCTATCTTAATTTCATAAGAATTCCATACTTCCCAACTTCATTATACCCTACCTCCATCCAGAAAAGAAAAGAAAAAAAAAAGAAAAAGATAAAAAATAATAAAGGAGTTTGGTTGTGAAAATTCAAGATACTGGCACAATAAAAACTCGAATTCATATCGGAAAACCAACTTGTTTGGCCAATATGAATTATCTTTTATTTTTTTCAATTTCATTTTGCAGAAATCATCCTCCGAAATTCAAAGACTTGAGGCCAAGTCTCAAAATCAGCAAGGGGGAATATTCATAATAAACCAACAAACTATGCAACTAGTTTAATGTCAAGCAGTTGTATTGCAGAAGGGACCTCAAATATCATAATAAATATTTATCAGTAAGGGACATGAAAAATATCGATGACATATGTTATTGCAGAAGGGACCTGAAAAATATCAATGACATATGTTATTGCAGAAGGGAACTGATTATTCATCTTAAAATCAACATCAAAGGGACCTGAGAAGAAGGTACATGCATCTACAATCCAAAAAAATCATTCGGCAGAATTCATTTTGAGGTCAAAGTATCGTCATCATTAGCAAAAGGTGAAGTGTTGAAAAAAGAGCTAAGGTCATCATCAACAAAAGAAAAGCATTAACAATGAGCTATCAACTAAAAGGAAAGTACTGTAAGTTTAAAGTATTCTTAATGCCTTCGATTTTGAAATTTTTTTTTAAGATTGATAAACTAGTTTAAGATTGAATATGCAGTACCCCTATCCATGTATGTAAACCCTATGACCATATTAAAAGTATTGTCTCTTTACCTACAAAACAACAATCAAACATGGGTTAGTATGGAGAATAAAAAAAAAAAAAAAGTGAATGATATATATATATATATATATATATATATATATATATATATATATATATATATATATATTCTCTACTCTATTTATGGATTTGAAATGACCTTAAATGGTCATTTCAACAAAATTCATCCTTCAAGAGTAATAAATGCATCATAAAAAAAACATGAGCATCATGGAAAGGAAAATAGGAATCAACCCTAAAGGATAAGGAGGAGGAATAAATTATGACCAAAAGGACTTTGAAAAAATCATTGAATGGAATTTGCATGAATATGGTACGCAATGAAGACACACAAGATATGAAATGGTTCCAATGATGAAATATATAATGTATGGAATATACAATGGTGAGTGCATATAATTCAAAACCATGGTGGGCGCATATTATTATTATTATTATTATTGTTATTTTTAAATATATATTTCAATAAAAATTTGATGCATAAAAATTATGCAAGGGAATGGTAATAAAAAGAAAGAGAAAAGTGTTAAAGCCGACCATTCAGAAGAATTAAAAAAAAATGTTGCATCTAGAAGAGACACAACCTGTTAAAACTGAATTCAAAATGCTCCACATTTATGTTCCAAAAACGCCATTCATCAATGCAAAAGTAGAAAGGGAGATAAAAAAATTTAAGATAGAGAAACCAAGCACATCGCAACATATGAAAATCTTAGGTGGGAAAGCGTAAAAACCCAGAATCAGTATCGATTTTATAGCACATTCAGGGTTAGAATTGATTCGAAGAAGGCATGTGTGAATTTTTTGAGGTATATGGTGTTGAAGAAATATAGATCATATCCTTGAAAAATGCTGATTCTCATCAATTACACTGTAAAATTTAGAAATTGAGTTGTAAGTTACAAATCCCCTTAATCACGGTGTTTGAGTTTAATTGGGAATGCAG
The DNA here is from genome assembly GCA_034641835.2 of Pinus albicaulis. Taxonomy (NCBI): domain Eukaryota; kingdom Viridiplantae; phylum Streptophyta; class Pinopsida; order Pinales; family Pinaceae; genus Pinus; species Pinus albicaulis. The sequence goes on from CM076578.1 coordinate 1,764,261,612, forward strand.
ATAAGTTATTTTTAAAACAGCTACCAGTTTAGGTATTAAATCTAAGTTGAGGTGTGTTTTTGGAAACTCAAAATCAAAGTATTGGGTTTCAAATTCCATTAAAGGCAACATAAATAGGGTATGAGAAGACTCTGAGTTTCTTATTGTTAAAGTGAATTTAGCATTGAGATTAAACTGGAAGTGAATAATTTTCTTTTAAGACTAGTGTTAGGCTGGTGTTAGAATATAATTTTTTTAATGCCAGAAAAATGCAAATCGCATTCCATAAGCCGAAGTGTGTGGTGACTGTAGCAGAAGCACCCAAAAAATTTGATTTCCTTCAAAAAATCGACTTCTGAACAGGCAGTGAATAAATGAGTGCATGCAGTAGTTAATTTAATTTCTCAAGATCACCTTCAGCATTACGATTTCTCCAAAATGAATAAATCTCCAACATTCAATTTCTAAGAAGGAAGAGGAAGTAAACTTAAAAAAAAGGTTGATATTTAAAAAAAATCAATCTCCAGCATTCGATTTTAAGAAGGCATAGAAGGTGAATTTGAAAACAATTGTTCATATTTATGAAAATTGCCCATTTCCAGAATTCAATTTCGATTTCAGAGAGGGTCAATTTGAAAGAAATTTCTCAGTAAATTATATAATTGATTTATTTTATATATAACTTGTTTTCATAAGAAGTAGCTATAAGAAGATTGTTCTTAGAGGCATTTTGAAAAAGTATTTTCCAGAAAGGGTGTTTTAAAGTTTTAAAATAAAAGCATTTTCTCCACAAGAAATTAAAACAAAGGTGAAATCTTAGTAGTATTATCCTTTTCTCTTATAAAAAAAAGTGTCTAAAAGTCCAAATCAAGCCTTGGTAAGTCACATTCTTGTGATTTTTGAAAGAAAATCATCATTGGTTATGACCATAACCATATTTAGAAATTCCTATTAATTCTATGTAATTTTTGGCATTGGAAGAATATACACACTCTTGTTGATCACAAAGGAGTTCATCGTGTTTAAAATGTTCCTATATTTTTCATCAAATGCTAATAATTAATACTGATTATTGGAATTCCATAGTACAAGATCAAGAATTTCAAAGATCATTGTTACTATCATTTTTTAACGATGAGAATTGAAGTATGAGAAACAGAAGGTGAAAACAAAGATTTATAAAAGTGGAGAAAAAGGACATGAGGGTCTTGAAATCCTTTTACAGGTAGCTCATCAGGAATATTCAACATCAGGATCCAGATTCATAGGTACATCAGTAGGGCAGTCATCATACAGAAGCAGAAGGTCAAAGAGACAGAGGCAAGCATGACGACATGCTTGAGAGTAAGCAAGGGGGAGATGTTGGCCCTCAGTCTTGGTCATTTTTTCCTATCCTAAGTTCATTTATTTATGATCATATTACATCCTATTTCACCTATATATGCCTAATTTTAGTAATATCTTTCATATTTAGGAAATTAAATTAATTTTTTCAATTTTTGGAATTTTTTGTAAAAATTGGGTTTTAAGAGTAATTTTGGACTGCATTAAAAATTCCTGTAATAGCTCCATTAAATTCATATGTGCAGGACACCTGGGATATATATAAGCACATATTTTGAAATATTTAGAACCATGGATGGAGAAAAATGTATTGTTTTAGTCAAACTGAGAAAAAACATGCCCAGTCAACGTTCGTCAAAATTGACCTGTCATTTAGGAATCCCTAGTAAAGGGGTAAATTTATTATTTTGTGGGATATTTCCTAATTTTGTGAAAAAAAATTGATGATTTTGACATGTATGGATGAATTAGGATTGATAAGGTTGTTAGAGCCATTATAAAAAAGTTTATTTATGATTTTCCTATTTAAACAAATTTTATGGACCATTTAAAGAGGTACTATGTGTAATTTGGTACTAAGATTATAGGAGACTTTTGAGATAATCTGAAGAATCATTTCTACTTTTATATTTTTTTTCATGTTGTGGATGCTTTATTAAGTTGTAGCTGAGAATTTTTTAGGTGTACAAGGAAAGGTTGAGGCCCCCCATACCAAGCTAAGTGCACTTTGGTTAAATGTTGTTTAAATTAGCATAGTTTTGATTCAATATTTCTTGTTTCAGTTTTATGATTCAGTTACTTAGATGTGTTATGATTTCTGTATGATTTTTGGATGATTTTTTTCATCAAAAAATTTGTGTACGAAAAGACAACCAAGGACTTAAGTTAAATTCTCTTTCTATCAAGTTATGAATCACAACTAAAAAGTGTCCTTTTGCATTTCTTGTATTGTTTCTTGAATTCTAGTTTATGATTTGATGTAATGGTAATTTTGTTGGAGCATAAATGTGAGGAAGGACATCCAGGACCTCCTAAGTTAGGATCATTTTCTCCTGATTTCTACACATCACAAACTACTGCTCTTTAGTTTCTCTTCTTGAGGACAATACTATGGTGAAGGACAACCAGGACCGCCTAAGTTAGGAGTCTCTTCCTTCGCTTGTTGCATCTTGAATAAGAGAATTTTTATTTTCTTTAAACTTAGAATTTATATTTTTAATATGCATTTCCATTATTTTAATCTAAACAACTACTTCTTACACTAGTTTAATGTAAGATTCCATATACTTTGGTTTACTTCTAATTCTAGAAACCAAGATTAACAAGTAAAACACATGTGTTAGTTTAGTTAGTAAATTGAACCAACAATCCATATCTCAAGCATGAGATCCACTAAAGGCGGGATTAGGGTTCCTTGAATAATGGGAAATAGATCCATGATTATAGGGGTTAGGATTGAATAAGCAAGATCTCGAAGCTTTAATTTGGATATAATCGCACAACAAAGCTTCTAGAATTAACTTTTTTTTTTAGTTTTTGTTGAGTCATGTGCCCAGTCTCTAGTGGAATATAAAGCACAATAATGTGCAAGAAACAATGGTAAGAACTGTGAATGCACAAAAAATTTCTAGGAAATCACGCAGGTGACTAAAAAGTAGGTTTTTGACCTCATTACCTAGAATTTTTGTTTTCTTCAAGGTGTTTAAGTTGTTGAATTGCAAGGGAGTTCTTTGTAACATATTAATTGGATAGGGAAAGATTCATTTTCATAGTAATTTTTCATGATGAAAAGATGGTGTGTAACATATTTCCCCCTAAAATACAAATTTAGAAAGGATATTTAAGGATTTAAGTTCTTTATCATGCCAAATATTGGATCAGAGACCATGGTTGGAGACCTAAATCAATCAATCATGTGTTACAATGCAATATATAATCATCACTGAGGTAGGAATTTCCATACTTAGAGTAAACATAACTCGATGAAATATAAGGGAAACACAATAAGAATCATGTCAATAGTAGACACAGTATGGATGCAACCATCAAATATAACTCTATCTATAAAATCATGAATACATAGCTCCTCGCAACCTAGATGGATGAAACTATATCCATGGTCTTCATCTCCATCTCTATTGATCCACAGTATGAATCTAACCATGCGATTAAATGTCTTGAAGTCAAAAATGGTAGAAACCACTTGATTACCAGTTAATGATGTGAACCGTTAACAAGTGCGAGAGAAACCACCAATAAGGACAATGGTCCTCAAGGTACTCCCAATACAATCTATGGAGCGTGAAAAGTTATCTTGAAGTCTAACACTCATAGAATCATTCGATCAAAGGTCAATGATGGGAGTCTTTCTTCGAATGTGAAAAACCTTCCATTAAGGCATGCATGCCTCAAGCTACTGAAAATTGTTTCTAGATCAACTTCCTAGATACTGAGCTAAATTCGATAGGAAATGATCCATCACAGGAGGACCTACGAAATGAAACTCGTAAATTTTTGAAGAATAATTTTCATGGAATTACTCAAGGATGACTAACGCGATTGAAGGATACAAATTTCAAGGTAATTTGAACTCAGGGTGGACTTAAATTAAACATATTGGTGACATGACACTTAGACTTGGAAACATTTGACTCAACGATAATACCCAAAATGGGCTGAAGACTTCCAATGAGGTTTGATTAACTATGAGACAAATGGATTTACCAACTGATACACATATGTGACAAAGTGTCATGTTCAAGAGTGAAATATTGTCTTTAATGAAATAAAAAAATGAATTATTTTCGTTAATCCCCCCCCACCATTACTGGAAAGTACCTATTATTTTTGTCAAGATTGAGGAGGATAATATTTGTTTGTCCTGTAAGCTCATCCCTCAGATGATTCCTTCGAATTAATTTTAATGAACCCTAGGAAAAAGTGGTTGATTATCATCATGCTTAATGATTCCTACACTATTAATATTTTATGAGTCTAATGAAGGAATAAATTGATGTCATTTTCATTTTTAAAGAGTTTGAAAAGGAACAAAAAGAAAAATTGTTCAACTCTTTCAACGTAAGTTTTAATGAGCTTGGATAATGTAAATCTCGGTGTTTTTCATTTTTAGGAAGTATGGAGAAAAACATAAGTAAACTCCATAATGTTATTTTTTCATAAATTTAGTCTATCAAGCCCAAAAAATGATAATGTAATGGAGGAGGGAACTCTATTGACCATGATTAGTCAACGTATACCTTTTTTGTTAATAGTCTAGTTTAGCCCAGAAAAGGGGTAAACTTATAATGAATAAATGACTATTCATTTATATTTTTGAGTTCGAATAGTCAAGTACTCGATAATATTTTCATGTTTAAAGAGTTTAAAAAAGGATTAAAATATAACTCCATATTTCACTTTTTTGTAATTTTAACGAGCCCAAAAAATTAATAAAAGTTTTCTTATCTGGCCGAATTTCAATTTAATTTACGAGAAGGTAAAGGTGGAAAGAAATCAACATTTTAATGTTTTTATGAGCATGAAAGATAGCTAAATAAGCTCAGTATTTTCATGATTTTAATGAGTTTTGAAAATAATAACCGAAATGGATTCGAGATAGGTTTCATTTTGATACAAGATTGAAAAAGAGAAAAATTGTTCTTGAGAGTGGTTTCATTTTTATACAAGCTTGAAACATAAGAGAATTATGCTTGAGATAAGTTTTAGTGCCCCCCTAAGAATAACCTGCAAGGGCACATGCCCCTCGAGCTTCCTTTCATTCACCTAAATAGACTACTCGTTACTAATAGATGGATGGAAATGAACGTTCATTTATGAGATCAGATTAAAGACTCGACCTAACATTTACGAGATCAAATCAAAGACTCGAATCAATTAGAAGATGATTTGTTTCATTTTTTAATGAGTTTGATACAATAAAATAACTCTCCTCATGGGAACTTGTTTCATTTTTTACAACGTTGAGACAATAAAATAACTACCCTCATAGGGACATGTTTCATTTTTTAATGAGGCTAACATAGTAAAAGGAACATTCTCATGGGAACTTGTTTCATCTTTTAATGAGGTTGACATAGTAAAAGAACACTCCTCATAGGGACCTGGAAAAAATGTCTAAGAATTCCTAAAACATGGATTTATACGTCCAAATTTCTTCAAGGGAGCACGAGGCACTTACGTGAATGTTCTTGGTAATTCCAGGTTTGACTAAGATGTTGATCGATATAGTTGTAGATATGTTTCCTAAATTATTTTTAGATTTAGAATGAGGGATTGACATAGGACATTGAGGACTATCTACAATCTTAGATGAAAACATATATGAAAAATTATTCTTGATTTTATGAAGGCTAGGTAGAAAAGATGAATGATTATGATAATCATCCCATGGAATTTCATCCAAATTCATTATATCCATGATACTTTAATAAGTTGTAAACTCATTACCAAAGGTATTGGGAAATGATATTGGTACTAACTGTGACAAATGAGAATAATAATCAATGATCACATTCACTTGATCAGTTTCGGATGATGGTGGTTGTAAAACGTTTGAACTACCTGATAAGCCGATTCAAATGGGCTCAAAGGCAGCACACTACCATAGGAGGTAAATTCAGAACCTAAAGGAACAATCCAAGGATCACAAGATTGCATTATGCTTGATGTAATCATATTAAACTGGGAAAAATTATGAGGAAATTTTAGTGGAGTGAGTGCAAAATTTCCCATGAGCGCTGAATCCTTGAGCAAACCTTCCCCAACATCTTCATATGAAGTAACCATTTTTTCAATGAAAGGTACACTAACTGTAGAATTAGGGTCCAAATTGTAGTAAGATAATTTCTCTACTTTCACAATTTTTCATTTTTGGGGAAAAATTATCATATGAAAAAATGATATGAAAAAATGACAAGACCATTGCCGACATAGCATAGTTCCAACTTCAACCTATTAAAAGGTTGTAATCAATCCAAGCATAGAAAAATTCAACTTAAATTGCAATCGCGTTATCTTATAATTCTATGGGTAGATCATTTAAAATTCCAGATGGACAAAAACCTCTTCCCTCAAAGGATTTCAATGTCATGGGAGATTGATTGATAGTTTGAGAACCCAAGGATTTCCAAATGGAAATGGACATGATACATGTAGAGGCTCCTTTTTCAATTACCATGTGAAAGTCTCTTTTTTTTTTACGAAAACGGGTATTTGAAATTCCAGTTGATGTGGGAATATATGTACATGACTCTCAATATCTAAGAGAATCATATTAGAATCCCGGGGATCAATTTATCCAATTGCTAACAATATGAATTTCCTTTGTGTCATGCAAGTCTACGACACTTCAAGGGCCGAAATTTCGGAATGAGACATTGCCAGATCTTCAATAATGTTGTAATTCTGAGTAGCTCTTGCATGGGGATTAGAATATTATTTTCGAAGAAAACCTTTCGGGGTCGGTCAAATTAACATGGAAAAGTTTATTTTTTCAATCAATAATGATTCAAAAGGAAGAGTAATTGATGTGGAATATTGACTAGGTGAACTAGCATCATTTCCATCTACAAAAAGACCCTTAGTTCCATAATATTTAGATCTGGTGGTTACCATAACTCGTGAGGACATCATCATGATATCCACCGATGTGGAAGAAGAATATGGGTTATGTGAAACCATATTAATTTATTCAGAAGGAAATGGATCTTTCAAAACAACAATGGTGGAAGAACCTTTAACGAATTTAGTAACTTCACCACAATGAGGTCACTCCTTAGTGTAATGATCTTCATCACAAATTAGGAAAGGATAATGGAGCTTTTAATTTTTGTCGAATGGTTCATTTTTTTCTCATTTATATTTTGGAGAAGAATTTTTTTTTTATACCTTTTCCTTTCTTTTTTCCTCCGGACGATTTATTCTTTCCAATAGATGAATCTACGACATTAATCTTAGAAATAATTTCGTTAGGTGTATCTTATAAAGCCATAATCTAAGTGTTTCTGGATTTTTTTATTTTTACTCTTGGATTGATGGCTATTAGAACCAATCACACCATCAGTGGTGTGAGATCCTGTAGGAGATGAGGTTGTTTTAACTGGACGAGGAAATCTGGGATTTTATCATACAAAGTGATAGACTATGTGTAAACAATTTCTAGATACTGGGCACGAGAAATTACCTGCTCTTCAATTACAACACCTCCTTTGGCTACACATTTAGTAGTGACTAGAAGCAAATATTTTGTGAACCATTCAGCCAAAATCTGATCTAAAATAAAAACATTAACTAGACGACGTCTACGTCTCCATTCATTTATATGATTGGAAATGTTGGTAGAAAAGAATTGTTTCAAACAGGTCAAAATTTTTATACCAGTATCATATCATATTGGTAACTGAAAATGTGTTAAGAACATGGTTGCTAAGGCGTTGAAGTTATGAAAAGAGGCTCACGATAAATCGATATACCATTTTTCTACTAAACCGGTTAAACTTCATTAGAAAAGGCATAATATAATGGAATCATTGATCAATGAATTTGAGGTGCACAAAACATGATATTTCTTAAAATGGTTTGATGGGTCTTCTCCTAATTTACCTTCAAACTTTGTAATTTCACTAGGAAACTTAGTAGGAATTTCACGCCAAAATGAGTAATAACAAATAGGATCATTCGTTAGCAGAGAAAAATATGGTAAATATAAATTTGCAACAAATGTTAATTGTCAGTTGGGATCCTATTGTGAATATTGGTAACCCTATGGGTTAAGTCCAATACTTAGAGGAGGATATCTAGGATATCCTGGGAAAGCCTGTGCGGTTTGGATTTACATTCCTCGATGGTAACCAGGGTGAGCCATACCAAAATTTTGTTGAGATGAAATTCGATAAGTATAATGAGGACATGGTTGACTCTGGAAAGGTGGACTCAGACCCACTTTCCCCAAGTAATATTCCCATTGAAAGTGTTGACTTTGTAAAGTTTTTCCTTGAAATAATTGACTCAGAAAATATTGACCTTGAAAGAATTGACTCTAAAAAGATTGACCTTGAAAGAATTGAATCTAAAAAGGTTGAACTTGCTACGATGTTTTCATGGTTCCCATACTAGGTTTTCCTACAGGAATTTGAGGTATATACTGGATCATAGGAAAATTTTGATAAGAAGATGCATTAGGGGTAGCCTGATTAGTTTGTTGCACCGATACTTGAGGAGTAATTGGAAAAATGGTTTGTGATAGTCCTGGGTTGGGGGTCTGAGGTGAAATTGGAACTGGTTGTTGAACATACATTTTTACAGTAGACTAGAGAAGAGTTTATGGAATACTATGAATAGGTTGTTGAATAGGTGTTTGTGGATTCACTTGGAGATATTCTTGAGGAATCCCTTGGACAAGTTGTTGGGCTTATATTGGAATACCCTAGATGGGTATTTGCTGAATAGTTTTTCTAGTAGGCTGAATAGGTTGGTAAATTAGCAATTGTGGATAAAATTGCATGGATCGCTGAATAAATGAAGGGTTCCAAATGGTACTCATCCCTAGATAAGGAGCACCAACTAAGGTTTTAGACACAATGGATTGACCTAAACCAGCTCGAGTTATATAACCATAGTGTTGGACATATGATGCAATATGTTGTCCTTGATGGCAACATAACACATGAAGTTGTCCTTGATGGAAACCTAATTGATCAGTTTCCCTTTGATAAGAAACATATTTGTTAAAGATGTAAAAATGATGTTTCTATAGGTCTGTTCAAATATGACAGAGAAATGAATTCCAGTAAATGCCAGAGAAATGAAATAGGAAATATTTCTTAATGAATACATAGTTTTTATAAAGAGAAGTCGCGTATACACGCGGGTATGAAGAATTCAAGTCGCGTATACCTTTTACACTCTAAAATTATGATAACAGGGAGCATTACCATGGTATTAGCCCACAATATTGAGTGATGTGTCATCTATTTGATTCCTCGAAGAATACCATCGACAATTGTGTGGTTTTGGCTCATGGTATTGGTAAAGGATAAATATATATAAGGATAAGAAGATCATATTGCAATGTGTTCAAGTGTAAAGGTTGTTACTGAATACTTCTCTCTGAAGTATATTTGCATGGGATGAAATCTGTTTTATTGGTAGATTTGAATCTATGATGCACCCTTGGATGCAATGATGGATCAGGATCTCTAGACCTTGTAAAAATTATATGAACTAAGCATACATATGTCCAAGATCCACCTGATCTCACACTATTTAACTTTATGCAAGATACTGAATCTATTCCACTTGTTAATATTTTGCGGAAAAATTAATTGCACACACATGTGAAGCATAAACAAAAATATTCAATCGCACATAACACAATTTTTAACCGAGAAAGCCTGAAGATGAAAACCCCAACTATATATTATGTAACATGGAGATCATATGACAATCTCATACAAAGCATACAAATCTTATCACAAGCTTTCAGTACAGTACAATCATCATACAATATACAAGCCTAATCTTGCAAATCCCTGCACCGATCTTTGCCACCTGCTATCCTGCCTCCACTTCGCAATATATGCTGAAGAATAGCTCTGAATGAATTTGAATTACTCTTGGATTGACTATGCAATCCTCACTGGAATCTCAACTGTGTTTTGGATGCAATCAATGCATCAGTATAGTCACAACAGATAGTCTATCTTGCCCTTTCACCTATCTCTCCTTTGGTCTCACTTTGAAACACACCATGCACTACGGTTAAATCTTTGTATTTTCGGTTGTTCATGGGATTATTATTTGTAGATTAATTACTTCAGTCTGATAACTCTCTCTAAGTGTATCATTCAGTTAGATTAGATACAACTAGCTCAATTGAGTCTAACTGAGTTAAATTGAATACAACTCCATAACTACTTCTTCCAACTGTGTCATAACTCTGCCACTTGAGTTCTAACTAAGTCCTCCATGCATTAGCTCCAGTAAACCCTCAGGAATAGCATAATTCCTTCTATCAGCTGCTGTGCCACATCTGTGCACTGAACAGAAGTGCTCCAAGAGAATAAGTTGTTGTTTAGATATTGATTATTATTAAGAGCTAATAATAATAGACATGCGTCTATTTTTAGATTGACGATCTATAAATAGACTTCACCCAATATTCTAAAAACAAAATTTCATGTATTTTTCCAACTTGATCAACCATCCACAAATAGCATCCTGCAACTTTTGAAATATGATCGACATGTCTAAAAATAGACTTGCGCCAAAAATAGCATGCAGACCCACTTAGTGAAGGCGACTTTTTTCACTAAGCTCATCATCTTGTTGAATCTCAGCACTCCCTCTCAACAAGATAGGGATTATCCTTCACCTCGATCCTACCTCTATGGTATTCAAATTTTCTCCTGGTGATCGCCTTTGTCAGAATATCTGCATCCTGATCCTCTACAGGAATGTACTGAAGCAACATGATCTTCCGGTGCACACAATCTCTAATATGATGATACCAGATATTAATATGTTTATATCTATCATGAAACACATGATTGACCAAGATTTTAATGCAACTCTGATTATCACAATGAATCACCGTGGGATCTAAATGTGAACCGAACAAACCAACCGAACAAACCAACTAGAATATTCCTCATCCAGATAACCTCACATGCAGCTAAACTTGCTGCCATGTATTCTGCTTCCACTGAACTAAGTTCCACAGATCTTTGTTTCTTGCTGTACCAAGAAACTGTCATAGATCCGATACTGAAAATTCTTCCTCATGTGCTCTTTCTGTCTATTGGGCTTCCTGCCCAATTTGCATCCGTGAAGCCATGCAAATTCACTTCATTCATCTGTCTGTACCATAAACCATACTTAGATGTGCCCCTGATATATCTCAGGACATATTTGCCTACCTTCCAAAAGAGCTTGGTAGGCTTAACCATTGCTTGTGAAAGTTGGTTCACTGCATAGCATATGTCTAGTCTTGTATTGACCAAATACATGAGCAAACTCACCAACTGTCGATAAATAGTGGAATCCACTACCTTTGCCAATATATCATCCTATTTCTTTCAATTTCCTAGAAGAGGAGTGTCGATAGGCTTGCAGTCTTGCATGTGAAACTTCTCCAGAATCTCCTGGGCATACATTCCTTGAGACACAAATAGTTCACCGTCCCGCTGCCATATTTCCAATCCAAGGAAATAATGAAGGAGGCCCAAATCATTCATCTCAAACTCCTTTGCAAGATCTTCCATGCATGAGTGTGTCAACTGCTCATCACCTGTTAGTATCAAATCATCAGCATAAAGTATAATTATTAAAAGCTTACCCTCAACCACAATCTAGTACAGGTTTGCATCCGCCTCACTCTTGGTGAAGCCAAGTCCAGTGAAATAGCTGTCGATCCGAGTGTGCCAAGTATGGGGTGCTTGTTTCAGCCCATACAATGCTATTTTGAGCCTGCACACATGCGACTCGCTGCTAAAGATCTCAAATCCTTCAGGCTGCTCAATGTACACCTCTTCCTCAATGATCCCATTAAGGAATGTAGTCTTCACATCCATCTGATGAATGTGTCAACCCATCTACACTGAGAGAGAAAGGATGGTCCGTATGGAAGAATATTGTGCGACAGGTGCAAATGTTTCTTCATAGTCAATATCCTCAATCTGTGAGAAGCCTCGGGCAAAAAATCTTGCCTTATACTTCTCGAAACCCCCATCGACGGCCTTTACCTCATAGATCCAACTGATCCTACAACTCATTTTCCCACCGGCCTTGGAACAATCTCCCAAGCATATTTTTGACAAATGGAGTCATACTCCTCCACCATGGCATCTACCCATGTGGGCCTCTTGTGCTGCTCATTCAAAAGAATATGGCTCTGTCACAATACACTTTCTCATAAGAGCCATGTGTCTAGTATATCGGTCGGTGGTTATCTCTGTCTGTCTTGTGATATAGGAACTCCACCATTCTATGCGCATCCGGCTTAGGTCTCTCGACACGTAGTCGCTTCTGCCTTCTCTAATGTTTGGTTACGTATTGCTTGACTCCTCCACTCTATGAATCTCCTCCTGTGGCTGATCCACATCCGGAGGCTCATCTTTAGAAACAAAAGTTCCTCCTCCGCATGCAAGTGTAGCTCCCTCTCAAGCGACAACTTCATGGCTTTCACCTCATTGAATTTTATATCCCGTCGCATAACAGTCATCTGACTGTTTGGAAAATACAAATGATAGTTATGGGGTGTTTCTATGTACCCCACAAATATCCCAACTTCTGCAGTCGCTCCAGCTTCTTCCTGGCATCCTTCGTCACATGAATGTAAACAGGTGAGCCAAAAGTATTCAAATGAGAAATATCAGGCTTCTTACCAGTAAAAGCTTCCTCAGGTGTACTCATGCCAAGTACTCTATGAGGACAACGGTTTCGCACATAAATCCCAGTGTTGCATGCTTCCACCCACAATTGCATCGGTATGCCCTGATCATGTAGCATCGCTCGTGCAACACCCACGATTGTTCTGTTCTTTCTCTCCATGACACCATTCTACTGTGAGTTATGAGGCGCTATGAGTTCTCTTCGAATTCCTTCTTTGCTACAGAAGTCTTTGAATTTTCCCGAGATGTATTCACCACCATTATCGCTCCTTAAAGCTTTCACCTGCTTCCCCAACTCCTTCTCCACTAATGCCTTAAACTCACAGAACTCTGAAAAATTTTCACTCTTCTTCTGCATGAAGAAGATCCAGCATCTACAAGAAAATTCATCAACAAATATCACATAATACCTGTGTTTTGCTGTTGAAGCAACCGAGAATGGTCCACACATGTCTGTGTGAATTCTCTCCAGGATCACTGAAGCATGGTTCTCCTTCTCATGAAAGGTGGTATTCACAAACTTACCCATTGTACATCCTTTTCACTGCTCTGACTGTGCAAGAGTACCCTTGGGAAGTCCAGTAGAAATTTGTTGCAAAATTTTCAAAGCACAATGATGAAGATGGCCCAATCTACTGTGCCATAATTCACCCTCATCCCAGCTCACCACTTCTTCTGCTTCACCTAGCATTGCAGCACAACCATCTACCTCCAGCTTGTAGAGGTTATTAATTCGAACCCCTATATTCTTGTTTTGACCCGTTGTTTTATGTCGAAGGAAAGATTTTCCCTCACTCAAAACAAAATCATAACCCCTATCTTCTAGCATTGCGACTGAGACCAAGTTCTTCTTCAGACCTAGAACATGCATGAAATTCTTCAACAAGAATGCATTACCGGACTCCCTCTCAAAGGTAATGGCCCCAATGCCAATCACACTGTATCGACCATCATCGCCCATCTCTATGTGCATCTGGAGGTCCTTCTCCTCCATGTCACTGAACAACTCTTTGTCTCCCCTCATATGGAAAGACGCACCACTGTCAAGATACCACATCGATCCCATGCAGCTTGAAACCAAGCATGCAATCAAGGAAAAATCCAGCTCAAACTGCAAGGCTAAGGCCTCTCCAGCTGTAGATCCAGCAACTTTCTTATTCTTCTTCTTTTGTGGATAGTTAGTGGTGAATTTTCCATGCTCGTGACAGTGAAAGCACTTCACTTTGGACAAGTCCTGCTTCTTGCCTTTCGCACCAGATTTAGAAGGATTTTTCTTCCCCTTCCCTTTCCTTGCTTTGGTAGCCAAAGTGAAATTGTCTTATTTATATTCATTATTCGAAATGAAGATCCATCCCATGATTCCTGCCTTGTCTCCTCACACGCAGATCCGACCCAAAATCGCTCCCATCCCTAACGTTTCTCCCATCCATTGACAAAGTCTTCATAGCTATGCCAACTCTTGAGAAGCTTGAAGGCAATGTAATTATTCTGTCTCAACGATGACCCCCCACACTTCCCTAGCTCATCCCTTGCGAGTGGAAAAACTTCGTGAGGTACTTTGGAATACTGTCGCCTTTCTCCATTTTAATTTTCTGAGCTTGTCTTTAAAAGCGCCAACTTCCTTGGTCAATTCCTTTGGGCATCTGTGAAGCCTTCCACATTAGATAAATTGGATTTCCCGTGAAGGCTGGACACAATATGGTCCTTCACACCTTCCAATAGAATCCTCCTCATCTTTGCAGTCTTCTTTTTCCATGCATCAAGTAATGCAGCATCGCTAGATCCCGACTTAGGAACATCGCTATCGATGAACTCCTTCAGCCCATTATCCTCTAGCACCACCTCCATCCTGTCCTTCCAGGCTATGTAATTCGAGCTCCCATCAAGGGCATACTCCAATCTCAACTCGTTGAAAGACATTTCAATGTATACTCGATTTCTGCACCAAGAATCTTTTGTAGCAAATTCGAATTGTCCACCAGCACAAACTCACTTCACAATTGCAATCTTCAATAAAAAATGCTTTGATACCATGTAGAAATTATATGCACTAAGCATGCATATGTCCTAGATCCACCTGATCTCACACTATTTAACTTTATGCAAGATACTGAATCTATTCCACTTGTTAATCTTTTGCGGAAAAATTAATTGCACACACATGTGAAGCATAAACAAAAATATTCAATCGCACATAACACATTTTTTAACCGGGAAAGCCTGAAGCTGAAAACCCCAACTATATATTATGTAACATGGAGATCATATGACAATCTCATACAAACATACAAAGCTTATCACAAGCTCTCAGTACAGTACAATCGTCATACACTATACATGCCTAATCTTGCAATCCTACTATGAGTTTTTCCACCTGCTTTGCCTAAAAAAACCACAATCTACGTGAAGAATTTGAAGAATAGCTCTGAATGAATTTGAAATACTCTTTAATTGACTGCGCAATCCTCATTGGCATCTCCATTGTGTGTTGGATGCAATCAATGCATCACTAATAGTCACAACAGATAGTCTATCTTGCCCTTTCACCTATCTCTCCACTGGTCTCCACTGAAACTGCCATGCACTGTAGTTAACTGTTGTATTGTTAAGTTGATTAATGAGTTATTATTTGTGAATTAATTAACTAATTAATTCACTCCACTCTCACTAGTGTATCAATCAGTTAGACTAGATACAACTAGCTCAACTGAGTCTAATTGAGTTAAGCTGAATACAACTCCATAACTACTTCTTCCAACTGTGTCATAAATCTTCCACTTGAGTTCTAACTGAGTCCTCCATGCATTAGCTCCAGTAAACCCTCGGGAATAAAGTAATTCCTTAAATACATTTTGCTATGCCCATTTGTGCAACGAGGCGAAGTCCTCGAAGAATAAGTTGTTGTTTAGAGTCTGATTATTATTAAGAGCTAATAATAATCGACATGCATCTATTTTTAGATTGACGATCTATAAATAGACTTCGCCCAAAATTCTAAAAATAGAATTTCATCTATTTTTCCAACTTGATCAACCATCCACAAATAACATCCTACAACTTCTGAAATATGATCAACAAGTCTAAAAATAGACATAGTCTAAAACTAGACTTGCGCCAAAAATAGCCTACGGGCCCACTTAGTGAAAGCGACTCTTTTCACTAAGCTCATCATATTGTTGAATCTCAACAGGCCTGAAATGACTATGTACTTGCATGATCTAATTATGAGATGTTTGGATCTGTGACCTGGTGCATGTTTGTTGAAGTGAAGTAAATAAATCTGGATAAGTTTACAACTCTACATCTTTCTACAGTAATAAAATTTACACATCTATACACTATTTTGTCACAGTGAAAGCACGTATACACGCAACTTTGCCTCAACCAAAGCACGTATGGAATTCAGGGTTTTCTAAAGCTTACTGGAGAGGTTATTTGTTTATTGCTATTGTATTTCTGATGTCTGTCAATGAAGTCTTCATGTAGATCTGGGTTGTTTGAATACTGTATATGCTACTAAGTTGAATATGTAAAAAACTGATCAACGAGTAAGTATATATGTTTAATGATGACTGATTGATTAAGGTTTCTGCAATACTAAAAATATATCTAACTGAAAGCCTCAAATATGGTTCTGAGACTGATCATATTCTGTAAATTCAATATTCTTAGATCTATAAGTAGGTTGGTGTAAAGGAAAGCACGTATACACACGAGATCAGTAAAGTGAAGTAGCCTATGTATTTTAAGATAATGAATGATCAAGGTTGAGATTGATTCTGCATACTGATTCTAAAATATGGGTTTATTATTGTGTTCTGGTTACAGTGATCTCGTTGTTTTGATTGAAGTTTGGGTTAAGGTTATTATTGATGATATTTATGATGATTTGTGTTGAAGTTGGGGGATCGAGTGTGAAAATTGATGAAATGTGGTCTGCATTGGTTCTAAGGGTTGAAGCCTTCAGTGTGGAAGTAGAATATTTCTTCTAGTAGAAGTTGGTGTTCTAATCAGGGGGTTAAAGCTCCCTTATAGTAGTGGCTACTAAATGAGATTAGGGGGTTGGAGCTCGCTTCTAGTAGCAGCAGAGAAAGAGAGAAGGTTGCAGCCTTCTGCAATTAGATGCCTACATACTGATATGAGCATACATCATAACAATATTGTAAGCAGTTTTCCATATAATAAATATTGAAGATATAGATGACATCAGCGATGGTTTTCTCCTGAATTGGGTTTCCACCTTAAAATCATGGTGTTCATGTGTATTTCTTATGTGTGATGATTTATTCTATTCTTACTGCACATGTTTACTGCTTACTAAACATCTGATGAATGAATGATGTATTGATTTAAGTAAATAATTATCTTCATAATAAGAGCTCTGGTCGTACACAAATTTTCTTAAATATATCCACATGTATATGCTAGTTAGGTTCATTAACTTCGCGTATAGAAATCAGTAAGGAAAAAGTAAAATTTTTAAGTGAGTTATAAATATTGATTCAACCCCCCCCCCTGCTCAGTATTTTTCCCAACAATTGGTATCATAGCAGGTCCTTTTGAAGAAGCTTAATTTCTAGAAGAGAAATCAGCTAAGATGATAAATCAAGATGGGACAACATCTATGAGGCCTCCTCTCTTCCACAAAAACAATTTAATCTTATGGAGATAAGGACAAGATCCTATGTTCAGTCTCTTGGAGCAGATGTATGGGCTATAGTTGAAGGAGGTTATCAATATCCAGCTTCAGTTCCGGCATAACCCACTGCAAGAAAGAAATATGAAACCAATGCAAAGGCAGTCAATGCATTATTGGGAAGTTTGACTGAATCAGATATTTTCGAATTTATGCAGTTGAATACAACAAAGAAGATATGGGAAGAAATAATTTTGAGCTATGAAGGTGATGCCAAGGTAAAAAGTGCTAAACTCCAAACTATCAGAATTCAATATGAAAAACTCAGAATGCATAGTGAGGAAAGCATTGCTAGTTTCTTTTTACGTCTAGATGATATTGTAAATCGTATGAGAAATATAGGTGAAAACATAACTGCCGCTACTATAGTAGAAAATGTTTTAAGATCTCTAACTCCCAAATTCGAGTCAAAAGTGTCTTCTATTGAAGATAAGAAGGATCTAAAAACTCGTACTATTGTTCAACTTCATGGGATTCTTATTGCATGTGAAATGAGGAAAGGAGGTCCATCTGAAGTCAAAGAAGTTGTATTTAGAGCTGCTACAAAAGGAAAGGAAGTAGAAGAAAAAGAAGGATTAGGGTATGTTTCAGAAGAAGATGAGATAATTTTTTTAAAGAAGCTACAACTTGGCACTGGAAGGTTTCGAGGTAACCTTCCTTTTAAATTTTTTTCTTGTGGAAGAGTTGGTCATTATGCTACTCAATGTCCCCATAAAGATAATCATGAAAAGGGAAAGGAAGTGGCAAAATGAAATAAGAAATGATTTATCAATAAAAAAAGCTATTATACTCATGAATATAGTGATGGTCTATCAAATAGTGAAGAAGGAGAATCTGATCAAGATATTAGACTGCTCATGGCTTTTGAAAAAGACTCAAGTCGCGCTAAAGATACTTTTATGGATGCATTAGAAGAAAATGATTTTCTTGAAGAAACAAATCATCTCAAAATTTGTTTGGAAGAATTTTTTTTTACCATAGATACTCTAAAGAATCAGCTTATAGAAAAGGAGAAGCACAATGATAAATTAGAATGTGAAATAGTAAGTCTAAGAAAGGAAATTGAGAAAGTGAAAACTTTAAATATTATATTTGCTAAAGGATCTGAAACCTTAGATGAAATTATCAAGGTAGAATTCTATGCTCTTGTAAAGACAGGCCTTGGATATATATATTATAATCCTCTCAGTCTTCAACACCAAGCTATCTAAATGAAGCTAAAGCCAACCAACAACATTTTGTCACTCAAAAAAATAACAAAGAGACTACCCAGGTAAAGCATGACCACTTCAATTCAGGGAAGAACAATAAAAAAAATATCAATCAACATGTAAACATAAATAGAAGGTTTCATGATCGCAAAAATTTCTTCTTTAAAGGACAATGTTTATCATGTAATAATATTGTTCATAAAGCTGTACAATGTGTTGCATCATGAACAGAGAAGCTAGAAAGCTAAGAAATGAGACTGGGGTAAAGAAGAATACTTATAGCCTTTCTCCTCTTAAAGGAGAAATTGAATGTTATTATTGCAATAACTTTGGACATGAAGAATATGAATGCAGGAGAAAACTTCAGCCAAAAGAACATATACTCACAAATTCCAAGATATGGAGAAATAAGGAATCACAGGTTGAAAGTTATGGCATAGCGTTATTTGCAGAAGGAGAAGAAAATCAATGGTACATTGATAGTGGATGCTCAAAACACATGACAGGTGATAAAAATAAACTTGTTTCATATAATGCATTAGAGAAATAAAATAATGTTACGTTTGGAAATGACTCTCCTGCTATCATTAAGGGTAAAGGTTTTGTGTTTCTAAAAGAAAAGGTTAAAGCTAACAATGTTATGTATGTGGATGGGTTAAAACATAAATTTTTTAGTGTAAGCCAAATGTGTGATCAAGGAAATGAAGTTGTATTTAGTTCAAAATAATGTGCAGTATGTAAACTTGACACAAGAAAAAAAATAAAAGGAACTAGAACACCAAGCAATCTATATATATTGAAAGGTGGCCAAGAGAAATGCTACTTAGGTATATCTATAGAAAATTGGTTATGGCACATAAGATTGAGATATTTGAGCTTCTCTTAAATAAGCAAATCTAGTAGACTCAAAGCTATTCATGATCTTCCCAACATCACTCTGCCTGAAAGTACCATATGCAAATCATGCCAATTTGGTAAGAAAACCAGGGTGCAATTCAATGCCAAAGAAGGATCATCAAGTAAGCCTCTTGAAATTATACATATTGATCTATGTGGTCCTATAAGGAAAAATTCACCTCGTGGAGAACAATACTATATTTTATTTATTGATGAATTCTCTAGAATGTGTTGGATCGGTTTACTCAAACATAGAGATGAAGCATTTAAAAAATTTAAGATCTTCAAAGCTTTGGTTGAAAATGAATTACATCTAAAAATAAAATTTCTTAGATCTGAACAAGGAGGATAATATATATCAGATGAATTCTTTGATTTCTGTGAAAATCATGGCATAAAAAGACAATTTTCTGAAGCTTAAACCCCACAACAAAATGGCGTGGAAGAAAGAAAGAATAGAACATTTCAACAAATGGCTCGTGCTATGCTTGATGAATCTATAACTCCCGATATCTTTCAGGGAGAAGCAACAGATAATACAGTAAATATTCTTAACAAGGCTCGTGTTCATGTGAACAATGATAAATATCCTTATGAGCTCTGGTATGGTAATCTTCCCACTGTAAATAATTTTAGAGTTTTTGGAAGAAAACGTTTAATCAAGAACAATGATGAAAAACTTGGTAAGTTTGAGCCTAGAGTATATGAAGGAATATTTCATGGTTTCTCTTCTAGAAGTAAAGAATATAAATGTTATAATAAAAGACTTCGGAAGATTGTTGAATGTATTGATGTTGTAATTGATGAGTCTCTCATAGCGCCTAAAAGGGAAATAACAACAAAAAATGAAGATGATGATGAGGTATATTTTCCCTCATCAAATACCAAAAATATAGAAGGAGAACCCATTGAAGCACCAGAATAAGATATATCTGAAAAGGCTCTATCCAGGTATGTTGAAAATAATCATCTAGAATCTCAAATTCTGGGAGAAAAGGGATCAGGTGTCCAAACAAGAATAACTCTTGTAGGATCCTCTAACTATCTGGAATTTTTATCCACTATTGAACCACAGAATCTAAATCAAGGTTGTAAATATGAACGTTGGATTCAAGCCATGAATGGAGAACTTGATCAGATTGAAAAGAATCATACTTGAGAATTGGTTCCAAGACCTCATGATAAAAATGTTATTGGAACAAAATGGATATTCAAAAACAAGTTAAATGAAAATGGAGATGTTATTTAGAAACAAAGCTAGACTTGTTTGTAAAGGGTATGCTCAACAAGAAGGTATAGACTTTGAAGAAACATTTTATCCTCTAGCCAAACTTGAAGCTATAATAATGTTTCTTTCTTTTTCAATTTTTCAAAAATTCAAAGTTTATCAAATGGTTGTAAAATCTGCTTTCCTCAATGGTGATCTAGAAGAAGAATTTTATATAGAACAACCAGAAGGATTCATTCTGGGAAATGTTGAAAAAATTTCTTTTAAACTTAAAAAATATTTATATGGTCTCAAACAGGCTCCTAGGGCATGGTACTATCGTCTTGAAAAATATCTTGAACAAAAAGGTTTCACAAAGAGATCTACTGACAGTAACTTATACAGAAAAATTGAGAATGATAAATTATTGATTATTGTTGTGCATGTTGATGACATAATTTTTGGAAGTAATGAAGATTCCATGAGTCAGAAATTTTCTTCTGTTATGAAGCAAGAATTTGAAATGTCATTACTCGGGGAACTAACATATTTTCTTGGCTTACAAGTGCAATAAGCAATAGATGGCATATTTCTATCACAAGCAAAATATCTCAAACAAATTCTGAAAAAGTATGAGATGAAAGACTGCAAACCTATGAGTACTCCAATGGTAACTGGATGTAACCTCATTTCTCATGATGATTCTCCCATGGTGAATTAACCGGAGTATAGATCCATGATTGGAATTCTGATTTATCTAACTGAGACAAGATCATATATTATGCATGTGGTTGGGATTGTTGGACGATTACAAGCTAATCCAAAAGAGTCTCACCTTTAGGCTGTAAAAATAATATTCAAATATCTACAAGGGAATCAAGGATTTGGTTTATGGTATATAAATAATGTTGATCTCACTCTTCATTCTTACATAATGCGGATTGGGCTGGAAATTTTGATGATCGAAAAAACACCAATGGTGGTGCATTCTATATGGGGCCTCGATTAGTACCTTGGTTCAACAAGAAACAAAGTGCTATTGCCTTATCTACAACTGAAGCATAATATGTGTTTGCCGCATCATGTTGCATACAACTTCTTTGGATGATTCAGACATTACAAGATATTCAAATCAAATGTTCACCTCCCATATCCATTCTATATGTTAATACAAGTGCCATTAGTATCTCAAAAAATATTGTTATGCATTCCAAGACCAAGCACATTCTTATCAAGTATCACTTCCTACGTGAACAAGTGCTTGAACAAAAGGTTAAATTGGAGAATGTTCCCTCCAAAGAAAAATTTGTAGATATATTTACCAAACCTCTTCCCAGGGAAGCATTCGAATATCTCAAATAGAAGCTGGGAGTTTTCTCTACCTCTCTTATCAAATCTTCGTAATTTTATAATATTAAATTCGGTACACAGATAGTTTCATAAAGGTGAATCGCGTATATACGTGAGTTTCTGTGCATAAAACCGTGTATGGTTTTTTCCAGCATAAATTCTTGGGGTTAGTTTTCATAACATTCTATGGTGTTGTTGGGTAATATCTGTTATTGTTATAGTATTCATTTTACTGTACCTTTATTTTATATTTATCTCCTTAATGAAGATGCCTTGATGAATTGGTTGTTGAAGGTTTTCAGGATGCTCAAGTTTAGGGGGAGCACCCACCTTGTTGAAAAGAATGCATTGTTGGCATTCTAGTTGGTTTTTGTGTTGTGATCTCCTGTTTTGAGATTATTTGGTCTTGGTTATACAAATTCATATATGTTATTTGATGAAATGGTCATGCTGATACCTATGATGTAAATTTGTTATATTCAGTCATGTAAGGACTTGTTCAAATTTGTAAACCCACTTGGTTGGGTAGTTGAGTCAAATATGTAATTCCACTTGGTTGGATAATTGATGTAAGTATGAGTCCTTGGTAATAGGAAAGGTCATACTCGGTTGAGTTATAGAGTCATTTACTTCATTGAAAAATCTATCTGAAGATTCAACATGAACTCAGGGGGAGCATGATAAATTCAGTGCACATCAGATCTACAGAGCTCTTCTTTCTACAAGGGAAGAGAACCCTTGTTTTGGTATTGATCCACCCTTTGCCCTTGATTTCAAAGGGGGATATTATCTTGGTGTTTGGATAATGGTTATGGTTAATGTATATATCTGTTGTGGTGATCAAACACCATCATGGTTGCCATCAAGTCCAAAGGTGGTGTTGTTGGCAATATGATGAAATATGTTGTCCTTCATGGCAATCTACTTGATGAAGTTTTCCTTGATGGAAACCTACTTGATGAGTTTCCTTTTGATAAGAAACCTATTTGTTAAATATATAAAAATGATGTTTCTATGGGTCAGTTTAGATATGAAAGAGAAAATAATTCCAGTAAGTGCCAGAGAAATGAAACAAGAAATATTTCAATATGAATATGCAGCTTTTATAAAGAGAAGTTGCGTATACAAACGGGTATGAAGAATTCAAGTTGCATATACCTTTTGTGCTCTAAAATTATGATACCAGGGGGCATTACCATGGTATTAGCCCATAGTATTGAGTGGTGTGTCATCTATTTGATTCCATCCAAGAATACCATCGAAAGTTGTGTTATTTTGGCTCATGGTATTGGTAAAGGCTAAATCTATATAAGGAGAAGAAGATCATAGTGTAATGTGTGCAAGTGTAAGGGTTTCTACTGAATACTTCTCTTTGAATTATATCTACATGGGATGAACTCGATTTTATTGGTATATCTAAATCTATGATGCACCCTTGGATAGAATGATGGATCAGAATATCTAGACATGAAATGACTATGTACTTTCATGATCTAATTATGAGATGTTTAAATCTATGACCTGCCGCATGTTTGTTGAAGTGAAGTAAATAAATATGGGTAAGGTTACAAATCTGCATATTTCTGCAGTAATAACATTTACAGATCTATATTCTAGTTCGTCACAGTAAAAGCGCATATACATGCGACTTTGCCTCAGCCAAAGCATGTATGGAAGTCAGGGTTCTCTGAAGCTTGCTGGAGAGGTTATCTGTTTATTGCTACTGTATTTCTGCTGTCTGTGAATGAAGTCTTCATGTAGAGCTGGGTTGTTTGAATGCTGTATATGCTGCTAAGTTGAATATGTACAAATCTAATCAATGAGTAAGTAAACATGTTTAATGATGACTGACTGATTAAGGGTTCTACAACAATGAAAAGGTATCTGACTCAAAGCATCAAGTCTGGCTTTGAGACTAATCATATTCTGTAAATTTAGTATTCTCAGATATATGCGTAGGCTAGTGTGAAGGAAAGCACGTATACACATGGGATCAGTAAAGTGAAGTAGCATATGTATTTTAAGATAATGAATGATCAGGGTTGAGATTGATTCTGCATACTAATTCTGAAATCTGGGTTTATTACTGTGTTTTGGTTACAATGATCTCACTGTTCTCATTGAAGTTTGGGTTAAGATTATTATTGATGATATTTATCCTGAGTTGTGTTGAAGCTGTGTGATCCAGTGTGAAAATTGATGAAACGTGGTCTGAAGTGGTTCTAAGGGTTGAAGCCTTCAGTGTGGAAGTAGAATTTTTCACCAGTAGAAGCTAGTGTTCTGATCAGGGGGTTGAAGCTCCCTTCCAATAGTGGCTTGTAAATGGGATCAAGGAGTTGGAGCTCCCTTCCAGTAGTAGCTGGAGAATGAGAGAAGGTTGCAGTCTTCTGCAGGTAGATGCCTGCGTACTGATATGAGTTTGCATCGATACAATATTCTAAGAAGTTTTCCATATAATAAATATTGAAGACAGAGATGACAACGGTGGTGGTTTTCTCCCGAATTGGGTTTCCACCTTAAAATCCTAGTGTTCATGTGTATTTATTATGTGTGATGATATATTATGTTCTTACTTCGCATGTTTGGTGCTTACTAAAAATCTGATGAATGAATGATGCATTGATTTAAGTAAAGAATCATCTACATAATAAGATCTCTGGTCATATGCAAGTTTTCTTAATGATAACCACGTGTATACGCTAGTTGGTTTCATTAAAGTTGCGTATATATATCAGTAAGGAAAAAGTAGAAATTTTAAGTGAGTTATAAATACTGATTCACCCCCCTCTCAGTATTTTTTCCAACACATAGTTTCAATAATTTCCAGTAAAAGGTTGTCCTCCAACCATAGGATATGATCCAATAAAAGGTTGTCCTCTAGGTGGAGGTGGTTTCTCCAAGGAACATAATAACCAACTATTGGGTTAACCTGAGAATTACCTACATTACGGAAAACCATATTAATATATTGGTCTGATGTCAAACCTTGGGCACTAGAAATAGATACAATAGCTGATAAAGTAGAAGTTTGGGATGAATGAGAAGTTGCTAAAAAAGTCTCTGAAAGTGGCGAATATCTAGGAGGGACTGACAGACGACCATACAATAATTATTATGGAAGGAAGTGAAAATTTTAGATGTAGTAGAAATACTTCCAGAAAGAATTCCTAACATGTTTAATCTAGGAATAGACTAATAGGGAGTGCATTAACATGGAATACCCAAGGATCTGGTTGAAAAGGAGAAAAAGGAAGGTTTGGAAAAACTATTTTTTCACTGGTAAACACTGGAATAATTGGATATCCTTCTTCATCCTCCTTAGTAATATCTTGTAATAATAAGTTTGTAGAGGGCAAGTAATTAAGGTAATTCACAACATTAAGGAGACTCAGGTTCTAAAATATCATACTTAGGTTCAGAAATTTATGGTTCAATTAGTTGTGTATCTGAAAATTCTCAAATATCAGATTCTAATCTAACAACTTCAGTAACTACTCGTTCAGATTGAACTAATTTTGATTCTAATATTTGAGCTTGATTTACCTAAGTTTATATTGTCTCATATTCTATAATGGTATATGTTTCAGGTTGACCTGAGGTCCCAGGTCCTTTTGATTTTGAATTTTCCACTTTAATTTTTTCCAATTGACTCGGTCTATATTCAGGGGGTTTACCTTGCATTCTAAACGATTGTTTGAGTAAGTCAGCCATGATGAATTTTAATTAAGAATCCAAATAATATAAAAAAATAACACCTAATTCCTCTAAAAAGTAAAAACAAACAAATAACACACGTTAACAGACCTAAGATTCAAACCACACAAACAACCTTTTCACAGTGAGATCACTAGTTGGTGATGAAATCCAACGTCGCAGAAATCAAGGTGAAAATTATATATATATATATATATATATATATATATATATATATATATATAGGCGGGTGGAACCAATTACATTGAAAACCTTCTTAAAAAAATTGATTTGGTGAAAGTAACTCCACTTATGCCATTTCAAGTGAAGATTACCCTCCAAAAGGGTCTAAGTGAGTCTAGCCAATATCTATCCTAGGTACGAAAAATACTTCCCATCCACCATCACCTCAGGTAATAGCCCTAATATTATGGTCTCCAAGGTCACCACTTACAACAATTTAACCTCGGGGAATATTCATAGATCATTCGTACACACACAAGAAAAGTAACAAATATCGATCCCCTTGAAAGCTCATCAACATGGTTAATCTTAGGTTTACTTCCAAGTGACTCCCAAGTACCTTTCGACATCATTTGTAATGCATAAAAATCACTCTAGTGTAACCAATGAAATGGGGTCAATCAGTCCACTGGGTCTAACATGATCTCGCACTCACTCCCTTGTTAGAGAAGCTTCCCAGAGAAAAACTACATTAAAGGTATTTAATCCCTACCGCAATATTCTATTGTTTGTTTTTAGCTTTGGAAAGTTAACTCACTTCCCTATTCTAAAGACACACAACCTGATCTAATGTAGGTGGTAAGAGCCCTAAAAATGTAAAAATTCTAATTTATTTTATTAATGTTATGTTATTATGTTGTAATTTACTCATTAGGTAAATGGATGTGAAATTGATGATATTATGACCTAACTCAAAAACTCTAATGCAATCGAATATGAAATTGTAATATTTTCATTCAATGAATTTCTAATTACATGAGAGTAAGAGTCTTTTTTATTTTTCAAATAAAATGCAAAAACTCAAATTTCCGCTGTATTATTTTCCATAAAATGTGAATTTTCACTTTGAGATAATTCAAATTCATAAATTAAACCAAAATTTCAGTTCTCTCAATAGGTCTAATAACCATGAAAATTTCCTTTTACAAGAAATGACTCATAATTTTCAAAATGCATGGAGAAATAAATCAAAACTTCAAAATGAATTTGTTCTAATTAATTCCACTAAATCAATGATGTCTATAGTGTAACTATGAAAAGCTTCAATACTGAAAAATAAATTATTTTCATTTTGAATTCAGCAAAGGACACAAATTTCACAAAAACACTTAACCTTGACAAACCCTACTTTCATTAAACTAAAATATCTTTCACAAATAAGAAAGATAATTGCTAAAACCTCTATGTTTGTAAGAAAAAATATAGGAATATAGTAATCCAGCACAAACCAATCACTTTTTTGATAAATCCACAAGAAACTAGACGAAACCCTACCCAGATTTGTGAAAATGAGTAATTATCAAGAAGACTTCTTTATGACACTCAAAAAAACTCAAAAATACTAACTAAAGGTCAAAAAAAGTATAATTAAGCTCTCAAAATAAGATCTCAAAATTTTATCAAAGGAAAATATATCTTTGCAAAAATTCTCATGATGTGCGCTGGTAAGAAGTTATATTCGGTGCACATTTGCATGGTTTATAAAGAAAAAAACACATATTTGTGCTTTATTGCTGAAAAAAAACCACAGAGATAGAGAAAATTAAAGAAAAACTAAAATTCAGGAAAACAAATCACAAAATCTATAATATCACTATCTTGTCAAAACTCAAATTATGCTATAAAAAAAGGACTGAAAATAAAAAAACAAGGAAAATGAAGAGAACAAGACATTCCTTAGTGGAGTCGCCAATTTGTTATATTGTAGTAATCCCTCATGTAGGTAAGATCGGTCTCCCTATATTTCCAACAAAACATAGTAACAAGGAGACAATCAAACTACTCTTTCCCCGAGTCTATGTTTGCTTGAATCATAAACTAGAAAAGAGGGAAATGAAATACATATGTTTTTACAACATGCTTGATGAAGGTCCTTGCTATACCTCAATGCATCTCCTCAATGCTTCAAACAGACTTGCAAACATAGAAACCAAAGTATCAAAGGAATATGAAACATAGATGATTCAATAACTAAAACTAATGATGAAGAATATTAGTAACTAGCATCATTTCAATGGAAAAATAGAAATAACATAAACCATTCACCAAATCCATAAAACAATGTAGTGGTAGAAAGAGCTCAATTTTATTAATTCAGAAATATAGAAGAGTTTCACAACCTTTTCATTGATGAATTGAATATCCTCCCATAAGTAAACAATCCTTTCCTTGGATGATAAGCTTTCCAACCTAATTTGAACAACATAAGTTTACCTTCAGAAACCTCCTCCAACCCTCTAGCCTGTAGTTGATTTATAGGCCAAGAGGAGGAAGTTTTAGATCCATATCTCAAGGATGAGATCCACTAAATGTGGTATTAGGGTTCCTTGAAGAATGAGAATTAGCTCCATGATCAGAGGGTTTAGACTCAAATAACCATGACCTTGAAGCCTTATGTTGGGATATTCGCCCAAAAAAGCTTCTATAGTTAACTTTTTATTTTAATTTTTTGTTAAGTGATGTGTGCAGTCTATAGTGGAAGAAGTAACATAATTCTGCACAGACAACAATGGTAAGAACTACGAATGCACAAAAACTGGCTAGGAAAGCATGCAGGTGACTAAAAAGTAGGTTTTTGACCTTATCACCTAGCATTCTTGTTTTCTTCAAGGTGTTTAAGTTGTCGGTTTGCAAGGGAGTGATTTGGAACACATTGATTGGATAGAAAAAGATCCATTGTACCAGTCAATTGTCATGGTGATAAAATTATGTGTAACAATATTTTAAAGTGTCAATGGGAAAATATTTTGGCTTCGTATTTGACAATGTTGATGAGAAAACGGTTTGGCGTGGTATTTGAAAGTGTCTATGAGCTAGGGATTGATGATTTATTGAGCATATTTTTTTTGTTGATGAGTGATTTAATCCAGATATATTTTGATATTGAGTTATTCAGATTGAGCATAATGGTTTATGTGGGTCTAGTCTTAAAATTGGATGAAACATGGCTTGCAAGGTTTTTGTTGTGTTTGAGTCAGGTAGATCCAATGTTAAAGACTTTGAAGCATGTTTGATAGGTAATGAGGATTGGAGATTTCAGTGAGGGAGTAGTAGCTTTCTTCTGGTGGTGGCCAATAAACTTGATCATGGAGTAGGAGCATCCTTCAAGTCATAGCTAGAGAAACCATAGGAGGTGGTAGCCTCCAACAAGTAGGAGCCTACACACTGGTAGGAGTTTGCACCAGTGCAAGATGTAATTGAATATTTTATTAATAAGAAGAAGAAGACATGGAGAAAAACAATGGTGGTTTTTCCCAGTTGGGTTTTCCACCTAAAAATCTGGTGTCCTTATGTGTTGGTGTGTTAATGATGTGATGCATTCTTATGGTTTATATTCTCTTATGTTTAATGTTACTCATGGTTTACTGAATATTCCTATATCTACAACATAATTTGTTGCTAATAAAGTATGGTTAAAAAAAAAATTTGAAAATGGAAGCATAAGTTAAGTAAAATATGATTACCATGAAAAATTGATTCAACCCACCCCCCCTCCCCCCCACCCCCTTCTCATTATTCCTAACAATTTGGATCAGATCATATGTCCTTCAAGAAAGAGCTTGATCGCTAGAAGGGGGATCTAGTAATATGAGCATCCATGAAATTTTTTTCTCAACCAAGCGACATTTGTTTAATGTAACAAATTTCTTATTTTGGAAGATCATAATGAGGTCTATTTGCAATCTCTTGCATCCAATGTTTGGGAAGTTCTCGAAACGTGATATTAGTGTCTCGGATCCATACCTACATATGAGTAAGGGAAAAAAAGATGAATGTAATTCCAAAGTAGTCAATGCATACTAGGAGGACTTACAGAATCCAAATTCGTGAAGGTAATGTAGAACAACACCATAAAATGGATGTGGGAAAAATTGGTTAATAAATATGAAGGTGATACAAAGGTAATAGGTGGTGAGTTACTGTCATATAGAATGAAATATGAGTCCGTTAAAATGCATGAATATTAAAGTATTACAAACATTTTCCTTAGAGTAGATGAAGTAGTAAACACTATGAATGCCTTGGTGATAATATTGAGTATTCGATGATTGCTGAGAAGATATTGAGATCGCTAAATCCTAATATCAATGCCAAAGTTACAATTGTTGAGGAAATGTAGGATTTGAGTAAAGTATCTCTAGAAAGACTCCATGGGATTTTAACAGCCTACGAAATGAGGAAAAGAGGGGATATATCATAAATCAGATAAGATACCTTCAAAGCTACATGCAAAGGAAAACAAAAGGAAGAACCTAATTACACTAGTTACATATCAGATGAAGAAGAGTAAAACTTCATCAGAAAGCTACAAATGAGAATTAGTAAATTCAAAGGTAAGTTTCCATTTGAATGTTTTGCTTGTCGAAGGATTAAACACTTTGCAACTAAATTTCCATACAATGAAAATATTGATAGGAAAGAAAAAGAAAAAAATGTCTCTAAGAAAAATATATAAAATATTTTCTCTACAAAGGAAAGATTTTATTATAATTAAGATTTCAGGTGGCTAGACAGATAAAGATTCATAATATAACACTACTTACAAAATTTTTCGGGCTCTTGAAGATCAATTGGCGAGTGAATGAGATAACTGTGAAACATATGATTTAATGAATGTATTGAAAGAAATTGATAGATTTATAAATATAAAAAAATATATGTACATTAAATAAATTAGTAGTGTCTAAGAAATAACCTTGTTAAAGACTCATATATAAGCAACTAAAATAATAGAGGAAGCATTGATGAAACAAATTTAAGAAAAGGAAAGGCACTAAAAGAGGTTAGAATAAAAAATTGTGACCCTAATGGAATATTATGAAAAAACAAAATCTCAATCAAATTGGAACCTCAATTTTGTAAAGGCATCTAAATCATTAGAGAATATTTTTTAATTATCAATTCTCTCCTCTAATTAAGACAAGTCTTAGATATAATTACAAGGTTTGAGATTTAGCACAAAAAAATCTATAAGGTGATGATAAGGACCTTAATAAGAGAAAAAAAAAGGGAATCAAGTCACCCACGAAAAAGAAAGCAACCAAGATCATACATAAGATCAGTACTTAGGTATAAAAGTTGGTTTATGGTTATTGGTTTATCCATAACTTGTTGGGACATAAGGCCACTGATTGTAGGTCTAGTAGGTGGAGTAGAGAAAAAAATCACCCAAGGCTGAGACCTGGCATCGATATCAAACACGCTTATTAAATGAGGTGTTATATGTTCCATAATCTTGGACACATGGAAAATATTGTAGGAAGACCATAACTTTCAAGAATTACGACCGAACGAAGTAGGTAATTAATATTTTGATGAAGAAATAGTAGCATTCACAAACATAGGGGAAGACAAACCCCATTGCAGTTTATTGTACCTAACACATATTTCTAAAATTTCTACAAAAGTGAATGTGAGGTACATAACCTCATGGGAAGCTAATGATAGTAGAATAGGAACTTGATTACTATCAAGTCCATAGGATTAGCTCAGGCATGTTCTCAATGGGAGAAATGCATGAAAATTAGGTTTACATGTTTTTTGGTTGAACTTTAATGATGACTCCATGTGTTGTTAGATTATTCCTTTTAATGATGATTTATGCTACTAATGTTGCATTTAGGAAATATGATATGATCATGATTGTAAATGAAGGATTAACAAAATTTCAAGGGGAGATTGCCATATACTTTTGATAGTTCATTGTTGGAATTATGGCCCATTATTAGCAAAAAAAAGCGAAAATGACACTATTTGGAGAAAATTCCTTTGAGGAGTCTATAGTTGTTTCATGAGTGTGTTGACCTAGGATGCACTCATGAGCTACTAATGATGTCACATTCCATAATGTTTTCTTTTTTGTATAGATTGATATTCTTACATTGTCACCTTGATGGTTTGTTTGTTGATTAGGAGGGTATATACATGATATGCTATCTGTGTATAATATGGTGGTTGCTAGTTTTTATTCAAAGATTTTATTGTTGATTTTAGTTGGTTGTTGATCAGTATTAATATTTTTCTGCTATACTTAATGGCTTATGAGGATGTTGCAAAAGGTATTAATTTATATGTTGATGAGAACCCCACATATGTTGCATATGATATCATATTCCATGTATTGTACTCCTATGATTATTATTCATGGATGGTATGCATTTTCCACATCTCATTGTATTGATCATGCATAAAGAAGAGTACATGCATGTGAATTTTAATAAGCATGTATCAATATTATTCCATACTTTTGTATAGAGAGACACATTGGCTCCAACATGCATTGTAAAAGTGTGGTAATTTTATGGAATGATGTAAGTTGAGTCCATGTAGTCATGAGTCATCTATTGGTAAAAGTCATGCTTGTAGAATAGTTATATGTCAGTCTTATTATAGCCATGTATTTGATCCAAGGATATTTGTACTTGTATTACATATAATTGAAAACCATTAGTCAATTTCCAGTTGTCACTTTCACTAGGAAAACAATGCTATTGCAAAAGAAAAAGTGTTGGTATGTTTGCAGGCATAGTATGTACTCAAGGGGAGTGTTTTCTAGATGAGAGGTTTTGATATTGATCAGAGACATGTTTTGTAGCAAATTTCCTTGTTTAAAATACTTTTCAAGACATAAAATTCTATAAGAAGATCAAATTTGTAGTATTGAGCATTTCAAGGGGAGTACTTGTCTCAGTCTGGTACTTCCCTTTTCCCTTGATGTCAAAAGGAGAGAAGGACTTGTTGTTTTGCAGGAGGTTGAAATTGTAGAAATTTAATAAAAAATATGTATTGCCTGGATTCTCCTAATATAAAAATAATATGCTACTGTTAAATACATAATCGCTTCTACAAAATCTTTGCAGAATTTAAAACACAATCGCCAATCACAATATCATGAAGAAAGATCATTCACACATAACACAGATAAGTTACCCAGGGAAAGCATAGAGATAAAAACCCCACTATATTCTATTATGTATTATATCATGGATCATGAAAAAATTACATACAAAGCTCCAATCCAAGAGCTCTCAGTACAATATATAATTGTCTCACACTGTCATACAAAAATTAGCACGTTCCTTAGCCAATTTACTTTCTCCAGACATCCTACCTCCACTGCGCAATCCCAGCAGATAGAAATCCATGAATGAATGGAATCCTACTTTCCTTGACTATGGAATCCTCCTAGGAACATCCAATGTGTGTGTGGTTGCATGTGTGCAGCTTATAATGTCACAACTTATAGTCAATTTGTCCCTTTCACCTACATCTGAACTAGCTCTCCACTCAATCTGACATGCATGTAGTTAATAGTTGTAAATATTTAGTTGCATGTTAGGCCACTGATTGTGAATTAATTAATAATTAATTCACTTGATCTCTCACTAGTGTATCTTCAATTACAACTAGCACAACTGATTTTAACTCACTTAACTAAGTTAAACTACTTTACAACTTTCATAACTACACTTCCAACTCTGTTACAACTTCAAATCACTCAGTTACAACTAAGTCCACTTGCATGTCCCACCAACCAACCACTCAACTCGAAATTCCTATAGCTATCTGATTTTCCACTTCAGTTAACTATTTCCAAGTGCTCATTGATAATATATTATTTTTTATTTCCCAACTATTATTAAGGGATAATAATAGTGGACATGCATCTATAAACATAAATACAATCTATAAATAGAACTCATCTATAAATAGAATTTTCTCATGCATCTATAGATAGATATCCACCTAAAAATAGCCTGAGGCTCCATCCTAGTGTAGGTGCATAATTTTCTCTAGGATCTTCTGGTTGAATCTCAACACTCCCTCTCAACAAGAAAGGTATTATCCTTCACCCCGATCCTGTTTCTAAGTTATTCAAATTTTCTCTTTGTGGGCACCTTCACCAGAATATATGCATCCCGATCTTCCGTAGGAATTTACTGAAGCGACATGATCTTCCTCTGCACAAAATTTCTGATATGATGATACCGAATATCTATATGCTTAGATCGATCATGAAACATAGGATTAATCAAGAGTTTAATGCAACTCTGATTATCACAATGAATCAATATTGGATATAAATGAGAACCAAACAAACCAACAAAGATCTTTCTCATCCAGATAGCCTCACACGTAACTTGACTCACTTCCATGTATTTTCCTTCCACTAAACTGAATGCCACGGATCCCTGCTTCCTGTTGTACCAAGAAACAGCTGTATATCCAAAGCTAAAGATCCCCCCTAATGTGCTCTTTCTATCTGATGGGCTTCCTTCCCAATCTGCATCTGTAAAACTATGAAAATTCACCTCATCCATCTGTATGTACCATAAAACATACTTAGATGTGCCCCTCAGGTATCTCAAGACATGCTTTCTCGTCTTCCAAAAGAGCTTGGTAGGTGTAACCATCACTTGAATCAGCTGGTTAACCGCATAGCAAATGTTTGGTCTCATGTTCACTAGATACATTAGAGAATCCACTAACTGTCGATAGATAGTAGCATCCACTACCTCTCCAGAAGTAGAATCCTCTTTCCTCCAGTTTCCTGAAAGAGGAGTATCCATGGGTTTGCAGTCCTCCATGTGAAACTTACCTAGTATCTCCCTTGCATACTTTCCTCGAGACAAAAAAAGTTCACCATCTTGCTGCCATATTTCCAATCCAAGGAAATAATGAAGGAGGCCCATATCCTTCATCTCAAAATCCTTTGCAAGGTCCTCCTTGCATGAGTGTATCAACTTCTCATCACCAGTCAATATTAAATCATCAACTTAAAGAACAATGATTAAAAGCTTACCCTTCACCACAATTTGGTATAGGTTTGCATTTGCTTCACTTTTGGTGAAGCCCAGTCTGGTGAAATAGCTATCTATCCAACTGTACCAAGCACAGGGTGCCTGCTTCAGCCCATACAACACTCTTTTGAGTCGGCACACATGTGATTCACTACTAGAGATCTAAAATACTCCAGGCTGCTCGATGTAAACCTCTTCCTTAATGATCCCATTGAGAAACACAATATTTACATCCATATGATAAATGCGCTAGCCCATCTGCACTGAGAGAGAAAGGATGGTCCTTATGGAAGAATACCTTGTGACAGGTGCAAAGGTTTGTTCATAATCTATCCCCTTGATCTATGAGAAGCCCCAGGTCACAAATCTAGCCTTGTATTTCGGAACACTCCCATCAACAGCTTGCTTTACCTTGTATATCCATCTCGAACCTACCACTGATTTATCAACTGGCCTTGGAACAATTTCCCAAGCACTGTTTTTGACAATGGAGTCATACTCATCCACAATTACATATACCCATGTGGGCTCCTAAACTGCTTCCTAAAAGGAAGATGGCTTAGTAACAATACATTTGATCATGAGAGCTATGTATCTAGTAAATCATTCAAGAGGCTTTGTTTGTCTACACTGTGAAGTAGGGTCTCTTGCATTCTGTGCAACATCAAGTCCCAACCTATCAGCTTCTACAGTATGCCTTCTACCAGTTCTGATGGTTGGCTCTGCATGAGTTGACTCCTCTACTCCATGAAAGTCCTCTTGTGGCTGATCCACATCTAGAGACTCATCTTTGGGAACCAACAATTCCTCTTCCGCATGAAATTCTAAAGCGACAACCGTATGGATTTTCCCTCATCGAATTTTATATCCTGTCACACCATAGTCATTCCACTATTTGGAAAATACACACAATAATCATGGGGTGTTTCTGTGTACCCCACAAATATCCCAACTTTAGCAGTCGGCTCCAGCATCTTCCTAGCATACTTGGTCACATGTACATAAATAGATGAGCCAAAAATCTTAAAGTATGAAACATCTAATTTCTTACCAGTGAAAGCTTCGTCAGGTGTACTCATGAGAAGTACTCTACGAGGGCAACAGTTTTACACATAAACTGTAGTGTTGCATGCTTCCAACCACAAATGCATTGATAAGCCCTAATCATGCAACATCTCTCGTGTTGCACCCACGATCGTTTTGTTCTTCGTCTCTGCGACCCCATTTTGTTGTGGGTTATGAGGAAATACAATTTCTCTTCGAATTCCTTCTTTGCTGCAGAAGTTATTGAATTAGTTAGAGATTCATTCTCCACCATTATCTCTCCTTAGAGCCTTTTCTTTCTTCCTCGACTCTTTCTCCACCAATGAATTAAACTCATAAAACTTTGAGAATTATTGATCCTTCTTCAACATCAAGAAGATCTAGCATTTACGATAAAATTCATCAACAAAAATAACATGTTTTTCTGTTGAAGCAACCGAGAATGGTCCACACACGTCTGTGTTAACTCTCTCAAGGATCACCAAAGCACGGTTCTCCTTTTCATGAAAGGTGGAATTTACATACTTCCCCATGGTGCAACCCTTGTATTGATCTAACTAAGCAAGTGTTCCCATTGGATGTCAAGTAGATATTTGCTGCATGAATTTCAAGGCTCCATGATGAAGATGGCCTAATTGCCTGTGCCATAATTCACCCTCATCCCGACTCACCACTTTTTCCGCCTTGCCCATCATGGCAGCACAACCATCTACCTCTAGCTTGTAGATATTATTAACTTGAATCCTTATCCTCTTGTATTGACCCATTGTTTTATGTTGCAAGAAATCTTTTCCATCACTAAAAACAAAATCATAGCCTCTATCCTCCAACATTGTGACTGAGACCAAATTTTTCTTCAGACTTGGAACATGCATAAATTATTTCAATTGAAATGGTTTACCTGAATCCCTCTAAAAGGTAATGATACCAATGTCATTCACATTGTACCATCCATCGTCACCCATCTCTATATGCATTTGGAGA
Organism: Pinus albicaulis; assembly: GCA_034641835.2. Lineage (NCBI taxonomy): Eukaryota > Viridiplantae > Streptophyta > Pinopsida > Pinales > Pinaceae > Pinus > Pinus albicaulis. The sequence goes on from CM076578.1 coordinate 1,764,298,469, forward strand.
TATTTCTTCTCCAAGTCATTGAAAAGTTCTATACCTCCTGTTATGTGAAAGGAAGCACCACTATCCAAATACCACATTGATACCAATGCACTTGACACCATGCATGTGATCAAGTAGAATTCAAGCTCAAATTGAGAGGCAAGGGCCTCACCAACTGTAGTTCCAACAACTTTCATATTCTTCTTCTTTTGTGGAAAATTAGTAGCGGGATGCCCATGTTCGTGACAGTGAAAACACTTAACCTTGGACATATCCAGCTTCTTGCTTTGAGACTCAGATTTACAATGGAATTTCTTCCACCTCCCCTTGTTCTCCTTGGCAGCCAAAGCACAATCCTCTTCATCATCATTCCTTGATGAATAGCCATCTCTGGTGTTCCGCCTAAACTCCTCCTGCACCAGATCCGACCATAGTCATTCCAAATCCAACAATTTTTGTCATGTATTGACAGAGTCTTCATAACTGTGCCAACTCTTAGGAAGTCCCAAGAGAGCCAAGCTCACAAAATCATCATTAGAAACAATTATCTTGACTCTCTACAGTTCATCCTGACATTAGACAAACTTTGTGAGATACTTTGGAATGTTGTCTCCCTTTTCCATCTTGATCTTCCTTAGTTTATCTTTGAGTGCCAATTTCCTATGTTCGTTGCTACTTTGGAAAAGATCTGTCAAAGCCTTCCACATAGCAGATGGTGTGGCTTTCCCATGGAGTCTTGAGACAATGTCATCTCGTACTCCCTCCAATAGAGTCCTCCTCGCCATTGCCACTTTCTTTTTCCATGCCTCAATATTGGTAGCATCTGATGAAGCAAGCTTAGGAACATCATTGCCAATGAATTCCTTCAAGCCATTATCTTCAAGCACTGCCTCCATCTTGTCCTTCTAAGAAATGTAGTTCGAGCTGGCCTCGAGTGCATACTCTAACCTCAAGCCATTGAAAGCCATTTCAATCTTGAATCAGCTGTAGCACCAAGAAAGTATTTCTGCGAATTTGAATTATTTCCACCAACAAACTCAACTCCTACTTTAAAATTGCAATCTCCTGTGCTCTGATACCATGTATAAATTTAATCCAAAATATGTATTTCCTGGATTCTCCTGATCTAACAATAATATGCTACTGCTAAATAAAGAATTGCTTCTACAAAATCTTTGTGGAATTTAAAATACAATCAACAATCACAATATCATGAAGAAAGATCATTCACACATAACACAAATAATTTACCTGGGGAAAGAATATAGCTAAAAACCCCACTATCTTCTATTATGTATTATATCATGGATCATGAAACAATTATATACAAAGCTCCAATCCAAGAGCTCTCAGTACAATAGCTAACTGTCTCACACTGTCATAAAAAAATGGGCAAGTTCCTTAGCCAATTTAATGTCTCCAGACAGCCTGAATCCACTGTGCAATCCTAACTGATAGCAATCCCTGAATGAATGGAATCTTACTTGCCTTAAATGCGCAATCCTCATGGGCACATCCAATGTGTGTGTGGTTGCATGTGTGCAATTGATAATGTCACAACTGATAGTCAATATGTCCCTTTCACCTACATCTCAATTGGGTCTCCACTGGATCTGACATGCATGTTGTTAATAGTAGTAAATATTCAGTTGCATGTGAGGCCACTGATTGTGAATTAATTAATAATTAATTACTTGATCTCTCACTAGTGCATCTTCAGTTACAACTAGCACAACTATTTTTAACTCACTTAACTGAGTTAAAATGCTTTACAACTTTCATAACTACACTTCCAACTCTATTACAAATTCGAATCACTCAGTTACAACTAAGTCCACTTGCATGTCCCACCAACCAAACACTCAACTTGAAATTCCTATAGCTAACTAGTTTTCCACTTCAGTTAACTATTTCCAAGTGCTCATTGAGAATTGATTATTGTTTATTGTCCAACTATTATTAAGGGGTAATAATAGATGACACGCATCTATAAATAGACATGAAATATATAAATAGAACTTGCACATACATCTATAATAGAACTCATCCTTAAATATAATTTTCTTATGCATCTATAAATAGAAATCCACCTAAAAATAGCCTGAGGCTCCATCCTAGTGTAGGTGCATAATTTTCACTAGGATTTTCTTGTTGAGTCTCAACAGAAATCAAGCCAAAAGGGGGAGACTGTTGGAATTATAGCTAGTGTGCTGGCCTTTATGTCAACCTGGATGTAACTTGGATCATGATATTGTCACATTATTTCATCATGATCTTGTAACACTATGCCACTCTTGTTACATTATGTCATCATGATCTTGTCACACTATGAAACTATTGGTAAGTGTGCAGAACTGAGGGGCCTAGCTAAGTCATAAAACGAGGTTGAAAATTAATTATTAGAGAGGAATTGCAAGAGTCTTGATGATTGCATATGAGTTACAAAAGGTTGTACAATATCTAGAGAAATTTCAGGAGGATGGACAATGTTTTTAGATGGTTGAAAGTTCAAGAAACGAAAGTAACATATGTGACTAATTAAGGAAGGCTTAATGATGTATACATAGGTTTTTGAGGTGTCATAGAGACTTGTCAAGGCTTGAACATTTCCTACATGTGCTAAAGAAGGCATGACATAAGTCGTAGGTAGTTTTGAATGAGGGTTGACTAAATTTAGGGATTGAAACCAAGGTAACACATATTTACTATGCACACGAAGTATTATACACTAGGGAAACACAATATTCAACTTTAAGAGGATAATTATAATGCACTTCCTAAAGGGGTGAGGAGCATTACTACTTGTAAGTGTAGAAAAATAAAAAATTGGGGTGAAACCATGGAATTTCACTAGGTTTTCTTATGTGGAAGGCTTGGTAACATCTATTTGATCCCATCAAAGATTACCATAAAAAAATCCCATTGATTTTACCATGGTATTGGCAAGAGAAGATGGCTATAAAGCTAAAACTAACTAGATCAACCACATGTACATTTGAGGAGTCATTTTGTGATTTTTTCTAGAACATGTGTGCACTAGGGCATAAGGAGGATTCTCAAATCTAGTCTAGCATTGGGGGATATGAAATATTTCTGATTTATTTATTAAAGTTGAAATAAAATGATGACAAGTTGAACTCTTTTGACCAATCAGATTAAAAATAGAGTATTAAAGGAATGCATGATATTTTCTTAGAAAAATGTGCATTATGCTTTTCCCGAAGATAAATTTAAACCTTTTCACACCACTCATTTATATCTATCCTATATGTAAAGTGTTGCCTTTTGTTTTTTCTAAGAACGATGTTGCTATAGGTGGTTGTACTAAATTTATTGACTACAATGATAAGATTTTTGTTAGAAAAACATTAGTGGGTATGTAAAGATCACTGTGTTTTTTTGACAATGTATTCAGATATTAGTGGTTGTAGCCTATATTAATGTGTATTTTGAATGGAAAATATATAAAATTATAGAGGTCCATGTATGTTACTTTTCCTCTAATATTTGGTTTGTTGTTGACGGATTGAAAAAGCGGTTGAATATGGATAGGTCTGCTTGACTCTTCAGAGCTTGTATGTTGGATTTGTAACATAGATTGAGATTCTTACGCTTAGTGTTTTTCCTAGTGTTGTGAAAGAGGTTTGGAAGTGGTTTGTGATCTCTTTGTGTGCATATATTAAATTTATGAGTCTATTGAAGGGAGTTTAAAGTAACTTACCTTGTTGTTTCTTTTTGAATCATTATGTTCAGGGTTTTTGCTAAGACTTATTTATTCCACTACAAGGAAAAGGCCCTCTACTGGAGGTTATAAAGAATGTTTTTCGTGCTATAAAATTAGTAAAAATTGTCAAAAAAAAAATTGATACAACATTTGTTTTTGGTAACAGAGGTTTTGATGGAGCTTCCAACGAAACTTCAACACAACTAAAAAAAACTGGGCTGCCAAATTTTTTTACAGATGTTTTCCTCATTGGTGCGCACATCATGTGTGAACACACTAGTCTGTTTTAACTTGTATCGACCGGTATTGTAAATATACCAAGCACCATGATGGAAAACAAATTCGGAAGCCCCGAGGTATTTAGCAACGTCTCGGTGCGTGTCACCCACAAATATGCACCAGGCCGATAGAAGGTACATGCACCGGTGTTGTTAAAGTGTAAAAAAATATCGAGCCATTAAGGTGTTAAAATGCATTGGGTCATTAAGCTATAAAAACACATCAACGCATTAAAGGAAAACCATACCGATGCATGCAATGCTTATCCTCACAAGTCCTAGTCATCGATAAAGTGCACCGGGTGTTCTAATTGGTATTTGTATTTGGTGCAGTGCTCATAGGTCGTAGAAACACATAGGTGCATAGTATCATACAAACACATTAGTGCGCAATAACTAACACGAACCAGTGTTCATTTTCCTTTTTTTAGAAACATCGACCTATGACAATGCAATTATTGTGATTGTTTAAAATTCATTATTCATCAAAAGTCGACACATATCTTATAACAATATTCATATCAATTAAATTTTTATTAATGCATATGAATGTGATGTTTGGATGAATTTGTTAAATCGTATTGTCAGATTTCACATCTCCTCATTATAATATTTAATCAGTGGCATAACATTTCAAAACGACAATGGAGGACACAATAGAATAAATTAAAACATATATATATATATATATATATATATATATATATATATATATATATATATATATATATAAGACATTCTTTTTCATACAAAATGGGATAGTTATTGGTATCCCTTTGTCTTTAAATTGGGACACTATGTCCATTACATTAAAAAAAAATTCTGATTTCACAAACAAATATTTCAAAAAATACAATGCCTTGCTTTGACATCTAAACCTATTGATCATCATTATTTGCTGAAACTTTTATCACTGCTTGAGCTACTTCCATGACTTGGGTTATTTGGAGGAATGTTTTTTTCATTGTGTTGATTATTTTCTTCTTCTTCAAGTTCCATCTACAAACATAAAAAAATTGTGTAATGAGTGTATATACATTGGTGAGAATAATGAAAATTGCAATATTAAATAATATACATCAATGTAAATCGAAAAGAAATGTACCATAGCAAGAATTGACTCGTGAACTATAAACATTCTTTAAAAACCAAATTTCATGTCATCTTTCAATAATTCATATGTTGAAAGTAGTTCCATATTTTGTTTCCTGCAAGTTTTATACCCCATAACAAAGAATAGATTTAATATAAAATATTTTTTGTTCTATTAATCATAGACAGAGCTAAGTAAAACAAGATAGATGCTTACAAATTCCACAATTAATTTCTAATATGCCAACATATACTGATAACCCATATTTAACCCAATGTCAATCAATTCTTCTGATGGTTCTTCTTTGTATGTTAACACATTTTTGAAGACATTCAATGATGATTTTTGTAAAAAAACTTAAAATATACAAAAATGAAATCTAGTTAAGTTGTTATAAGGAAGTAACAATTACTCGAAAACATAGATATCAACCATTTTCTTCCTTGTCATCCTTATGTGCTGAATGGGTTCCATTATTATTATTATTATTATTATCATTTGCACAAAAATACTTGGAATTTAATATTTAATACTAAATTATTTATTTATTGTACCTAATCGATAAATTCAATGATTACATATTAAATTTGAAGCACGTTGTTTTTGAGATGGCTCCTCGTGTGATGAAATTATGTCCATTTATTTGACTATCTCCTTGTACACTTTTTTGGACATTCCTAATAGCATATTTTTGATATCAACTCATTCATCCTTTGAGATTATCATATTCTTCTTGAAAAGGACACATGACAATAGACTATTTAATTTTTATATCGATATATGGAAACTAGATATAACAAAAGTGATATTTATAAATGATTGCTTTGTAGTAATATATACTTATAATTCTAGAAAAACATTTAAAGGAATATTACTTTTTCAGTCCTTTTTTTTTATTGTACGTTTTTTCTGTTAAAAGTCTGACATGTCTCGTTGACCAATTCTCTTGAAACTCTTCCTGTAGTTTAAATAATATTTGGTTACTGGAATCATTGGATTGATTTTTCATAATTAATAGATTTTTTGAAACATGTTGTCTAATATTTTTAGGTTATTTAAAATTCAAAAAATAATTTCATATTCGATCGATAATATTTTTTCATTCATCAGATTCATCCTTTTGTAATATTTCCATCAAGCTTTTACACTCTTCTGGTCTTAGATCAGAAAGAATCTTATCAAGATTCATCATTTTGTGGCTCTTCATGATACCCACTAAACAATACATATTATTTAAACTTACCTATAGTTCAAAGATAATATTTTTTGTAAATAATTTATAAAGAAATTGTCTTTTTTTTCTTTTCTGGACGTGTTATCAATTTTTTTGTTACTTGAACTCTGGTCAACCATTTCTTTATCAACATAAAACATGTACCATTCATTAATATATTTTATAAATAAATCACATACTTTTCAGGTAAAAGAAAAAAAGTCAAGAAAACTGTGCGACTTTCACAACTTACACACCGAATGCGGTGCGGTAGGTTCTTATAAACGCACCACCAATTATTAGAAAAACTTTACAATGCTCTTTGCCAACAAGGAGACCTAGTGCATTATGTTAATACCAGAGGACCAATTAAAATAAACATAAATTAATAAAAAACTATTTTTATCAAACAATGATTTTTGTCAATACGTGCCTGATGTACTATTTTAACCATTGCATATCGATTAACAAAAGATGTTTTTTAAAAAATTATGCAAGGGCCGGTAGGGATTGGGATCCAACTCTAGAAGTGGTCCTGCAAGTTAGATGTCACACACACACACACACACACACACACACACACACACACAGATATATATATATAATACAAACCCTATAACTCTAAAATGAAAATCCCTAATTGTGAAGTCACATAAACAAGAAGAAGTAAGGGTTTAACGTAAGAATGGATTTTTTTTTTTTTTAATTTTAATTAAATGTAAATAGGAATAGAGAATTTAAATGATTTTATTAGTAAAATGCACAGTAAAATTTAATTTTTTTACTATGCATGTATTAAATCTAACAAAAACTGTAACAAAACAATTATTATAGTAAAATTTAACAAATTTACTATACTACAGGGCTTTTGTGTGAATCACTAGATGTTTGAAATTCTGATTCTCTGAATAGTGCTGATGTTCGAAAATATTTTTCTTCTCCACAGTGCTCTCGTGCTCTCTTGCTCCAGGTAGCAAATCCATCCATGAAATTTTTAACAAAAATAATGAAATAATGAATAGATTTTACTATTTAAAGAACTTTTTATGAAATTAGATTTCCGAAAATCATTTTCCACTCATTTTCCAATTTACTGATTTTTTTTTCACTTCAAAAAAATAAATTTGTGCTTTTTTTCACGATATTCGGTGCATTTGTTAACTAACAACACCGGTGAGTCCGATAATAAAACTTCACCGGTGCGGTTAATAGTACAATAGCACTGATAACAATAAATCCCTTTTTAAGGCACCAAAAATAATTTTAGGTATGTACACCAAAATTTATTGTTGATTTTTCACAAATGAAGGGAGAAAATATCATGAAAGGGATGAAGACAAAATAGAAGGGGAGATTCGCTAAATGAATTGAAACAGGCATTTGATAAAGAGTAAGCAACTTATAATTTTTCAAATTTATAAAAAGTAAATATTCACGTTGAACTTAGATATAATGTATATTTTGATCTTATATGTAATACATGTCGGTTTGATTTCATTGGCGAATGCAGAAATTGAAGCAATCAATAAATTCGTTCTTTACAATTATACAATGACACAACTGTGGGTCACATTGTACGAACAAAAGAGGATGAAATGGGATAGTGACATGAAAGAATTCAGATGGTTGAATGGTAGAAGTGCGCCTTATCCCAATCATTTAAAAGAAAATATGCCAATTATATGCCCCACCAATTGAGTTGCTGACCAAGTTAGAGAGAAATATGGTGCAACTGGTCGTTACCCACGTGTTGAAGAGGATGCGCTAAACATAGGGATTGGTTGCAGAAACTCAGTAGTAATCTATTTATGTACATTTTAAACTTAATAATTCACCTTTTAAATGTAACATCTATATTTTATATTTTAACAGTTGGGTTATTAGTCACATGACACTATGATTTTTTAACTTTTTTATAGGCGCGCTTGTTCCTATCTATGTGGGCATATGGAGACCATTTTCACACTGAAAATTTTGATGATGGACACATGAAACAAGATTGTGGAGTGGAAGTCAAGTTCGATCAATCTAGTCGACCTAGCCACTGTGATCAAAACCTAGTACGAGGGAGTTTGGGTTATGTCAGAAAGATACAAGATATCATTGAAGTGGGCTTTTCTTCTTTCCAATGTGTTATTTTTAGGCGCAAGTGGTGGGACACCTTTGATCAGAATAATGTAAAGGAATATCGCGATAGTAGGCTGATATGTATCAAATCTAGAAATATGTGGGATGAAGCTAAGGAGTCTTATGTTTTCCCCAAACACTGCAACCAAGTGTTTTTTTACCCAGATGTGTTGGATAGGGATTGGGGGTTTGTATTGAGACATGAACCTAGATCAAAAGATATTTTTTAGAACAATAGTGTTATCATGCCAAGCGAGCTAGAAGATAATGAGGGTGATCATGAGAACAGAGAGTGATATGTTACATGTGTTATTTCATCATCTATACTATTTAATATGGGTTTTTATAGAGAAGAGGACTTGACCTTATAACTAATTCTCTTTTTTTTTTCAGAACATTATAATATGTATTTTGAATTAATTGGTTTTCACTGTGTTAATGTTAAAATCATTTCACTTGATAATTTGAAATTATGTTCATCTCGAAAACAAGGGATTGTATCGAGTTCATTTTTTTATGTCAATTACTAAAATAATACAACTACTTGATTGCTTTAAATGGTTTTTCACTAAATGGTTTGGCTTGTTATTCGAAAGTGTTGATCAAGTAGGGCTTGATGTTTTATTGAGCATATTTTTTTTTATCAATGATTTATTGCAGAGAGATTTTTGTATTCAATTATTTAGATTGAGTATAATGGTTTATGTGGGTCCAATTTGAAAATTGGATGAAATATGGTGTGCAGGTTTTGTGTTGTGTTTGAGTCAGGTAAATCAAGTGTGAAATGTTTGGAAATGTCATCCATAGATGTAATGAGAGTTGGATATTTCAATGAGGGAGTATTATCTTCCTTTTGGTGGTGTCTAGTAAACTTGATTAGGGAGTAGGAGCTTCCTTCAAGTTGTAGATAGAGAAACAAGAGGATATAGTAGCCTCTGATAGTTAGAAGCCTACGAGCCTACATATTGGTAAGAGTTTGTTGTAGTGAAAGATGAAATTTAAGGTTTTCTTAATAATAAGAAGAAGGTAGATACAAAAATAATGATTCTTTTTTGTAGTTGATTTTTCCACCTAAATATTTGGCGTCCTTATGTGTTGATGATGTGTTGCATTCTTATGGTTTATATGCTCTTATGTTTAATGCTACTCATGGTTTATTGAATATGCATATATATAAAAAATAATGTGTTTCTAGTAAAGTATGGTTCAATATAACTTTGAAAATTAAAGTGTAAATTAAGTAAAATATGATTTGGCATGAAATATTGATTCAATCACCCCTACCGCCCCTCGCCACTCGAAGTATTTCTAACACATCATTGGGGAAGATATAAATTTTTCATTTGGTTTTGATGAAGTTTTGGGACCTCAAGCCATTCCTGACCAAAAAATGTTTCTCAGCAATTGGACTCATCTAAAGCTATTTATGTTGAGTCAAAAAAGTTTAGAATCCTAGTGAAATCGTCGAATTGGTGAAACCAAGTTGCAAAGAGGATACAATTATTTCTTATTTATGAAGATATGGTGTCTCGTTCCAATTCAAAGTAAGGAAATGGCTTGGTTTTGGAGGGGAATATGATAACTCTCCTATTTTGTTGGATATTAAAGGGGTTGAATCCAAAGCTTTCATCCCCTTTACATTGAACTCCTCTTGGCTAAAATATGGATAATTTACATCTCTATCTAAAAATCATTAGAAATCCTTTGATCCTACTTTGTGGCTTTCATGAGATAAATAGTTTGAAAAAATACTAAATCTTATCAAGTGACACAAAATATTGGGCTTTTAGGAAAGGAAAAGCCAAACATTTAGACCTCATAGAAGTTGTGGAAGAACTCCAACAAATCTCGAGTGTAAGGGGGGAAGGTTTTTCAAATGATGCTTCTAGAGATCATCTATGCAACATAGAAATTAGAAGGAAAAAGTTATTGGATACACGCAAAGCAACATGGAGAGTAAAATATAGATCCATATGGTTGGAAAATGGGGATGAGAATACAAAATTATTTCAGGATTATGCCAATGGCCACAAGCTAACTGATACCATTTGGAGTCTTTAAGACCTAGATGGTTGAGAGGTATGTAGTTTCAAAGATTTGGTAGAACTGGGAAAGAGACAATTTCAGGGTGTATTTAAGGTAGAGGCATGAATTAAGATAGTGGAAGTTATGAGAGTAGCTCATTTCTTCCCCAGTTTTTTAAAAGAGGAATAAAATCGAGCTTTTCTAAAGGAAGTGTCAGAAGAAGAGCTCCAAGTGGTCCTACAATCCTTCCAAAAGACAAAAACATTGGTTTTGATGGATGGGAAGTGGATTTTTTCTTATGTATTTATGATCTCATTGGGAAAATATCTGTTAGGAATTGTTGAATAATCTCCTAATAAAGGATGCAAATTGTCATCTTTCAACTCCACTTTCATTGCTCTTATCCAAAAATAAGATAACCCTACATATTTTGATGATTGTTTTCCTATTTCGCTCTCCAAAGGAATATATAAGGTTATTGCAAAAGTTATAGCAATAATTAGAACCAATACTATCTAAATCCATCTCTCAAGAACCATCCAGGTTCTTGGAAGGTGCATAGATCAATGAATCCATTATGGTGGCTCAATAAGGAATCGAACATATCAAGGTACACAAACTAAAAGGGTCAATCATAAAGATAGATCTTTCAAAATCCTATGATAAGGTGTTAGGTCCCTATATTACTAGTTTAGTCCCTTATTATTATTGTGTAGCCCCCTTATTGTTACTATTGTACCCCTGTAACCCCAATATTTTTATTATTGTGCCCATACATTGTTATTGTTAGGTCGGCTAGGATTATATTGTGGGCCCATGGACTCCTATATATAGAAGGAGGTTTTGGTCATTTGTATCATCCAAGAATTGTTAATTTATGTAATGTATTGGAGGTTTCCCCCTCTGAGTGGCTGATTTCTAAGGCGATGATCTCTCTTTTCTTCTATTTTTGGAGTTGGTTTCATAACATTTGGTATCAGCGCTTTGGATTCTAGGGTTTTGCTGCTCCAAACAGGTCATCGTGGCATTGTTTCTATAAAAATTTTTATATGAAGGTTTGGAAGCTCAAAATTTTAGATTGAGAAGCCAAAATCTCAAGGAACATCATTGCAAATGTTCAGAGCTTGGTTTGCAATATTTTCAGAGATATGATCTGTGGAAGTTAGGGCTTTTTGCGGGCTCTTGAATTTAACCTAAACAGGTCATCACGGAATTTTTGCTATCAATTTTTTTCTAAGAGGTTTTAGAAGCTAAAATTTTCACAGAGAGAAGCTGAAATCCTTAAGAATCTCGTGTAAAAATTTCAGATATTGGTTCACAATATTTTTGGAGATATGATCTATGTAAGTTAGGATTTTTTCAGGCTCCCGAATTTCATCTCAAAGAGGTGACCATTGGAAAAATGTCATAACTATCTCTCTGAGCATCTGATTGCGATTCTGTAAAAGGAAGATGCAAGTACATGGACTTTAGTTTACTGTCTATAAATTTTAGAGCCAAAGGAGGAAACAGTGACACGTGGCAAGTCGTACAAGTTATCTCTACTGAAGCAGGCCATAATTAGGTCATTAAGGGAGATTGGACAAAATTTTCCTTGAAGAGTCCAAATCGGGTCAGACCTATGGAATTCAAAAGAGAATTAAGAGGGCTACTACAGGGCCTAATTTTAGATATTGAAGATCGAAAATAACAGAGATAATTCAGTTTCAATATCGAGCTCCTCAAAAGCAAGAAAAAGATGTGTATTTTTTTCGAATTACATAAGTCTCGTTTAAAAAAAAATAGTTTGAATTTATTCCAAGGGTATATTGAAGAATATATATCAGTATTGGGTTCTAAAATTCCCCCTAAAAATAAGTCAACACCCATTAACCCTTCAGAAGGCTCTACTATGACTCATGAAGACAAAGAAACACAACCTGAGATATCAAAATTACAGAAACAGAGTGCACCTATACATGAAAGAAACAAAAATGAAATGGAAGTTTTGAAGAAAGGCGTGAAAACTAAGATGGATGGTTTGAATAAAGGCATGGAAGCTAAGATGAATGGTTTGGAAGCTAATATGGATGGCATGGAAGTGGGCATGGAAGCTAAGATTGATGAAAAAATGAAAGACAACATGGAAAACATGAAGAAGGATCTAAAAGTAGACATTGAAGGTTTGGAAAAGTTGATACAAGAAATGTTTCCTAATGGTGAAAAGATAGTAGAGGAAACTCATGATGAGAACAAAATAAATGTTAATCGTGATTTCATAAACTCTACTGTTGGAGGGAAGAACCACCATATTCCAAAAATGGATATGAGGAAGTTTGATGGAAAGGATCCTGTAACATGGATACTACAGATGGAGTAATATTTTGATCTCAATAATGTGCAAAACACACAAAAGGTACGCATTGCAACTTTACATTTAGAACAAAATACATTTGTATGGTATCGATGGCTTTGCTCCCGTAAAAAAATTGTCACTTGGTCAATTTTTATGGAGAAAATGATAGCACATTATGAGGATACAAAGAGCAACACCTTCTTTAGCCAATTGATAAATCTCAAACAAAAGGGTTTAGTGGGGGAGCACATTGAGGACTTCCAAAAAATTGAATATAAGGGTAACTGATATTCCAGAGGAACACAGGATTGATCTCTTCATAGGTACTTTAAAGGATAACATCCAACATGAAGTTCGCGTTTTGGAACCTGATTCATTGGAGAAGGCATTCAGGTTGGCAAGAAAAATTGAATGTCAAATTATGGCGACAAGGAAGCCTACCACTCACCTCTATAACGAGGGAAGTGTTGCTACTCCTAGATTTCCACAACCTACAAGGTTGACACCACAACAATTGGAAGAAAAAAAGAGCAAAAGGGCTTTGCTATAGTTGTGATAGAAAATACACTAAAGGTCATAAGTGTGCTGAGAAGAAATTATTTTACATAGATTGTGAAGAGGAAGAAGAAAATGAACAAGAATCTTCAAAATAAGAGGATATACACCAGGAACCAACCCTAGAAGAGGAAGAAATGAGTCCGAACATATCATGTAATGCATTGGCAGGAATTACCACTCCTCAAACTCTCAAGATAGAAGGACATATCAAGAAGAAAAAGGTAATAGTGTTGATTGATTCGGGTAGTGCCCATAATTTTATTCATTGTAAGGTAGCCAAGGAATTGAATTGTTTCCTATACCCAGCACCAGAATGTCAAGTGATGGTTGCAAAAGGAGGAACTATAAATTGCTCTGGAAAATTCCATAATATCAAGCTAACCATGGGGGAATATGTATTGAATAGTCCAATGTTTTCCATTCCTATGGGAGGTGTTGATGTTGTACTAGGAGTACAATGGTTACAATCTTTGGGGACGGTAGCTTTTAATTTTCAAGAACTTTTCTTGAAATTTTTTTCAGAAGGAAAGGAAGTCAAATTACGGGGTATTGCAGGGAAGCCGGGAAAGATAATAAGCTCTAATTTCATGACAAATATTCTAAAGAAATAACAACGAGGCGTAATTGCACAATTATGCTCACTAGAAGTTCCAACATCAAAATCATCTATTTCTGCAGATCTCCAACAAGTCTTGGACAATCATTCCAAGGTGTTTGAAACTCCAAAAGGACTCCCACCTATTCGTGATCATGATCATGCTATTCATTTGATTCCAGGAAGTGTTCCTCCAAACATCAGGCCTTATAGATATCCTTACGTCCAAAAGAGTGAAATTGAACGTATGATTGCAAAAATGTTAGAGGTAGGTATAATTCAACCTAGTCAAAGTTCTTTCTCTGCTCCTGTAGTATTGGTACACAAGAAGGATGGATCATGGCGAATGTGTCCGGATTATAGGGAGCTCAATAAGCTCACCATTAAAGACAAATTTCCCATTCCTGTGATTGATGAATCATTGGATGAATTACATGGAGCAATTTATTTTACCAAGTTGGATCTTCGTTCAGGATATCATCAAATTAGAATGAAGACTGAAGATATTTCGAAAACAACATTTCGAACTCATGAGGGTCATTATGAATTTTTGGTCATGCCTTTTGGCCTTACCAATGCACCTTCTACATTTCAAGGGTTGATGAATTCCATTTTCAAACCCTTCCTTAGAAAATTTGTGCTAGTATTTTTTGATGATATACTAATCTACAACGGGTCTTGGAAGGATCATGTTGAACATGTTGACAGGGTGCTCAAACTATTGCAGGAGAAACAATTATATGCAAAAACATCCAAATGTTTCTTTGGAGTACAAGAGGTGGAATATCTGGGTCATATTGTATCTCATGAGGGTGTTAAAGTAGACCCTAACAAAATTAAAGAAATTAATGAATGGAAAGTCCCCACAACCATAAAGCAGTTGCGAGGATTTCTCGGGTTAACGGGGTATTATCACAAGTTTGTTAAGAATTATGGGAGAATAGCAGCACCTCTAACAACATTATTGAAGAAAGATGCATTTTCATGGACTCCTGAAGCAACTAAGGCCTTTGAACGTCTTAAGGAGGCAATGTGCCATGCACCGGTCTTAGCTACGCCAGACTTCACAAAAACCTTTATTGTAGAATGTGATGCCTCAGGAAATGGAATTGGTGCAGTTTTAATGCAGGAAGGAAGACCCATTGCTTTTGAAAGTCGTCCAATCAAAGGAAAGTATTTACAAAAACCTATTTATGAGAAGGAAATGTTAGCAATACTACATGAACTAAAGAAATGGCGAACTTACCTAATGGGAAGACACTTCAAGGTAAAAACTGATCATGATAGTCTTAAACACTTTTTGGAACAAAGACTATCTTCAGAAGAGCAGCAAAAATGGGTCACAAAGATGTTGGGTTATGACTTTGAAATAATCTACAAAAAGGGAAGCTAAATGTTGTTACAGATGCACTCTCAAGAAAGAATGAAGAGGTGGAAGCATTGCTTTGTGCCATTTCTATTATCCAACCAGATTGGATAACCGAAGCAAGAGATGAATGGAAGAAGGACAAAGATGTATGGACACTCATTCAAAAGCTGCAACAAGATCCTAGTACATTTGATACATTTAGTTGGAAAAATGATTCCTTATGGTACAAAGATTGCTTATATCTTTGTAAGAATTCCCAACTAAAACAAAAGATTCTTCTGGAATTGCACACTTCTCCTTTAGGAGGACACTCAGGATTTTTAAAAAATTACCACAGGGTGAAGAAAGAATTTTTTTGGGATGGCCTTAGATCTGATATTCAAAAGTTTGTGGCAGAATGTTTGGTTTGCTAGCAGAATAAAGTGGAAACAATTAAGACCCCGGGACTTCTACAACCTTTATCCATTCCAAGTCAACGTTGGGAGGAGATTTCAATGGATTTTATCATAGTTTTACCTAAGTCCGAAGGAAAGAGTGTCATCATGGTGGTAGTTGATAGACTTACCAAGTATGCACACTTTTGTGCATTATCTCATCCATTTAAAGAAATTACAGTTGCTACTACATTTATGGACACAATTCAAAATCTACATGGAAACCCAAAGGTTATTGTGAGCGACAGAGATCCCATTTTTACTGGAAATTTTTGGACGGAGTTATTTTCTTGTTTGGGCACTCAATTAGCTCATAGCTCATCTTATCATCCTCAATCCGATGGTCAAACTGAGATAGTGAATAAATGTTTCGAAGGATATATTCATTGTTTTTTATCTGATAAACAAACACAATGGGTCAAGTGGTTACCTCTTGCTGAATGGTGGTATAACACTTCCTTCCATATTGCAGCAAAAATGACCCCATTTATGGCACTTTATGGATATCATCCACTGTCCATCACATCATCTTTAAGAGGAAATTATAAGGTTTAAGCAGTGGAAGATCACATCGAGCATCAATGAGAATTTCTCCAACTCTTAAAGGATAACCTAAATTTGGCACAAAATCGAATGAAACAACAGGCATATCAACATCGCAGTGAGAGAAGTTTTGATGTAGGAGACTGGGTATTTTTACAGCTACAACCATACAAATAAATGTCTTTCAAGAAAGGTAATAAGGATAATAAATTATCGCCAAAGTACTATGGTCCTTACAAGGTGCTGCAAAATATTGGTACTATGGCATACAAATTGGAGCTTCTTGCTTCTTCACGAGTGCATCCAGTTTTCCATGTTTCATGCTTAAAGAAGGTTATAGGTGAAAATATTCCAGCTCAAACAATATTTCCAGAACTTGATGAGGAAGGAAAATTCATATTGGAACCTGAAGCGGTCATGGAAACAAGAACTCAACATCTACGAAATCGATCAATTTCAGAGTATCTCATCAAGTGGAAGAACTTACCCACTGAATATTCTACATGGGAGGATGAAAATTTTATATAGAAGCACCCAGAGCTACTCAAGCATTGAGGAAAACACTTTTTTGAAGGAGAGGGGCATGTTAGGTCCCTATATTACTAGTTTAGTCCCTTATTATTATTGTGCAGCCCCCTTATTATTACTATTGCACCCTTGTAACCCCAATATTATTATTATTGTGCCCTTACATTGTTATTGTTAGGTCGGCTAGGTTTATATTGTGGGCCCATGGACTCCTATATATAGAAGGAAGTTTTGTTCATTTGTATCATCCAATAATTTTTCATTTATGTAATGTATTGGAGGTTGCCGCCTCGAAGTGGCTGATTTCTAAGGCATTGATCTCTCTTTTCTTCTATTTTTGGAGCTGGTTTCATAACATAAGGTGAGCTAGTTATACATCAAAATCTTTTTAACTCATGTTGGCTTCAGTCTAGATGTGATATCATGGATAATGAGTTTTATCCAAAAAATATATTTTGCTAATAAATGGATATGGATCTTATCATTTTCACACTGAAAGGGGATTGAGGCAAAGCTGACCCTTTTCTCCCCTCTTATTCCTCTTGGTTATTGAAGGATTAAGAAAAGGTTCATTAGATAATAAAATAAGACATGAGTTCCATGGTATGCTAATTTCTTAAGCCTTAGAAATTACTCACCTTATATTTGTATATTATATTCTCTTTTTTTGCAATGGATCTAACCATGTTGTTGATAAATTATTTGAAATACCATCCTTATTTGTGAAAGATACCAACATGACCATAAACACCGGAAATTCCTCCATTTCCCTACACAATATTAAAAAAATAAATTCAACACTTTCAAGATGTCTTCCCTTATGAATTCAATAATTTTAACGAAGGCCTGAAATATTTGGGATTTCACCTAAAAATATTCCAATGGGAAAAAGGACTGAATTTTTCTAATAACCAAGATTGGATAAAAGGAGAAAATGCCATGGGTGGTTACCGAAAGTATCGCATTATTTAGTCAAATTTGTGCTACAGGTTATTTCAATATGGATGTATATTGGTTGGATTCCCAAATGAATTTTGGAAAAGATAAGAAGGATTTGTTTTAAATTTTTTTGGATGTATATTTGCTATGGGTTATGGATTGCACGAAATAATTCCATATTTCAAGATCTTTCCTCAACTCTTGAGAAGGTGGTTATTGAAGGATTGGAAATATTGGCACATTTTCTTGAATCAAAAGACACTCTGTTTCTCCACTATGTGATAAAAAAAGCCCCCAATGCCTTAATCCCTTGGGCTTATTTTAATGGTGCATTTTAAGGTGATGATCAATCTTGCGGTGCAGGAATTATTATTTATCTTTCTGAATCCCACTCCTTCCACATAAAAATGGGTTTAGACAGGGGAACAAGTAATTAAGAAAAAGTTTTAACATGAAAAACCGTACTCGTATTTTCTAATGAAAAAGGGGTAACCCAACTTCAAATATATGACGACTCAATTCTTGTGATAAATTGTATCAAACAAGTTCAAAAGTGTTGTAATATTTTACTTGTTTCTATATTAGGGGAATTCTTAGCCTTATGGATACTTACAAAATTATTTCATGCTTTCATATATATAGGGAGTGAAAAATAACAACAAATGTACTATCAAAAGCAGTAGTCTCACTGGATATCAATACATGGAAGCTTTTAGAACATTAGGAAGAAGAACAATTTCAATACTACCATAGAGCTTTTATAGAGATACTTGATCCATGGGGTCTATTCTGATAGAATTTCTCATCATTCAACTTCTACTATTTTTTGTGTCTAATATTTTCTATGGCTCATAATTTGAGACATGTAACGGTCCCACATTATATATATTTTTTGGTATTATAATTGGGTGATATAACATCGCCATTTTTTTGTAAGGAAATACAAAGATGAAAATATGGGTTGTAAAGGAAATTGAAGAAAAATATATATACAAAATTATATAAAACAATAAAGACATGAAAAAATGCATCAAGAAAGTGCACATGCATAATGTAATTTCGAATCATTTTATTAATGACAGGAAATTACAATTTTGTTTCGAGGAAAAAAAAACCTTCCAAAGGCTTTGTGAATGATGCACAAGTAGGACAAATGCCAAAAATGTGGAACAATATTTAGGGGTTTAACCCATAGCATGGCCAAGGATAGAGAATTTTTCATTGGGTCAAAAGAAGGGGTCCAAAGTTTCATACATAAATTGAATTTTCCAAAGAACCAGGGGCTCAAGCTTGAAAAAAGATTCGTATATTTAACAATATAAAATTTAATAATGAAGAGAAATTTTTCACATGGGTAAATAAAGGCCTCCTCCTTTATCATATGTTTTCAAAAGTATGAAATCTATTTACGTAGATGCACATCGGCATGGCCAAAAATTATTGAAGTAATAGATAATCCCATTGCTTTTCTAGAATACCCTTTGTATTACAACATATTCTACCATGGGGATAGTTATGGCTAAACCTCTTGAACTAAAAATTTATATGAAGAAGTGGAGCATGAAATTCATAGTATGAATTACTAATTCCTTACCTATGTAGCAACCCTACTATGACCCATGTATGTGTTGTACATGTTATTTTTAGGTTGGAAAGTTAAGGACTATTTTGGGGGCTCTATGCCCATGTACCTGTGTGTTCAAATCAATGTTCTTATGTTCATATTCTTTTCAGGCCAAAGTGATTGTGTGATTTTAGGTTGATGAGCCTATGTGCTTAACATTCAGTGAAAATAGTTATATAAACTTGTAACTATACAAATATTAATAAAATACATCACTACCACAAAATCAAACTAAATCAGGGGATTTGAGACCCCGCAAGTGTGAAATGTTTCTAAGGGATAAGTGATGAGGAGCTTAAGCATATAGAGCTAATGTACTATTAAAATAAGACCAAGCCAAAAGTGCACATGTTTATATTGAAAGTCAATAAAGTGACTTTATTGAGTTCCATTTTCCAAAAAATAAAAATGCAAACAAAATTGAAAGTTTTAGTGTTATTTTATCATCCATCACATCATTTTGACAAGGGGCAAGGTGATTCAAATTATGAGAAGGAAAGGAGGGGTTACGTTATAACATCATTTGATTCATGGTACAATGTTAGGTGGATTTGGGGAAAGGGAACAATTTCCCTTAGTGTGAGGCTAAATAGGTACTTGGAGACCCCTGAGGGTATTCGAAACTCTTGGAATCCACAAGGATATCAAGCCTTCATGGTCATCCTAAGATGGGAACACTAGAATGGTAGTGGAATGACCTAATGGGCTACAGATGCAAGGAAAGGGGTACACCTCCTTGGGTTGTATGCACTAATGGGGGATGTGAGACTGTTGGTTGGAGGTTTTATGGGTTTGTTACTTGGCCCCATTTATTTTTGGTATTGGCTATGTACCATAGCTATATTTGGGTAAGCCTTTGTGCTTTTCGATTTGTGGCCCTAGCTTATGGGTGGCCCACTGTTGAGATATTGTGAGTAGCATAATTTATGGCTGAGTGGAATATCTATGGTCTATATCTAGTTGATTCTTCCTCTAAAATATAGGTTCTTATTTTTATGATTGTGTGTTTTCTACTTTGATTATCTATGTATTCTCACATACTTCATATGGAAAATAATTTAAATTTTTCCAATTACTTATTTATATTTTTGTACTGGAGATAATTGCATAGCATAATGCATTACACACATGAAAAAAAAAAAATTCAAGGGAAATTTAAGAAATATTAGGTTACATAGGTAATTATACACACCAGTGGGTGACTGGGCTATTACAATCTAGGTTACCATTAGGGAGGTGAGAGCTATATTATTTTCTATCTCCCATGGCCTGCCCCAATTGGACTTTCATGTGTGAGATACAATATTTATATATTATCAGTTGGGTTCACAATGACTCAAGCATGTCAACATACTTGATTCGTCATACACTCAGTTTACAAAAGTGTGAATAAGAAAATTTGATTGCAACTCAACACCATATGGAGAGAGATAGTAAGGAGGAGTATGAAATAATCCCCATTGAATGTTAACATGATGAATTTCTATGGATATTCGTGGAATTCGTAATTTTAGGTGACCTTTGGGTTGGAAATCAAACTGATCATCTTGAGCTGGAAAAACACAGGTCAGAATTTTTTTTATAATAATTTGATGTGAAGGAGTTGGGAAGACTTTATTTCAATGATGTTCTCTAGTGGAATGGGTATTTTTCATATGCTAACCTACTTTAAGCTCTTGTATTCCTAAGCCAAAAAAGGAAAGAGTGAAAGAAAGGGGGTTGCCTTAAGCTATAGGTTTATCTAGGGTTTATCCTTGGTTTTCTTCGTCGTACCTTGTGTTTTTTTTATATTTTTTTATTTTGGTTGTTGTGGAGAGTTTTGTTGGTCTCATATTAGGGATGTTAGTTTTCAATATCCTTTTGGTAATAGTTTTGGGGTCAAGATTGCGTGGAAGTTAAGGGTGTCTTCCTCATCCATTTGATTCCCTTTGGGCATTTCTTGTTCTCCCTTTGGTTTGTGGGGTTGTTTCCTCTATTTTTGGGTCCCTTTTGTTTATTTTTCCAGTGAGAAGGATGGCTGAAATGACAATAAGAATAGGGGGGGGGAGAGGAGGGTTCATAAAAGGAATAAGTGCGGCCTTTGGGTGGGGTGCAACTTAAAATCCATCCTATTCACTCCTCCAATGTAGCAAATGATGTATAGGAATTTGCGAAAAAGTTTAAAGGTGAATGTTCTAATATGGATAAGAAAGAAGTATAAGGGTTAGAAAATGTTTTCCAGCTAAAAGATAATATGACAATTTTATTTGTTATTTTTTATCTATCACAAATATTAATAACAAATATATGCACAGCTAAATACTAAAATATCATAGATATTTATATATAAAAAATAAAATAAAGTAACTTATTAATTATTAATTATTTAATTTTTAATTTATGGTTATTCTTTATTAATGAAAAATTGTTGTGATTGAATTTTAAGTGGAACCTTATGTTAAAATAATGCTAATTTATCTTTATGCTTATTAATGACTAATTAATGTGACTGAATAAATTAATAATAAATTAATTATCATAAAATTTGATTTCTTACATTCTAAAAGCAAGATAGTAAATATGAGAGAATCCTTGTTTGTTTGTTTCTCAGTAAAAATGATTTTATTATAGGGTTTTATTCAACCATAAAAATATAATTATATGATCAAAATATCATATGTTTTATAGTCTAAGATAAGATTCTAAGTCTAGTATGAGTGTAGTGTAAGTCTAGAAGAAACTAAGTATAAGGAGAAGATCATATTCCTAATAGACTAAATATAAAATACTAATATTTGTGTCATGATAGATTCATCCTTCATTTGACCCTTCAAATTGTTATTATTTTTAGTGGTTTTTTTTTTTGCCTTATCTTGGAGGGGGGAGGGGGATGGAACCCACGACTCTAACAATAAAATAATGGGTAATTTATGATTAAGTGGAGTATTGAAGGAGGGGGAAATATTTTGAAGTAGGAGGAGAATAATTGAATCAGGGGGAGGATAGTTGTAGGGGTTCATAATTTTTGGAGTCTTTTCAGATGTAGAGAGGTCTTGCGATTGGGAGTTAGAGTTTTCCTTGTTTAAAACTTGGTAACAAGGGTTTGGAATTTGAGAGGGTACTTGGGGACCCAAATGTTGAGACACATACTATGATTTTTTGTGCTTGAGATTAGGCTCGAAGGGCTAGGGAATGTATGTAGGTTTCATAGGGATATGAAGTTGGAAACATTGTTCCTAGTTGGCTAGGTGGTAAGTTTAGTTGGATAGACTTAGAGGCATCTAGAAGGTGGACAGATACATATCTCATATTCAACTCAGATAATAGTGTGAAGGTATAGAATACACTTATGTTTCCTATTTATATTGAATTTATATGATTCTTAATTTATCTATTTCTATTTTTTTGTAGACAAAGTAAAAGAACAAAAAGTTACATGCACGAAAATGATAGAAAATTTTCTTTTCATTTTTTTCATTTTTTTAACTTTGATTATATTCAATATAAATTTTGGTTAAAAGTAAAAAATATTGATCCATAATAGAGGTAATCACACTTAGCCACCTATGAAACCAAAATACCCATCCCAAACACCATTTTTCACATAGCTTCAAATTTTCCTTCAAAAGTTCCAATGTGTCCTCCTTATTCTTTTTCCATTGCTTGAATAATTAGTTTCTTGATGTTGCAATAGGTCTATGCTATTGCGAAGAAATTGGTTTATGAAATATATGAATAAAATGGTTCTTTCACACACCTACTAACTTTCTCCACACCTAAACCTAATTGTGCATAGGTGTGGGCATGGACATTACTAGTTGTGTCCCTACTACTAGCACCAAATCAAGAGAGCATTGTCAAACTTTAAATGAAGATAGAACATTGCCATGCTGCTTACATCAATGTGTATCCTACTAATTCATTGATATGATTAGGGTATGTTAGTAATTTCGTGCTAATTCTTGTTTCATATTTTTAAACAAATGCTTTTAATGTGCTTAAGGGTTCAAGTTCTCTTGCAAGTTAATTGAGTCTCATGAGTGATTTTTATGTTAACTTTATGAACAATTTAACATAAATTTTTTTTTGAATAGAAACAATAAAATGTACAATAAATCACCATAAAATGCATCAACACAGGGATTTGATGAAGGAGTTCACCCCTCCCGGGCTACATTTCCTTGGTCTACCTTCCATGGTTTGGGCCTCTATATTATGCTTAAATTTGCAAAATAATGTGTTTAAAATGCTTTTCTACTCTTGAAACTTATTTCATTGAGTCCATAACACTAAAACATGGTACCTTAGGCTCTTTCTCCTCCTGATTTGGTAAAAAACTCAATGATTTAAGGCCTAATCTAAATTTCCCATAGTTCGCTCCACAATTTGCACAAAATCCGGGTCGATACTATAAATCTGCCCGGAATTTGAAAAATTGTCCTACAGTTTCGCCAATGAGGGTAGAAATTGTGGGACATTTAGTTTTTCTAATGATTCCTGTGAACCAAATTAGCATTAACAAACCCTGCTTAGCGTTAATTAAGTTGAGATTAACATTGTAATGGTGCACTGTTAATAATACCACTTTAGCATTAGTTAACTCATATTAAGGTTTAATAATCATGCTTATGGTTTAGCACTTTGGTGCTCTACCTATGGTATTGGGTATTGGTTGCATGATTTGGGGACTAGCCCTAAGGGGTTGGCCCCCTCTCCCCCCAACGACGATCTTTGAAAAATTTAAATACATGTGGAGTTGTAATATGGTTCAAAACTATTATGTAGAGGAATTGGTAACGTGACATGTTAGTTGGGTGGAGGTCTTGTGTTCGACCCCTGCCCAATCCCTCCAACCCATAAACATAATTTTAAACTGCCATGAGGGGGATACGTGGTGGCCCCAGGCTAAGCCACGTGCCTCCTCCTCACTGGCCTCACCGCAACCAATAGAAACCTCCCAACACAACCAATATGCACCAAAAAAAATATGCCACTTGGAAACTTTCCATTCACTAGAGAGATGGGTTGACCAACCTATTGACCTATCCATTTAACATGCCACGTTAGCAGTACATACTACTGATTGGGCTCCCTGTTTGCAATTTTTTTGCCAAATTTTCCTATTTAGGAAATAAACAAAACTTTTTTTTGAAGCCATATTGAGTCCATTTCAAGTGAAACAAGTTGCAGTGGATTCAGAATGACAAACAATACCTGGTCACTCACGCTTCATGTCATTCTCAGAAGTTTGATTTTTGAGCATAATTCTAAGCTCTTGATCATTCCTCCCCACTCAAAGCTTTTGTACTGCAAAATATCATATTAAATTTTTGAATAGGTGAGGGTACAATTCCCTTACCTTCCCAATTTCAATCCATTTGGCTTTTGAAGGATTTTTTCCTTTGAGCCCCACTCGAAGATAGTTGACACTTCCTATTTTCGATGTGCTTGTTCTTCTGTCAAGTATGGTGTCTTGCTAAAGTTCATTAAATAATTTTGGAGAAAATTATTCAATAGATGGATGTTGAATATTATCTCCTTGATCTTCAATCAAAGGAGGCTCATACAATCTTAAATTCTAAACATTAACAACAGATTAAATTTACATGTACGAATGAAAATCAAGCTTGAAGGCAGTGCTACCAATCTTTTCCATAATTTTGAAAGGACCATAACAAATTCGTTTTAGCTTTTTACCTTCTCCTTGAAGCCTCTCCTTGCTAATGTGAAACCAAAATTCATCACCAAATTGAAACTTATGATCCAGATGATGTTTGTCGTGTCTCGCTTTTTACTTGCCTTGACTTTTTCTAGTTGATCTTGGACTGTTTGATGGATCAAATTAATTTTTTGTATGAATTTATTTTCTTTATCTATTTTTCTATGCCCATATATAGCCACATCATTTCCAAAAATTAAATCCAACGATGATGTTTGTGTATAGGAGTATTTTGCACGGTTGTAAGCATATTGAATATAATGAAACTGTTCATCCCACAACTTAGGATGTTTGCTGCAATATCCTTGAAGAAGATGAATGATTGTTTGATTGACCATATTTTTGTGGATGAAAGGTTGTACCCTTATTCAACTTAGTGTTCATCAAGTCCCACAAGATTGAACAAAAATTCCCAACAAATTGAGAATGTTGATCACTTACAGTACATTTAGACAACCAAAAATGAACCCAAACAATTTGAAAGAAAAGATGAGTTGTTTGTTCAGCTATACCTTTATTTTTACATGGCATCGATATACACATCCTGCTGAACCTATCTAAAACTACATACAAATAATCATGACCTATTTTTGACAAAGGAATACCTCCTACAAAACCCATAGAAATACTCTCCCAAGGACGTGAAGGAACCGGAAGTGGTGTGTACAATCCTAACTTCCTATTACTAGGCTTAATAACTGCACAAAATGAACAACCTTTAATGAAACGTGAAAAATTTTCAACCATACGAGGCCAATACCAATACCTCTATATATTTTCCACTATTTTTCTTACACCAAAAATGCCAACAATAAGAGAAGTGTGTGCTTCCAATATGACATTCACTCTCTCCCCCTATGGAATACAAAGCTTGCCCAAATGATACAACAAGTTATTATGTACATGGTATTCCAATTCCTCAACTTGGCGACCTTGACTCAATTTTTCATAAACATCTTGAAAGTCATTATCAAATTCATATTGTTCATCATAATTTTCATGTAAAACATAAGTATTCTTGAGTAAATTAGTTGCACTAATAATAGGCCTAGAAATCATATCAAAAAATTTGTTGTATATACCTTTCCTATACCTGATGAAAAAGTGGAATTTTTATAAGAGACCCATCCATTGAAATTGCCTTGACTACTGCAATTTAGATTGCGATTACAAGTATTGCAATGGTTGGTGATCGTTATGAATAATGGTTTCCTTTCCCATCAAATAGTGTTTACAATTTTTCACTATTTCAACTAATGCACATAGCTCCTTGTCATAAGTAGGATAATTTATCACTGCACCATTGAAAATTTATGAATGGAATGAAATTAGCTAACCATGTTGTAAGATTCCTATTCCCATGGCATCGTCACTTGCATCGGTTTGACTCTCAAAGGGTTGTATCAAGTTTGGTAGTAATAGTATTTGGGTTGAGATGATATTCTCTTTCAAAGCATAAAATTATTTTTTTTGATTGCCTCCCCACTGGAAGGCCTTCTTAAAACTAGTCAATGTTGTAACGGAGCTGAAATAGAAGAAAAATTAGCAATGAACTTCCTCCAATATTGTGTTTCTCCTAGAAAACTTCTTACCGCAATGACTGTCTTGGGTGTTGGCTAATTCACAATGACCTCAACCTTAGATGGGTCTATCTTCAGCTCACCTCCTCCAACAATACATCCCCAATAAACTAAAGAAGTTTTACCAAATTCACATTTTGACATCTTCAAAAGCAATTTTTCTTTTCTTAAGAAATAAAGCACCTTTCTTACATGCATGACATGTTCATCTCATGAATTTTTGAATATCAAAATATAATCTAAGTATAAAATGATAAACACATCAAGAAATCATCTTAATACATCATTCGTAACTCTCATGAAAGTAGCTAGAGCATTGCAAAGACCAAAAGGCATAAAAAATGACTCAAACAAGCCTCATTTAGTTCTAAATTTGATCTTCCATATTTCCTCTTTAGTTATTCTAACTTGTTGATAACCACTTCTTAAGTCTAACTTAGTGAAATACTTTGCATACCTCAAATGATCAAGAAAATAATCTATTCTTGGGAGTGGATAATGATTCTTTACCGTGATTTTGTTTAGTGCATGGAAATCCACACAAATGTGCCATGTTATATCCTTATTGGGCACCAACACAATCGGTGAAATACATGGCGAGGTAGATGAGCGAATGATCCCTTTATTCAACAACTCTTGGATTTTATTCTTGATTTTTGCACTTTCCATTTTTTACATGTGATACATGCAAATATTAGGGAGTGGATCATCTTGCTGCAATTGTATCTCATGTTGGATTCCCCTCTTGGGAGGTAACCCCTTTTGTTCCTAAAACATCTCACCATGCTAACTTACCACATTAAACAAATAAAATTTCAATTTATCATCACAACCTTCAAAAGATTCATAATCAATATCATTATTTTGTTTCATCATAAGAGGCACAATTTTTTTGCTTCAATTTACTAATCTTTTCATTTTCTCGACATTAACTTAAGATAGGTTTAGCTTTTTGTGATGAAAGATAATGACTACGCAAAAAAATTCCTCATATGTCAAGCGGTACAACATCTAACTCAACTTCATCAACAAAGTTTGCAGTGATTACAAACTGGAAAATACAATTTCTTCTAACCTGTAAATTTATATCCTTGGTTATACAACCCAAAGGATATGGTTTGTGATGAGGTATTATTTCGAGATTAAGATTCTGTACTAATTCTTCATATATTAAGTTCACTTGAGACCCACTATCAAATAGTGTGTCAATTTTTGTATGTTTTCCGACAACTCTTACATGAAACAACTCTATTATTGTTTCTTCACTTGGAGTATTACTATGACAATTTTATGAACTAGTACTTGCTATGGAATATTCTCCCTTTGTGACCATGGCTGCAATTTTTGTCTCATCAGCTGAGTTGGAACGAAGATCATTTTATGTGGTAGCGGTTGTATTTTGTTTCCCCTTGTTCTTAACTATCTTAGGCCTCAATTCTGCATGAAGCTTCCAATAGTGGGATTCACCATGAACCTCTTTGGAACAATGTTTACATGTGGTTTTCTCTCCTTTTTTTTTTCCACGGCGGGCGACACCAGATAGAGGGAAGTACTCTTATAGAAAAACAATAGAGAGGGAAGGAATTACTTATCCCCAAATGATAGGGAATGAATTTTTATTTATTTTTCCTTTGAAACCGTTTCCTTTTTCACCACCCTTAAATGGTTTCTTTTTACATTATTTTGGTAAATTTTTCTCTCTTGCCTCAAGGTATGTATCTTTCACACAGATCTCATCTAGACTAGTGGGATTAAACTTGAGGACGGTATGTTTAAGGTAACTGTGTAAACCCCATATATACTTCAACAAGGTATCTTGAGAATGAAAATAAACACTTAACATAAGATATCGTTTTCTAAATTCTTGAGTGTAATCTTTCACACATTGACCTTTCAATTGTCTAAAGTTTTCGCAGTTCATAATGGATTTTTGCATGTAAACTAGAGGGTAGAATTTATTTTAATGGCAGCAATGAAATCAGACCAAGATATTGAGATCTTACCATATTTTTTAATCTCCATTCTCAAGGAAGCTAATTGAATCTTTATTTCATCCTCTTGAAGGTTTTGAATTATGAAATAAACCTCCAACTAAAGAATCCAATTATCCAGCTTCTCTGCATTCACTTCACCATTATACATCGATAGCTCAAATTTAACATAAAGTTTAGGTAAGGGTGATTTACCAGTTCCTTTTGAAGCATGTGTATGAACAGGTGGAAGGGTTATGGTAGTGGAACATGATGAAGAGGAAGGTGAAGACAGTGGTGAGGATGATGGTGGAGTGGATGGTGTTTTATTACCATATCCATGAAATCCTACTCCTAGAGAACCCTATCCTCTAGGAGGCCTAGAAATTTCTCCTTGCATCCTTAAATTCCTCTCCTCATAGAGGACCTTTACCATCTCTGACATATCAAAAAATGCCTTCTTGAATGCTCTCTCCTCTTCTGTGATGGTATGTTCTCCTTCATGAGACATTCTCACTGAAGACTCAACTTCAATTTGAGGATGTGCTAGTGTTGGATACTTAGGAAACCTTTCCCTTCTTCCTCTTAACCCAGCTACAATTCTTTCAACCAGCTTCCCTTCTCCTCTTTTGAGTTTTAACCTTCTAAGCATGACATAAAATTGCAAACAATTAGATGCCTTCTTGCAAACACACCTAAAGATTTCATAAAAAATTATCTCATTAAAGTATGTTAGTAATGATGTGCTAATTCCTCTTTCAGAGTTTTAAACAAATGCTTTTCATGTGCTTAAGGGCTCAATTTCTCTTGCAAGTTAATTGAGTCTCATGAGTGATTTTTATGTTAATTTTATGAAAAAATTAACATAAAATAAAGACTAAACAACAGAAATAAAATGTACAGTACATCACCATAAAACACATCAACACAAGGATTTGATGAAGGAGTTCACCCCTCCTGGGCTACATATCCTTGGTCCAGCTTCCATGGATATGATGAAATTTACAAAATGATATGTTTAAAATGATTTTATGTTCCTAAAACCTATTTCATTGAGTCCATAACACTCAAAACTAGTGGGTGAAAATACGAAGTTGGGTTACACTTTTGTGAGAATCGGGGGCGGAAATTTTTTTTCCGCAATAGTTCGGCCGAAATTTTGAGAAAGTTCATCCGAACTCATTCTGTCATTTAGATTGATGGCTTACTGACGGCGTGGGAGAACAGATTTTTGGCCGAAGATGGGAAAACCAACAACAAAAGTTTGGTCAAACTTTTAGTTCGGCCGAACTTGTAAAATAGTTCTCCGAACTCATATTTTATAAATATATCTCCCATGAACTATTACTCGTTTGACAACTCTTTCACGCATTTTTGTTCTCATTTTCTGTGTCGCTCCTTTTCACGCGTTTCTGTTGTAATTTTCTGTGGTGCTCTTTTTCATGCGTTTCTATTCTCATTTTCTGTGGCGTTGCTGCTCTGTTGTGCTGTGGTCCATTTTTTTGAATTACTACTTGGTTCGTGCTTTGGAGTTGCACCGCGATGACATTAAGTGAATTTTCAGGTAAGTAATCCACCATTTTTCCTTCTAGTGGGTAATATAGAGTCTAATTATTGGTTAGAGTTATACGTATGCATAGGTATGTATTACTGATCTATTGTTCTGCTTACTTTAACTTGTATGCATTTAGTTTAAATGTGATTTATTAGGGGAATATTCTATCCAACTCAATGACTATAAAGATTATCCAAACTAAATGCACGTTTCACAGTGAACATGCCTTAATTTTCAATCAAATTACATTCAAATTACTGTTTAAAAAATGTAGCAAGAATTAATTTACCGAAAACTGCCTCCCTAAACTGTCCCAAAACCTCTACAGTTTATACTTAAAAATGTATTTTTACCCTCAAGCTCTAAAGAAGGATATCTTCCCCTCCTACTAACAATACCAAGACCATCTACTTGGTCAAAAAAAATATGAAGGATTCAATCCAAAGAGAGCAGATGTCAAATGTGATTGGATTTAGGGTCCTCTGCTGCTCGAGTCTTCCCTCTGTTATCCATCGAATCTCTGTTCTTTGCAAAATTATAAAAGTAACCACTATTCCAACCGACCAGATCAACAAGGTCAGCGAGCAAGATAAAAATTAGCCTAACTGTTACATTGTAATTAATACGAGTACTTATCATATTTGCTCAATTATGGTATGTAGATAGTAATGATTGTACTTGTTCATACTATTTTCATTACCGTATAAAACAACTTGCATAGTTATAACTAAAAACCTGCTTTATTAGTATAGAGAATACCAGTAATATGTGCATATCTGTATAGTATCACTATTTGCATAACATATGGGTCTAAGATTATACAACCTATATGCTTCCTATATTCACTCATAACTATCAGATCCTATGCATACTAATAAGAGAGATCCATAATGAAACAATGATCAACATAGTGTAATACGGTGATATTGATACTAGTATAAGTCATATCAATGGTATTTGATCTAATATGGTAAGTGATGTATTATATAATATGTGGTAATACACTGCTTATGAGCTTGAACATGAATGTATTTTTCCTGTTATGACGATCTAAGCTTTTAACTCTAATAAAACATGACTTACTTACAGCTTACTAACCCATATCTATTTTGTACATTAATCACCAATGTTCTCATATTCAATACATGGGACATATATCATAACTAAGCTTATACCTTTGTGTAATATGAGCTATTCACCTAATCTAAGTAACAATGGTAATGGTTCTATGTTTCCAGTATGATTAAGCTTACTGGTTCTGTTGTAACACTAGCTGTATATGTTGTTTCCATAATCAGTTACATGTACTCATCACACTTCTACATAAGATTGAACATTACCTATATAGCAATGAATAGGGTTTTCAGTTTTCCCTAATCACTTATATCAGATTAAGCTTACATATCAGTGAGATTCACTCGTATCAGTATCATATTCCATAACAAATCATGTATCCAACTTTGTTGAGCATGAATAATTATAGGGACACATATTGCACACAGATTGGATAGATGTTTCCATAATAAGTAAGCATCATAAAGAGCTGTTGATAAGGTATTGATAACTTGAACACATAGCCTATCTTCATTAGACGTAAGCTCATATCTAGCTAAAGACAATGGTTTCCATAGAGAGTAACTGATATGTACCATTTTCCCTAATCAATTACATGCTAAGCTCCTTGGTTCTTTAAGTTAGTGTGATCATAGTATCTACTTTACATGAGCTAGTAGTAATCATTCCTTGTGTGCCATGATTAAAGATCTAGAAGACATAATTGAATACCTAATGGAACAACCTATTGAAGAAAGTTTTGGCTTGTCTTGAAACATCACAAAAGCATTATTGAAGGATCTTTGAAGTTTTCACCCTTGAATAGATGCCCCCCTCATCTTCATTCTCTTTTATAATTCCCTGAACTATACTATTGAATTGTGTAGCATATATTAAGGAATTTTTTTAAAATCAAATATTTTAGTTTGACACTTCTTATATACCTAGGTTTGCACTTCCCTAAATTTTTGAATGCAAATATAATTCTTTGTATTCATTTTTATTAGCTTTGCACTTCCCTCAATTTCTGAATGCAAATATAATTCTATGTATTCATTTTTTTTAATTGTTTCTCTGCATTTTGTCCCTTTTCCCACATAAGTTCTCAAAATTCCTATACTTATATTTTTTTATTTCTGCAAACATAAACATAATTCTGTTTATCCATTTTTTTATTGTTTATTGTTTATGTGCCAGGAAAGTTCATCAATTTGATAGATGTGATATTGGAATGTTCAGATGATTTCGGTGCTATTAATATAATTTCTCTGTTTACTTCACTCTATTTCCATATTTCATATCATTGTTCTTAACCTCTTATTTTTCTTCTTTTAAAACAACAAAACACAACCCATATATTTCAATAAAATAAATGGAATGGAATCTATATCTGATTAACCTTATTTTCCATGTTTTTTCCAAAAAAAAATTTGTTAATTTCCATTTTTTCTAAAAATTATTAGCCTTAATAGCATAAATTATTTTTACCTTAAAATTTGCCAAATTTTTAAATAGAGACTATACAAAATTATTAGTTTCTAAACTTTAAAATAAATTTCCAACCTTAAAATTTTCCTTGCTCTCATAGAATTTTGAACTTCCATAGGATTTTAGTCTATCGGTTGAGTGTTAACTTCTACATGTTCTAAAGGAAGAGTCTATAAAGGGCCAGGTAGCCTATGGATCTCATCTTTTCTCAAAGGTGACATATCCAGTAAATGCCCCTATAGTCAATCTCTATAACGGATCTAAATAGAAGTTCTTCACTTTAATAGATCCATAAAACACAACCACTTTAAGGCAAACTGTGTACATGTGTCATTTCTCCCATAAATTCTTAGGCATAGTTTTTAAAGCATACATGTCATGTTGGCTTTATCGCATTAACTTTAAAGCATGTTTTTTGTAAGTTCATAAATTTTTTTGCAAACCATGTAAATGTCATTTCTCTCAAGCTTTAAGGCCTAAAAATTGAACCTAAAGTGGTTGAACTCTCAAAGAATTTTGAACTTCCACATTTTGAACTTCCATAGGATTTTAGTCTATCTGTTGAGTGTTAACTTCCACAAATTCTGAAGGCAGAGTCTGTAAAGGGCCACGTAGCCTCTGGATCTCATCTTTTATCAAAGGTGACATATCCAGTAAATTCCCCTATAGTCAATCTATATAACATATCTAAATAGAAGTTCATCATTTTAATATCCATTAACCTCGACCACTTTAAGGAAAATTGTGTACACACATGTGTCATTTCTCCCATAAATTCTTAGGAAAGGTTTTTAAAGCATACATGTCATGTTGGCTTTCTCCCATTAACTTTAAAGCATGTTTTTTGTAAGTGAATAAAATAATTTTGAGAACCATGTAAATTTCATTTCTCTCAAGATTTAAGGCCTAAAAATTGAACCTAAAGTGGTTGAACTCTCATAGGATTTTGAGCTTCCATAGGATTTTAGTCTATCGGTTGAGTGTTAACTTCTACAAGTTCTAAAGGTAGAGTCTGTAAAGGGCTAGGTAGCCTCTTTATCTCATCTTTTCTCAAAGGTGACATATCTAGTAAATGCCCATATAGTCAATATTTGGAATAGATCTAAATAAAAGTTTTTCATTTTCATATCCATGTTCTCAAACAATGAGAGTGAGAAAAAAACCTTTTATATTCAATGCAAAACATATGCATTAACATATAATTGTGATATTTTCCCTTCTTTCCAACTTATTCCATCCTTCTAGAAAAATCCCTTTTAATGAAGAAGATATATCCATAGTGATCCACTGATATTTTTTCATGAATAACTATTCCATTTTGGACTTATATATCTCAAAAATATCCATAGTTTCCAACTTAGTGGGCATCCTTCTGTTGAGCCTCAAATTTTTGCTTTCCTTCACCTCATTTTACCTCATTCTCCCTTGTCCATTTCTATTTTAAACCCAAATGATCAATAAAAATAGTTAAAATTACTTCTAGAATGGTTTACATGACTGACTTGTTGAATTTTGTGATTGTTGCCATTGTTAAGCATTTTGACCGGAACTAGCTGCAGAATGCAGGCATTCTGTAGCTAACCGGCGATTCTGCAGCTACCTTTATGTTTGAGCATGTTCCGGGTGGCCTCTTGAGGAAAAACGCATATGGGCATGATCCACGTCGTGCCTACATGGTGTGTTGCTCGTCATGGAAGAGGAAATGAATTCTGGGTACGGTTATGCACGTGGGAACACATTTGTGAAGGAAGACTCCTACTAGGACTGTCTCAGTCCAGGTGTCTTTTCTCCTTCACGCAGCCACCTCAAAGACTCCTAGAATGATTTGGATAAGGAAAGACATCATTCCTAAATTATTGTAATTATTTTTACTTGCATTTACTTTATAAACTCTTGAGTAGGCCGAGTATTTTCTCAAAGGTGACATATCTAGTAAATGCCCCTATAATCAATCTCTCTAATAGATCTCTAAATAGAAGTTCTTCATTTTGATATCTATAAACCACTACCACTCTAAGGCAAACCTTGTACATGTGTCATTTATCCTTTCTCCCATAAAATTTTAGGAAAACTTTAAGGAAAATTTATTTCTCCCACAAACTAAAGGCTTCCTCCCGATAATTCTAGATGTGAATTCTACCATAAACATTTTAATTCAAGCTTTAATATAAACCATGCACATGTCATTTATCTCATGATCATGTGTCATTTTTCCCATGCATTTGCAATAAATGTCAATTCAATATATATTTTTATTGAATTTGTTTTTTTTTCAGGGATAAGAAAACCATTAAATATGGTTGAACAATGGAAATTATGCATAGAAGTTTCTTGCTATCCCAATCTAGGGAAATCAGTGATTACATATGTGCTTTCCAATATTGTGACTAGCAAATTCATCCAAAGGAAAATGAATATATCGGGAAGAACAACAAACAACAAGGCATATTATATTGGATTGATAGGAAGCTTGGGAACAACTATGGAGTTTGGATCAAATGGAATTGTAGTTTTCACCAATTCTTAACTTGTGTGCAACCAGATGAATGGCGTGTACCAAGTTAAGAAGGACAGGCTAAAAGAACTGCATGGAATAGCAAACAATATTTTTAGCCAATTTCAATTTTTTAGTATAAGGCATTGTTCAAATGTGAATAAGACGTTTGATGATCTAGTGCGTTGGGCAATGCCAATTCAGGATTCATCTATCAAAGATGAATTAATAGATGAAATTGAATTATATGGGGCAATGCCAATGCAAGATTCATCTCTCAAAGACAAATTAGTTTTGAGACAGTCTTCTTCAAAAATTCAAGATTCATCTCTCAAAGACGAATTAGTTTTGAGATGCTCTTATTCAAAAATT
Organism: Pinus albicaulis; assembly: GCA_034641835.2. NCBI lineage: Eukaryota > Viridiplantae > Streptophyta > Pinopsida > Pinales > Pinaceae > Pinus > Pinus albicaulis. The sequence goes on from CM076578.1 coordinate 1,764,334,043, forward strand.
CAAGATTCATCTCTCAAAGATGAATTAGTGTTGAGACTATCTCCTTCAAAATTTATTGATGGAAATTGTAACATATCTTGGATATGTGTGTGTTTTGTACTTATAAATGCGTCATTTATAATGATCATGCGATTTTTTCAATTATATACCAAGTGTGCTCCCACCACACCATGTAAAGCACAACTTGGTGAACTTCACATTTGCAACAAGTGGTGAACTTAACATTTTTATAAAATTAAAATGACTCAACAAATTTTTATTAATGAGTCGTGTATATTTTTACACAATGTGTTTTTTTTTCAATTTTATACTGCTCCTACCATGTAAAGCGCAATTTGGTGAACTTACCATTTTTATAATTTTTTTTGCTTAAATTGAGTTTCACACATCAATTAGTGCTTTGAAAGTTGTGTTTTACATAATTTGTGTATAGTAAATTACATTAATTTTCTGAAATTTATTTTGAATTTGTTTTAAATTCTAGTCATTTAAAAAAATAATTGTAAATGTCCACCTAGTGAGATGTTATATATATATATATATATATATATATATATATCATGGAGGATGAACGAAAAAGATCAACAGAATCCCATATCTCTACAAGAGGGGGGATTAGGGATTGAGGGATGTTCATGGTATTTAATCTTAAATCTCCATACATGTGTGTACATATGGAATTGATTTTTTATCGACTTTGTGAGTTAAATTAGTTGTTAATAAGTTTTTATTTTTATTTTTTAGGAGATAAGAGGAGAAGGGTTTCTACTCCATCCATGGGGCATGCCCATGGTTCACCCATTCATGGTATGGTTCATGTAATTTAATCAATGAATATGTACATGTATTTATATACATATGAATGTATTTTTTTATGAAGCTTCTCTCTCGTCTCGAGAGGTTGGTGGTGGTTCAAATCCCCTTAGAGTGCCATCAATAAGTGCTAGCAGGTTGCGTGAAGGTGGTGATATTTATTCCCCCGAAGGCCAATCAATGGCTGGTGGTGCTGGTTCTCAGTAGGGTCATTCTGGTTCTCAATAGTTTGATGGTGGGGAAGATGCTAGCCAACCACATCGAGGTTGCCATCAATTTGAATATTTTTTTTTAATTCAATTTGTACAAATTTGTTTACATGTGTTTTTTTTAATATACAAAATTTTATATATTGATGTAGAGGCTGAAAATGCTCCAAATGTTGGTCAAAATAGATGAAGGGCAGAATGCTTCATTCAAGAAGAAGGTTGTCCACCCACCACGACATATCCGACCGAAATTTCTGATATAACGTGGGAAAGAAACATGCAACAATGCACCTTAGAAATGTGTCAACAAATTCATGCAAAATTGTAGAGAGATCTCATGTCTTTGACTCTACTTGTTGAGAGTCGACAAAGCTATGAAATAGTTACACATTATTTAGGAAAAAAAGTAGATGTGTACCAAAAGCTTGGGCGAAACATGGATACTTTTGTGGATGTCATGAGAAAAATAAAGGAAATAGTGATGGCACCCGATAAAGGGGAGGTTGTTAAAGAAAGATTGACAAAAACAATGGCAAAGTCTATGTCTAATTTTAAAGAAGGGTAAAAAAGAAAGATGTTGAAGGTGCAATATTTCAAGCACTCTGATATAGCTCACTATTTGTATGATAGACATCTTGCGGCTTATGGAAGACTCCCATGGAACGACGAGGTTCCACTTTATTTTTCAAAATTATTTTATGCAGAATTATTTTTGGAAATGAAACCCAATTACAATGACCTTCCCTCTGAATTTTTTGGTCCTGGGATAGGTCAATTGTGTGACCGTAGGTGCACTAGGCATGATGCTAAGTTTCCTTGTCCTGAGCCACCATTGGTTACTTGACCTTTTTGTGTCAAAACTTTGCGGTTAGAGATGGAAGCCACTTCTCAAATTAGTCGAGAAGCAAGGGATGCCATCATCGACAAGGTTCACAGTGGATTGGGTGGAGTAGATGTTTGTCTAAATCGACAAAGAGCATGTGAGAATGCACTCGCCAATTTTGTGTATTATACAGATGAATATATTGACAACATGAGTGTTGAAGATCTGAGAACATATGCAAATAATTTTCGCAATGGTTGGCATGACCTAATTCTTCATGAGGAAGAGGGCATGGGAATGGTATGTGTTAATGGTTAGGATTCAATTATTTTAACACATACATACAATTTGTAATATATATATATATATATATACATTAATCTAACACCAATGTATTATTATATGTTCACACCATTTCCAGTTGTCACGCTTGATGAATGAAGAAAATGTTAATATCATGTTCGGAGCCTCAGGTTCAAACAATCAAGATGGGTCTGACCATCAAGATATGTTGGCAAATGTCAGTGTTTTTTAAACTTGATATTTTTAAAATAAATAATTGTGCACACATGTACATTTTCATGTATATATAATAAAATGTTTTAACAGATTCTGATTCCATCTGATGTTTTTGGGATGGCGGTACCTTATTCTTCCTTAGGATATGTACCTTCTACTTCCTTAGCAGATGTGCCAGGTTCATAACAAGTATGGAAAATTTTTCACTTTTAAAATTTATACGTTTTTAAGTTATATATATTCCACCTCAAAAAGTTCCATTAAAAAATGAGATATATATCTATATCTTGAGTTATTTTAAATTTTTTGAACTTTAGGTTTTTGGAGATTTTATTTTGGAGCCTCTCTTAGGAGGTGTGCCAGATGTGCCAAATCCACCTGCAGAAGTATTCAATTTTTCACTTTTAAATATATATGTTTTTAATTTTTAATTTATAAATTGAAGTTTAAAAGTTTTATTATAAACTGAGATCTTGATCTTGAGTTATTTTAAATGTACTTAAATTAAATTGTTTAATTTTAGGTTTCTATAGAGGATTTCTTTTCTCCATAGACTCTAGCGATGGAGATATGAACATCCACAACATTTCAACCATTTGAACAAGTTGTCTATTTTTTTTTTTTAATATTATTGAAAATAAGTTTATACATACATACATACATACATACATATATATATATATATCTATATATATATATATATATATATATATATATATATAACTGTACATGTATATTGTACAGTTTACTATTGGAGATGTTCCCATGGGGGAAGTTGTAGCTGACGAGCAACAAATGGAGAGGGAACCTCATGAGGTATTGCATGATTTTTTATTTTTTTTTATTTTCTTTTTCACATGAAGTTCTATATATTCTCACTCATTTTTAAAACAGTAAATTTTAATGTTTCTACGTGCATTGTGTACAGGTTCCCCATGCTTCGCAAGATTGCTCGCGGATTGAGACTCTGCTAGGAAACACACTACATCCATCTATTTGATGGATGATTTCTAGATTTGATTGAGATTTATAGTCTTGAATTTACTTTTTTATATATTATGTAGATGCAAGCATATATATATATATATATATATATATATATATATATATATATATATAACTTGATACTCGATACTTGTGAGATCTACAATTTTGGACATATATTTATGTGAACTACATTTGGATAGTTGAACTACTAGTAATGTTGTGATCTATAAATTAATTTTTTTCTTTTGAACTACATTTGGCATGTAAAATAATGTTGTGTTATAATTTTTTTTGTTTTTAAAATTTAAGTTTTGGATAGTTGAACTACTAGTAATGTTGTGATCTATAAATTAATGTTTTTCTTTTGAACTACATTTGGAATGTGAAGTAATGTTGTGTTATAATTTTTTTTGTTTTTAAAAGTTATGTTTTGGATGGTTGAAGTAATTTTGGCATGTGAATGTGAAGTAATGTTGTGTTATAATTTTATTTGTTTTTAAAACTTAAGTTTTCGATAGTTGAACTACTAGTAATGTTGTGATCTATAAATTTTTGTTAAATTAAAAGTTAAGTTTTGGATGGTTGATCTACATTTGGCATGTGATATAATGTTAATGTGTTTATTGGATAGTTGAACTACAATTTGAAACTAAATCCCTTTACATGGAAAAGTTTGGAAACTATACTTTCTATCAATACATGAAGCATTTTCATCAAATGCATGTATATAAAGTCTACTTTGATTTGATTTGCTAGCATGTCTAGAATGGTTTTTCCTCGACCAAAGATACTCCTCCCATCCCCACCATTCCCTGCATTTCTTAATTTTTGTTTTTTTCTTTGATTTAACCTCTATCAACTTTATGTGTGCTGCACACACCAAGTGACTATGGAAAAGGTCAGAGAAGGCTCAACAAATAGGATTTTTCATCATGTGGGAAAATGTTTGGAACACTTGATTGTACTCAAGTAATCTTAATATTTCTTTTGATCTCTACATACTCTTGTTTGAGTGAAAAAATTCCAATGAGAAGAACATAGATTTTCAATCCAACTAACCATATCAATTGAGCTCTATTTGAAAAAAGAGTAAAGAAAAGTTAACATGCTAACAAAATAACATTCTTGGTTGTCATTTTTTGTTGGAATGGCTAAATCATATTAAGGATTCTCCATCCAAAAAAAAATTCAATGAAGAGAATAATAAGAATCCAAAAGTTTCTAAAAAGAATTATTGCCTCTTTATTATTTTTAAGAATAATTTAAGAATTATCTTTAGAAACTTTTGGATTTTTATTATTCTCTTCATTAAAATTGTTTTTGGATGGAGAATCCTTAATATGATTTAGCTATTCCAATAAAAAATAACAACCAAGGATGTTATTTTGTTGGCTTTTTGGTTCTTTTACTTTCTTTTCAAATAGAGGTCAATTGATATGGTTAGTTGGATTGAAAAGCTATGTTCTTCCCATTGGAAATTTTTTCACTCAAACAAGAGTATGTAGAGATAAAAAACAATCTTAAGATTACTTTAAGGTACAATCAAGTGTTCCAAAAATTTTCCCACATGATGAAAAATCCTATTGGTTGAGCCTTTTATGACCTTTTCAATTTTAGCAGATACCTTCATTGACCTCTAAAAAGTAGTTGATGGGCTATATGTTCTTCCTCTTTCCCATATAAATCCCTTTAATTTTGATTGCAAATATAAGAAGTAGATATATGCTTTTTGAATTGGGGTCAATGTCATTAATGCACTCAACTAGGTAGCTTTGTTGATTTATAGATTGGTAAATTGATGACATTAGTAATCACCTAAATCTACACTTTGGATGAGTCACTTTGTCAAAAGAGGATTGCCTTGAGTTATTATATGCAGAAGAAATTTAACCTTTCTATCCTGTGAATAAGATTCTATTTCAGATTTTTCCTTTTTGAATTTTATTCAACTAGTGAAATTCTTATGCAAGTTTTGGATGGTTGAAGTACATTTGGCATGTGAAGTAATGTTTTGAAGTACAATACACACACACACACATATATATATATATATATATATATATATATATATAAACAATCATAAGATTCTAGGTCTTGTTAGATGTGTTGAAAACAATCATAAAATTTTAAAAATGCAATCTATAATGTACATATATGTCCATTATTTTTCATTAATGCACATGTATAGAAAAGCTACTTTTAGTTAATTCCATTCTAGAACATATATATCCATACAACATTTTTCATCAATGCACATAGAAAAACTACTTTCAGTTAATTGCATTCTAGAACATATATATTCAGTACATGAAACATTTTTCATCAATGCACATATAGTAAAACTACTTGAACAATTAATTGAATTATAGAACACACACACACACAAACACACACACACACACATATATATATCAGATACATGCAGCATTTTTCATCAATGCATGTATAGAAAAGCTACTTTCAGTTGATCCTAGTGTGCATGTAGCAAAACAATTTGTACATGTGAAAACACTTGCACAGATAAAATAACAAGGCTGCTCAATTTTTAGTTGAGTTATGGAAGTTATAAAACATAATCCAAAGAGAAGACATTTTTGGGCAGTTCAATCAAAAAAATTCCAATGGAATGCCATCTTCAATGATTCGTTCATGATCAGATTTTAACATTTTCCATTTCTTTATTTTCTTTTTTTTCTTTGATTGAACCTCTATCAAATTTATGCATGTTGTACACACCAGGTGTATATATTGACAACTTATGACTTCAGGTTCGTAGTCTTCAAAGTAAAAAAAATCCCCACTTTTATTAGTTTTTTTGAAAAAATATCCTTTTAGTATAATAGATCCTCTTTCATTTGGAAACCCGTGATCATTATAGTTTTCTACTAATTTCATTTTTTGTTCAATGCGATGCATCAAATAATACTTCACATTTTCATCGTTGTCAACAGGTGCAATTACAACAAAAAAAATCTCCTGCACAATAAAACAAACTTAACAAATTTATGTATTTAAATTTATTTCTAGATCTTTATCATTTGAAAGCAATTCAATTGTTACCTTCTCTAACAATATCAGAAACTTGATCACCATCGGATGATATTGTAGTCTCCTCTGATTGCATTCCTTAAAACATTGCAACGAACGTTTTTCCCTTTGTATTTAGCTCTGTATGTTTCTAATCTTTTACATACATTTTGTTTTCAAAAATGTCATTGGATTTTGTGTTGTCTATGCAAACATGACAAAAAAAAGAATATTTTCTTTTATCCAATGCAAACACATTTGTGGACAACTTTGTTTTAATTGAATGGAATTTTCAAGTCCCTTTTATTGTTTCAACGTCATTTCCAATTGATCTATCTACTTCTTCGATCCCAATATGCCAAAATAACCTTTATATGGAAAATTAAAAGAAGAATGTAAATATGATATCAAAATAAAATAAAAGATAATCAATCAGAGATAATAAAATTGTGATAAATGTACACTGTTTAAAATTGGATATCGAATAAAAATTAAAATTAATGTAGCTTCGCACTTCCCTTGATTGGTTAGTCTCATGGCTTAGAGCAGCAATGCACCATTGAACAACTTCTTTAACGTCCACAAGTCGGCTTGCAGAGGGATTCATTTGATATCTTCGAAGTGCTTGTTTTATGCATGCACCTGCACCATTATGTTCTCCTTTTCCATGACCAGTCTCGAAGAAATTCCAACAATGTTTAATGCAGGTTTTCTTATGAAGACAACACAACCAAAATAATGATCATGTAGATTTGAATTGACCTGCACATCCATCTGACCATATCCAATGTTCATTGAATGTTATTCCCCGACTTTTCAAGGAATCATAAATCTTTCCAAAACAATGTTGTAAAAGATATGTATCATGTGTACGATCATCACTGATATAAAAGTGATATTCTTTAATAACATGTCGATTTTCACTAGTGCTTTCTATATGATCGACATTTTGTTCAGCATGTCTATATGGAATATGGACGAGTTTTGAGACTTGGTCAGAATGATAGTATTCACTCTGAATTTCTTTTTGTGGAACAAATGTGTAGTTTTTTGTAAAATAAATTACTGACAAAATGGTCCCTGGTGGAAAAAATTCATAGGATTTTTTGAATTTCAAGTATTTCCATTGAGCTCTATGGGAATGCTTGGTGTATTTATAAATTTCCACCTCAAACTTTCTCAAAAAGTCTATCACAAAAATTTCTTCTTCTCTTAATTCAATTCTTTTAGCACTATTTGCACCTTGAATCGATGTATGGATATATTCATATCTCTTCCATTTCACTTTCATGTTTGACAATGATTGATCATTTATATCAATGCGATATTTGTTTTGAAATTTAGTCAAATTTCCACAATCATCACATTTTTTACCACCAACACATTTGTTTTCATAAAATAGATCATTGATTTGTCTTTCACATAGAATTTGAGATATGAAATCATGAATAGTGGAAGGAGGAGGTGAATCCTTCCAAAATTTTCTACCAAAATTAATGAATGTGTCATAATATAACTCAAATTCCACATGATAACGAGAGCAACAAGTGTTGCATATTGTGATAGGTTTTACATATCATGGTTTTCGTTGATCAAAAGCATTGATTGACACATGAATTTCAGGATTATCTTCTTTGAAATTGTTGAACAACTCTATCTGAGTCGTTTTCAAGAAATGTTTTTCATTTTATTCGTACTAATTTCATGCTATTCTTCTTCGCATCACATCCATTGCATTTGTCGAAACACGTGAATTTTTCTTCCAATATTCATATATTTTTTTAATATGTTCTGCAAGTCTATATTTTTATGGTTGCCTACAAATAGCTCTCCAAAAAGCGAGTTCATCATTTACATCTATTTGCAACCGAAATTTTCGATGTTTGTGCAAATTTTTTCGTGAGGTTCCTAATGCTCATGCCATAGATTTTACCAAGCGATTCTCTTTAGTACTTGATGAAACCACTGCCATATGTATTTCTCTACATACAACTGAAACATTTTTCTGTCTAGATCTTCTATTTGAATTTATAGCACTATCTATATTTTGTATCACATTTTCCTTCATTTTTTTTTACCTTTGGTTGATTTTTGAATACCCAATAAAGTCGTAGCTTCTTTTAATTTCCTTAATGATAGGATACCTTTCAACATTTGGGCTTGAACTGTCACATTTTCCTTTATAAAGTACATATTAAAAATGTGGTTAACATGATATCATATATAATGGTCAGCTTTTTTATCTCCATATGTGTGAGTGTCAACATTTTCTAACATCTCATCATCAACATTGATTTCATCTGTACATATTCGAATGAATAATACATATAATAATTTTACATATTCAATAAATAACTAAATTAATAAATATATGTATAATATAAATAATACGTGCATGTGTTCAACACACACACACACACACATATATGTACATACCTTGTGATTGAATTTCTTCTGTTGAATTTCTTTTAACATTTTCAACATCTTCAATCATTGGTTCAATATCTCTTTCACTTTCTCTTTCAAAATTTTGTATCTCATCATGAATGTTTTGAGGAATATCTCTATCAGTTTACATTGCAAAATATTTTTCAAATTAGTTCATCAAATAAATATTAAGCTTCACATTTTACACTAGAAAAATTTTAAATATATCAAACTCGTAATATTTACATTTACATACTTGCTTCAACTTCTAATTGAGGTTGATTTTCCCCTTCAATATTTGAGAGTGCCTCTTGTTAGGTTCCTATAAATATAGGATTCATAATTTTTGAATTGACTTTGATAGTCTTGTAAATATGTACATACCTTGCTTTTTGCAAGCTGTTTTCCCATATTTTGAAAATAATAAATAATAAAAAATGAAAAAGAGGGTAAAAAGTCCTAAAAGAAAGATGAAAGGACTTAGAAAAATATTAACCCCAAAAGAAAAAAGAGAAATAAGACCTAAAAGTGAGCAAGTCGAAATGCCACTACTTTTAATTTTACTGCAAAGAATAATGATTATGTGCAGAGTGTCAATAAATGCCATAATCCATGATCAGTTAAATAGTTTAATCTTAACTTTTCATGTTTTCAATTTCATGTTTTAGATAGTGAATAAATATTTTTCAAACAATTTAAACATGAAAAATCAGTAGATAGGTAAAGAATAATGAGGAGCTCAACAGTTTAATCTGAGCCCTCAGATGAAATAAGGTAGATCTAGATAGTTTTATGCTTTGAAAGAAAATGTTTTAAGGTTGCTAGCCTAAATGCACCTACAAAATGAAGAAAAAATGTTAGAAATAAAGTTGGGTAGGTAGAAAGCAGTGGAGAAATCATGTAAATAAGACATCATCAAGAAAAAATCACTAATTTCCCCTTCCTTATAAGTATTCAATATTCTAAAATATTAGTCAAAAAGGCTCAAAGCATTTATCTAACTTTTTTTGGGACTGGACCCAAGGCTCAACGATCGATTAGCTAAAAATATTGAATTCCTACCTTCAACCCTCATTCATCAACATTTACCCTTCATTCATACATCAAAACCCCTTTTTCCTAAGTAAAGGCACATTCTTACTTAGTAAAATTGTAACCCTAAAATAATTAACTTCATTCTTTTCAAAAACATTCATAAAACCTTGAAAATTACATTTATCCTAAGTATTAGTGAAATAATATAAAAGATGAGCAATGCATTATTTTTCACATTTTACTTAGAGATAAAATGTGTTTTTTCATTTTCACTACCCTTTTCATATTAACTTTTAACCTATTTATTAAATCCATAAAAATACCCTCCCCTAGCTATTAAATCCATTATATTTAAATAAACCCCAAAAACCCACTATTATAAAGTTTAGACCATAGTTTATTATCCCCACGTGCATAAAATAAAAACCTCCCTCTAAACCCTTTTGGTCTAAACCTATCTCTATTTAAATATCTCGCCCCTATAGTTTTTAAACTATTCAAAAGGTTTAAAAATATATAATATATAATAACCGCGCCCGCATATTTTAAACATTTTACAAAATGTTTTAAAAGAAAACCATTACCCCCCCACCTATATTTGTATAGCCCAAGGTCTTTGAATTAAACCAATTTTTATTCATAAAGTTCAAAACCCCTCTGCCCATTTTAAATAAATCCAAAAGGTTTAAAATTTATTAAAATCAAATTTGATGAAGCTTAAAGTCCTTTTTCTGTCGCATGACACACCCTGGTCCCACCTCTCATTCCGACGCAGTTTCCAAACGGATATGGACCGTTCACTATGAAGTCCAGATCCGACGATTCATATATGATATCACGCAGAATAGATGCACGTTAACCCAACCACCAAATCTGCATGAAATGGGTGGTTTCCCATTAACCTCTCTCCTCCACGTGCCATTTAATCATTGGATCACATGGGTTGAGTCTAAAACCACTTACCACTAAAACTCTGTGCGATAACCACCAGTTTTCCATTCATTGAATTTTCGAAACCCCTCCTCCCACCCAATGCGGCTTTCATTCAATGCCGATTAATGCAAAAAATATGTTTGATAAACCTTTGAAATACATACATTTATCCAACATTCTTGCACATTTAACCCTCTGCAAAGTTTCCCCGACTGCAAGAAACCCTGTTAAAGCCCCTTGTTTTCCATTTTCACGCCTAAAGCCTGCATAATTTTCCCTTCAAACCTTTAAAGACTGCAGAGGAGCTGCGTATCGCTCAAAACAAATTCACTGAAGCCTTAAACTCAGTTAGAATCTCAAAAACCTTTCCAAAATGCAGATACCTTCATTACAACAAGTGTTTTTCTAGAATTCAAACCTGCAATCAAGTTGAAAAACCAATTTTAAAAGAAAGAAAACACATTTAAGTTAAGAAATTGATTAAGTAAACTGCCAAAAAGTCCCAAAAACAGGCCAAAATCTACTAAAATTTTTCCCAGAAACCCTGTTTCTCCGCCACACACCATTTTTGAAGAAATTTAAGAGTTTTACACAGTTTATTAGTATATTTCAAGCTCAGAGATAAGCCAGAAAGCCTCTGCTAAAAGTAAATTGCCTCTGCAAAATGTCTAAACTTGTAGAAGCAAATCAAAATTCCTAAAAAATAGAGTGCAAGGAAGCCTGAAGGTTCTAAAACAACTAAACCTATCCCTACCATGACTTCAAACATTGCTATTGTTGTCAATCCATTACAACCCCCAATTGTTGATATTGAAAACATTCCCCTAGCTGATACTGATTACAAAATAACAGATCCCATAGCTGAATTCAACCTGCTAGATATTCATGACTGGTGGTATGAGAAGTCTTTAGATGATCATGAAGAAGTTGATATTTGGGAATCCCATTTACCCAAATATGTTGTCCCATTGACTCACCCATGTCAAGAAATTATCAGATTGTGTAAGCAATACTATATTCCTGAACAAAGAGCTATTGTGAATGCCAGTAAATAAGTCCTATTTACCATCACTGCAGAGTCAATTAACCAAATGTTGCAGCTTCAACCTAACCCCCAAGTAGTTCCTTTGTCTATTAAGGCTGTCACTAAGCTATACATTGGCCTAGATTTTCCTAAAAGGTTCATGATTTTCTAGACTTTTATGCCTCTGCATGTAGAAATTCAAAAGTTAAATCCTCCATATTCTAATTCTAAATTCCCTGAAGGATCAAGACATGTAATTTCCATTCTCTCTTTCATACTTGGGCATTTCACTGATGAGCACAATGATGAATCCATCTTGGGATTCTTGTCCACCTTTTCTCCAGGTCAACCGCCTTCAATAATATTTGATTATGCTGGTTTCATTGCTGATAACATCCATTATCAATTGACCAATTTTCCAATAGAGGGAGTGTTTAGATATACCTCCTACCTTTTCCATATGTTTCTGTACTTCCAATCAGATAATTTTCCAATTTCACTTCAAAAACTAAACATAGAGGGAAATCCTGTATCTGTCATTTTTTGGACATCATTGCTTAGAAAATAATGTACATATTTTAGTTACTTAGAGTTTTCAGAGTTATTTTTACATCCAGTGCTCACCATGTTGACCAAGACAGAGCAACCTAGAATAAATGAGGAAATGAAGAAGATATTGCGATTATCAAAGTAGAGTAAGGTTGGTGACTAGTATTTATATGAGAAATATATTGAAATCAAAATCTTTGGGTCGAACTTGTTGCCTTACAAGTTACCTAAACATCCTTCAATGAGGATATTTGCCTTGGAGTATATCAGGAAGATCCTAAACTATGATTCAATCAATTTAATGGGAGCTAAGAAGAATACCCAATTCAAAATTAAAAATCAAATTGGGCCATTCATATGTAATCAAAGGGATGCAGAAAAGGAATCAACAAATCAATTATTGGAATATAAATTTGAAGAGAGTTTCCGTTAGAAATATGATCCATAAGGGACCTTGAGCAAGCTAAGGGTAAAATTCAAATTAACACCCTTTATACATCAAGCTAAACCATAAATAGAAAATTTTGCCAATCATCTTGAATGGATTGAAAACAAATTAATAGATGCAGTAAGAAAAGGTAATACTAGTCATACCTTAGAGACTGCAAATCTACCAGAGAAATCCATCAAAAGAATAAGGGAAGAAGGAGCATATGTGGCAGAGACTACAGCAGAAAAAAAGTTCAAAATAATTTATAACAAAAGACCAAAATTAGATACAGCAGGTAAAGGAAAATTGACAATAGATGTTGAAGAAACAGAGCCTTTAAATACCAACATAGATTTTCCAGAAACAAATGTAGCTATTGTAATTATCAATGAGCCAAATCAGAATGAAGAACAACTCAATAATGAAGATACACAAATGACAGAAAGACAACAAAGTATGGAAGATTCTTCCTCACATTCAGCTGAGGAAAAGGATTTGGATATTAAGGAGAAATATAAGCAGATTAAATTGAAGAATGAAGAAATCAAAAATGAATTTTACTCTCAGTTTTTGAAACAGAAGCCAGGTAATCAAAATATATTTCTATTAGCATTTGATTACTCAAGTAAAAAATTTATTATGTCAGTATTACAGCCCACAGTATCAGTTCCAAAGACAATTGCTGACTATAAGAAAGTTGATCTAGAAGTAGCTACATACAGCATCCATGAACTAGATCAAATAGAGTTTCACAGGCAAAGCTCTGAGATGTTATATTGCATAGTTACAACAAAATATATGAGTGCTCATAAGCTTCAAAACACCATCTCTAACACGCAATATCAAATGAATATAGACAAAGCTTCATTATATGCCAAGGATCTAAGGATAAAAGCCTTAGAAGAATTAGTATTGCGGGTAGGATATGATCCTACAAACATTAAAGCAGCAAAAGCATTGGTAAAAAAGAAAAATGAGGATATAGAAGCCTTGAGGAAACAACTCAAACTTCGTCAAAGTGAGCATCCTTAGACAAACGAAGTCTTACAGGAGCAGAAGGAAAAAGATGAAATTATGAGTTTAATTCTTCATTTGATAGCCCAGATTAAGGAAATGGAAATACAGATGGACAAACTTGTCTAAGAAAAGGAGACAATGAAAGAAACAATGATTCCTAAAATCATTTCAGTCATCACTGCAGTAGTGCCTTCAACTGTAGGAGAAAATTTGGCACCGAAAGAAACACTGGCTACTGCAATGCTAGTGTCTTCTTCCACTACATCAGCCACTGAATCATATACCATAGCAGTACAACCTACAGATGATTGCAGCAAGATAATAAAATTAATGGAAGAGATGTCTTTGAAGACAAATGAAATTAACATGTTGAAAAAAATGATTGAAAATCTTGAAAAACCAAATAACTCAGCTCAAGTAAATGCTAAGATACATGAAAAAAATGCTAACAGATTGAGTGAAGAGTTAAAAAAGTTGCAAAAAGAATTAACTCTGAAGGATCAGCTATCATACATAAAAATTACCTATGGAATAATATCATTGAAGCCATCCATGATGTATGGCCTTCAATTCAGGTAATTTTTTAGCAAAGAGAGTTATTATTGGCAACCCAAGCAAAAATCCAAAAGACTCAAACTGATTTGGCTGACAAACCAGAACAGGCTATAAGATTAATCAATTTCCTCAACATCAAAAATAGACAGGAGTTGGAAGAACTCAAAATAACAGACATAACTGCCACTGTCCTAGAAATCAGGAAAGTCACAACAAAAAGAAACTTGATGAGCCAACTTGAAGAAAAATGTGAAGGTATGAATACTGCTATAACTAGATTTATGGTTAAGTTCACAAATTTGAGGAAAAAAGGACTTCCCGATATCATGGTTATTAATGAAAAATTAATGCTTCAAAATTATTATGACAAGAAGATCAGAGAATATGCCAAGGAACAGGTAAATAAGCCAACAGGTCAAGGCATCCCCACAAGAAAGTGTTACTGAAAAGTTTTGAAGATTTATTTTACTTACAGTATGAGATCAAGCACTTATTTGTCATCAAGCCCACCTTTCCTAGATATATAGAAGCTGATGAGAACTTTAGGAAATTAAAGAATATTCAAATTCCTAAAAATGAGGATTTGAAAGCTCTCACAGATTTACTATGAAGGATAATAACAAGTAGATGAAAAGAAGACAAAAAATAATTTTCAGAATAACAGTCAAAACAGATTTTATTTTCAGCAGTACAATTTTTTGACTAAGGGTTAAAGAGTATTAGTTAAAAAGTATCAGTGAATAAAGAGTATCCAAAAAAGAGTATCATACAAGGCAAGTCAAATTTCAGAAAATATCTAAAGGTCATCAAGGAGGACACCAAGAAATCTAGCTCGCTTATTCTCAAAACTGTTTCTATTTCTTATGGATAAAATAGGACGGCTTGCTAATTTGTTAAGCAGATGTCTCTATTTTTATTGTAAAGATATTTTATTTTCCTAAGTTAGTTCCTAGAATTCATCTAGGATATTTTGTAAAAAATTATGTATAAATACTTCATATTTAGAAGTATTTTGTGTGGAATAAAATTGATGGGATTGTTATAGTCATTTCTTCTTGGACTTTAAAGCTTTTGTGTGTCAAAAATTCAAGTAGCAGGCTGGATCAAAGAAAATTAGAATCATACTTCAGGATTCTTGTGATCAGCTATTTGGATTGAAGTATTTTCTTCACTTTTCATTATTTTCTTTCATTCTTACATGCATCCATTTATGTTTATGCTAAATCTGAATGTGTAACTAGGAGTATTACTATAGGATTTGTTAAAAGCACCTTATTTTTAACTAGTTATCATTTATATTTTTTTCTCTGATTTCCAGTGTAGGGAACCCTTAATTGCTCCCTCTCTCATTTGACCTCTTCCTACTACTTCATTTTCTAGATTTAAGGATTCTTAAGTGCCCTTTATCCCGATCATACCACCTCACAAAAAAAACTTTCCAAGATCTCCAACGGTTATCTATCTTGCCCTGAAGAAATTTGACCTTTTTGCCCTTGATCCCAGTCTTGTTTTCTTAAGTTTGACTCCATAGCCCAATGGACAAATAGATTTCCCACTATCCATCATTGCAAGTGATTTTTTCCCACCAAATCTATCAAAACAAAATCAAAGCTGCACATTCATAACTAGCCTAATATTTACACATCAAAACAAAGTTAAATTTCAAAGAGAGAGCCCTCTCTAAACCCTAGGAAGGCTAGATCCTAGAGTTTGAAGTTGGTTTGTGGTTACCTCGGTGAGTTCTTTCTTTAACCTTGAAAAATTACTAAGTGATAACACTTCTATCTTTCTTTTGTGAGATTGTCTCGACTCTTCTCTACATTCCTCGGGGTCTCTTTTTCGATCATATTTTCTCGTACAATTCCTTCGATTTCCCACGATAATAGAGTATGAAGTTCACAAAACTTCCTTCAAAAATTTAGACAAAAAATCAATTAAAAAAAACATCACAAAAGATTTAATTTAAAAAAAACTCATTTTAAATTTTTTGCAAAAACTACATACTTCAATCCAAAACACTTACTTCAAAAAATCTGAGAAAAAAATGTTGTATAAAAATGAAATGAAGCTCAACATATTTCCTTCCAAGTCCTACAAAAATATTTCATTTAAAAAGTTAGACAAAAACTCATTTTAAAAGATTTACTTCAACCCAAAACATGTACTCTAAAAAAATGTCACTTCAAAAAATGCCTCCAAAAAATGTCTATTGAAAATTAATTCCATCTTCTTAAAAAATGCCACTTTAAAAAATACTTCAAAAAAGCCTCTAAAAAAATATCACTTTAAAAAATACTTCCAAAAAATGTGCAAAAATTGTTCTTTGAATATTATGCCTAAAAAGAGTCCTTTCGAAATTAAGCTCAAATCCATACCTTCAAAAACAATGACGCCCAAAAAACATCCAAAAAATGTATCACATACCTCCATGAAAATTAAGCCCAAATCCGTACTTTCAAAAAAAATGAAGCGCAAAAAACATCCAAAAAATGTATCACATACCTCCAAGAAATGTCCTTTGAATGTTCCTCCAAGAAAGTCCATGGAAGGTTCCTCCAAGAAAAGTCCTTAAACCCAAAACAATTTTTTGCAAAAATGTTCTTTGAATGTACCTCCAAGAAAAGTCCTAAAACCCAAAACAATTCTTTGAAAAAACAAACCAAGACCTTTATAAAATCAAACCAAATGTGTGAAAATATGCAAAATTAATGAATGATTTTGCGGCAATTTATATTGCTGCGAAATGCTTTTTTGGAGGGGCTCCGCAGTATTTTCCAGCCAACGTAAAGTCAGGTAAAGTTCGGCCGAACTTTTATGTTGTTAGACTTGACGGGCCATCAGCACAAAAAATAATTTGGCCGAGTTTTTTTTTAAGAGTTTAGCTGAACTAACGCGTCAACAATTACGGAGAGCCAAGCTCTAAATATGTATTTGCAACTTTGGACTATTTAAACTCCACGAAACATTCTAAATTAACTGTCGAAACCAAGACAACATTTTCAAAATTGAATCTACTTTCAGGAAATATAACTTTTATGGAATTTCATAAATATTTGCTAATTTTAATTCATTTTGTAATAAAACAGGTACAAAAAATTTATGAAGGCCATTATGATTTAGTGAAACCATAATTCTGTATCTTCCAAAATACATTGTAAAAAAGATTGAAAAAATTATGGTGCCTTACATTGGTCTGTTGTCTCTAATGGGTAGCTTTTAGATTTTTAGTTTATAACTTATATGTTAAGAAATTTCTTGCATCATGAATCATATTCAAAATATGCAGTTTTTTTATATTGGACCAATTCAAAAAATTCTAGTAATTATGGTATGCATCCATTGGCTTTGTAAATATGACGAACCCAAAGTAGACTATGTCTAGATTGTTGTAACACATTTTGTTTCTCAAAAACACAAATTCTCAAAGAATACAACATTGTGTATTAACATGACTTCTTATGAATCCTTTGATTGTTAAAAAACACACACTCAAAGAAACACTAATTTGACATATCTAATATGTATAAAAAAATTCCAAAAAATAAGTAATAGAAAGCTAACAAAATTTCTGACAACTATTATTTTTATCGTAAAATGAAATTCTAAACAGATTTTTTTTTTTAGCTTGTAGAAAGTTGAAGAACCGAAAAAAATGAAAGTTTTTTCTCAAAATAGGGCAAAAAGTGTAACCCAACTTCACTTTTTCACCCTAGTACCTTAGCCTCTTTCACCTCCTCATTTGGTCAAAAACTCAATGAGTTCAAGCTTGGCCTAATTTTCCTACAATTTGCTCCACAATTTGCACAAAATCTAGGCCAGTCCTACAAATCTGCCCGGAATTTAGAAAACTATCCTAGAGTTTCGTTGACCAGCGGCACAAATTGTGGGACATTTAGTTTTTCTAATTTCGCTTATGAACTGGATTAGCAGTAACAAGCCCCTCTTACCGTTAATGAAGTCGAGATTAGTGTTGTAATGGTGCACTATTAATAACACTAGTTTAACGTTAATTAACTCGAATTAAGGTTTAATAATTGTAGTTATGGTTCAGCTCTTTGGTGATCTGCCTATGGTCTTGGGTATTAATCGCATGATTTGGGGGATAACCCTACAGGGCTGGCCCCCTCTCTCCCCAACGAATCTCCTTACAAGCTTTAAATACACGTGGAGTTGTAATATGGTTAAGAGCTATTGCGTAGAGGAATTGGTAACACAACACATTAGTTGGGAAAGGGTCTCGTTTTCGACCCCTGCTCGGTCCCTCCAACCCATAACCATAATTTTACACTGCCATGAGGGGGACACGTGGTGGCCCCAAGCTGAGCCATGTGCCTGCTCCTCATTGGCTTCACCAAAACCAATAGAAACATGAGAACACAACCAATGTGCATCAACCAAACTTTGCCACTTGGAAACTATTCATTCACTAGAGATAGGGGTTGACCAACATGTTGACCTTCCTAGTAGGCATGCCACATTAACATCACATACTGCTGACTGGGCTCCATGTATACAATTTGTTTGCTAAATTTTCCTGTCTAGGAAAATAGACATAAATTGTTTTGGAAGCCATACAAAGTCCATTTCATGCGAAACAAGTTGCGACAGATTCAGAACGATGAACACTCTGTGTTCATTCAGGTTTCGTGTCATTCTAATACGTTTGATTTTTTAGCATAATTCTAAGCGCCTAAAGATACACTCGCTCAGAGAGATTGTGTATCATACAAAACATAGTCATAGTGCTAAAACCCAATGCCATGTTCACGAATGAATACCAAAACAAATTTTCCACTTGCTTACCCTGCAAATTAAACCACTCTACCATTTGCAAATTAGATTGCTCAAAGAGAGAGTAGTTCCTACAAAGTGTAACTATAGAACTTAACCAGACTGCCAAGTGCACCAATAAAAACCAAACTAAGAGGTACACCTACACACACTACAATTTAAACCACTCTAGCTGCTACAAATAAGATTTTCGAGAGAGGATTTTTTTGTGCAAACTGAAACTGCAAAACAAAGCTATAAAAAGAACCTAACCAAGGAGAATGTGAGCTTAAAATTAAATGAGAGAGAGAGAGAGAGATGAAAACAATAAAGGATGAAAATTTTGAAATCTAAGAGATAACCTCATTGGAGACAAAACTAGGAAAGAATGAACATAGGTTGGAAAATTGGGTCACATCACCAATAGAAAGAAAACTTCCAAAAGTGAGATACTTAATAGACTGGAGAAGAAAACCAACAGAAGGGATACATGTGCTGAAGGAGGAAGAACAACGAGAAAACACAATGATGGAACCAGACCAATATTCATAGTGAAAGTGAATTTGAAGCATAACACCACAAAATACCCAATTTTTTTTTTAAAGAATTATGAAGCTTGAGACCTTCCTTCCTTGCCTAATAAATGCATTACATCCTGATTTATTCTTAGGGAAGGACATATCTTGATTTTTAAAGAGATAATTCCTCTCTTAAATATTTGAAGTAAGTTGAGGGGAATCCTCTCAAACATAGGTACTTATCCTAAATACATTATAAACAAATGAAATTAGTTTTGATTACACATTTTTTCCCTAGAAGTTTATATAATCTAGTATTTGCTAGACACTTCTTAGAGTCAAGGAAAATTAAACAGATATAATTTTAATAATGCTCTTGATGTCCCTTTGAGATTTGAGTTGCAAACCTCCAAACTCTCCTTCTTTGCACCTTAGAGGCGCTCTATAGCCAAGTAGAAGGAAAATGTGGAAAATGTTGTCATGTAACGTTACATTTAAAATTAATAAATAATATTTACATTAAAAATTTGAGAAATATTAATAAGAATATTGATAAATTGAGAAATAGCCAAGTATAAGGAAGATGTTCTCACATAAAATTACATTTAAAAATAATAAAATAATATTTACATTAAAAATTTGAGAAATAACAACAATACAAAAATAGATGTCCTACATAAATAAAATTTTCTATTTCCACCTTAGCAACTATAAAATAATTGAAAGTAACAAAAACTAATTTAGTTTTTAGTATAATCCACTTATGTAATTCCTTAGCTACTTAATATGAAGTTTAGAGATTGCCTGTAAAAAAGAGTGTTATTGATATTTAATTCATTCTATGTTGACATGTCATTTAAAATAAAAAATATTTTAGTGTGAGGCATAAATAAATATTTCAATATTAATATTATTTTTATATTAACATCATATATCCAAAAATAAAATAATTTAAATTAAAAAAAATTCACAAGTGTAATTTATGAAGTTGATATATAACATTTAAAAAATATTAATAACATTTTTTTCTTTTAATATATGTTATAAATTAAATATTTTCATAGGCTTATTGAGTAAAAAATTGTAACATCAACTTAAACGGAAAGAGATTTCTTATTCCATTAATAAGTGCTTTTATGTATGAGGAATCCTTGCCATTCCTTTAATATTTAACATGAAATTGGTTAAAAAATATTAATAACAAAATCAATATTATATATTTCAATGTAAGATGCGTATATTTTTTATAAAAGAATAAAAAATAAAAAGAATTCATGTAATTAAAACATTTTATTAGTGTGTTTGTCAAACCAACATAGATCAATCTTAACCCCATATTTACCAAGAACCAAGAAGAATTAAATATCTAAAAATGAAAACCTTTCCTCAAGCTCTTCACTTAGAAAGAAATTTACATCTAAAAAAATTTTATTCCTCTAAAAATTTAATAAATACAAAATTAAAACGACTCTATACTTGTAAAAATAACATGAAAAAACAAAAAATTACCCTAACCACACCAAAATAAAATAAACAATACCCATTTCAAAATCAATTACCAGCGTGAAAGATATCAAAGGAATGTCAAGAAACTTTCCCACCTCCTCAAATAACTCAATTATCAATCCACCACATACTTCAATGATCATGATCGATTGCAAGCCATCATTAATCAAGAAGAGAGGTACACAGGTAGGCCCCTCACACGCCTTAAATGGGCACGTAGGCCCCACACTGGCGAAGGAGGCAATCTCCCCACGATATTTTCATAATAATATTTCTTTCCACCTCATTCAAAATTTAAATCTTTAATTATAATTTCAAAAATTTATTTAATTTCATATATGTGATTTATTAGATTAATTAATTTTATTTTAAATTTCATTTAATATATTATAACACCAAATTTTCCTAAACCCAAACTTCATTAGTAGCACACCGAATTTTTCTTACCTAATAAATGGGATAAATTATAATTCTAAAATCAAATTTTAAATTTATTTTTTCCATTTTTTAAAATAATATATATATATTATTAAATGTTATTATATAATGTAAGCCAAATTTTCCTAAACCCAAACTTCATTAGTAGCACACCGAATTTTTCTTACCTAATAAATGGGATAAATTATAATTCCTAAAATCAAATTTAAATTTATTTTTTTTCATTTTTAAAAATAAAATATATATATTATTAAATATTTATTATATAATGTAAAATGAGATTAGATAATTATTTTTCACATATTAAAAAAAATCAATTTATGTTTTAACATTAAAGTTAAAATAAGATTGTAGATCCCAAATCAATTTATAAATATATTCACCTAAAAATTTAGAAGAATCTAAGATATTACATAATATTTATTAAAGCATCATAATTGATCATATTACTAGTGTAAATTTAAATCTAAGTCAAGAAAATAATAACCATTCCATCTTGTACCCCAATATTAACCATTCCATCAAATAACTCTATTGGATTATATCTATAAATAGTTTTATTTAACACTATCCTATCTCATCCTATCTTATTTTATCTTATCTTATCACCAATATTAATTATAAATATAATATAAATCATAAACTAAATAATAATATATCATAAAAAATTATATATAAATATAATATACTAAAACAAAATTGATTAAAAAATAAAATTGTTACTCATTTGATTGAAGATTAACTTTTTTTTAACTAATTTGAATATATGACTACAATTTTTGGAAAAATAATCAATTACTTGATTTTTTTAATATTTTATTTTTATATTTTAAAAACATCAATTTTTTTCTAAGTCATCGTAATTTATTTGATTTAGAAAAAAAAATTATTAAGTATAAATATTTAAATTAATCAAATATAATAATAATAATAAATCAATTTTAATAATTACTTTATTTTTTATATTTGATTTTCCAGAAAGAAATATATGTCGAATTTTTATTTTAAGTATTAAGATATTTGATGTTCATGTTTACTTTTAAGACTAGTGTAAAGATGTAAATTAAATGATTAATAAATGTCGATAGTTATCAATTTGTAATAAATATTAAAACACTTATTTTATTATGTATCTCACATTGCTAAAATTAAAAAAAATCATAAAAATTAAGTAAATTACCATAAAAAAAATTACCATATCAATTGTTTACCATTCATAAATTTTTATTATTATTACACTTAAGGATATTAGCACATTTAATATTTATATATGGCAATCATATCATTGTAAATAGTTATAAACTTATATTCAAATGACAATTATCTTATCATTTGTCTACTAAACTTTATAACACTATGGTAATGGTGGTTAATCCACGAGTACACATATTAATCGGGATCCGAATTATATGATTAAAGTATAATTTACAAAATCTATTCATATCAATGGTCAGGCCTGCCAGATTGCTTGGCAGTTGTCATCCACTGAGATTTATTGGTAATCGTGCTGACCGTCGATCTGGTGAACCTAGATTTGGCAGTGGTGGTTTACACGGATGGGATTAGGGTAACTACCCGACCCAGGTGCCCCGCACATGGCTCATTTACTTGCAACTTCAACATGGCTTTGCTCTGCAAACTTTTTCACCCCTCAGAGCCCTTCCTCCGGTAGCCAAGGTGTTTAACTTTTGTCTGTGGATGAAGAATCGATTGTGGTCCTCTTTAGTCTCAGTAAATGGATTTTTCTCCAGTATTCAAGTTGAAATTGTAGTTTTGTCATGTTTAATTCCGCAATATTGTATTAGCTTAGTTATACATGATGTCTCTTGTCATTGCTTCTCAAAGTACTCTTCTTGAACAAGCAAGTAACGCTCCCATGTTATTTTCTGTCCATTTTCTCTTTGCACAGGTTATAAAAATATTGTTAAGATATTTGCATCTGTGAAGTCTTTTAATCACTTGTGCTCTTAGCTAAATCTTGTTCAGAATGCTAACACCATTGTGGCCGAGGGTTTCTGGCTCTATCAAAATTTCGTTTTCTCTTTCTTCAACAAGTTGCAGAGTGTAACCCTCCCAGTATGCCGAGAGCGACGACTTCAGGTAATGGCTTGCTTTCTTGTTTAAACCCCTATTATTGCAGTGAATCTTATAAGATTTTCTCTCATTATTTAAAATTTTCTCACAGCCATTGTTTTCTTTGATTTGTTTACAATATAGTGTTGGGCACTAGGGTCCTAGTGGAATTGGTCATCCTCCAAACCTCTGCATGGAATTTCCATGGATGACTAGGTAAGTTGAATCCCATATTCAACATTCACTTTAAGTTTATGTGAGTTTCTTGTCGGGTTACTGAGGGTAGAACCCTCTGTATGTACAGGATTTCAGAATTCAGCCTTGAATTCCCTTACAAGAATGAGCTTCATGTGTTAATCCAAGTGTGAAGGGTGTGCACGTAGACTAAAATTTCCAGTGTTTTAAATGTTAATTATTAGTTACTTGTTACAACCATTTAATTCTCTTTATGGGGATGAATTTGTAAATTTTTACTGTTTGGCTCTATATAAATATTCTTTAACGTGATTTGCGTATCCAAATACTTAGTTTGGACAGTTGTTGATGTGTATCTTAGCGCTGGTAATGTCTATTGTAATTTATTTTATTAGCCACATGCTCGACACTATCTATTATGGAAGAAGTTTGGGTTATGTTTATATTTTCTGTGCTTGCTATAATGTTTAATCTCATGATAATTTCTGAGTTTATCAGTCAACATTCGAGCTTCTAGGTTAATGTGTTTTTCTGAAATTGATGATTTTTTTCAGTTCATAGTTTATATCCTTATTGGTGTAAGATGGTTCATTAAATATTTGCGGATTCAAGGGCCAGAGGGCCCTGATCATTGCTCTAATTACTATGGAGCTTAGCTTCTAAACCTATCAGCCCTATTGATTCATTACACCGAATCATGAGAATTCAAAAGCACTTTTACAAGCTACACCATCCATAGAATTATTTTCTCTTGTTTGGTTCTTGATACTCCTCTTGCATAATTTACTTTATTCTTTTATTCAATGTATTTGTTCAATAATATCAGAAAAACCCAATAGTGTATCAATGATTTACTCTACTAGAATAAGAAATGTTTATTTGTTGATCTTTCCCCACTTCTTTTACCTTATCTTCTTTCTTTATTCACAGAGTTTTAGAGTTCCACCATTTTACAATATTTAGAGAACAAGAATAACTATATTGTATCTTCTGTTTAGACTTGTCATAAAATTTAATTGCTACTATATTTATTTCCAGATTTAATTCATCTTTCTGAAATAAATATTTAACAATATATTTCTAGTTAATAGAGTTAATATACAATTCCAGTATACACTGAATTTAAATAAAATTTTATTATCATCTCCTATAACTTAACCAGTAAAATTATATACTTATCTCATTATTCTTACTTAACTGATGGTGCCACCTAACCATGATAGCGGCGATCACGTCCTCTGCTCCCCCAATGCTCCGCACCAGAGTCTCAGGTAGTAGTTAATTATAACAATTTAGGCCTCAGGAATTTTTTCCACCCTACACTCCCTACGGGTTACAGAGCTGCACTGGTATTAAACCACCTATGGGAAACTCTTCCTTTCTACAAAAATCTGTTGTTAATATTTTTCTTATTTCATGAATAGAACCCCTTCCCCTTCTCAGGATTTCCTTTTTATCCTCTTGGGGAATGTAACTGTCAGAAAAAATGCATCTTCCTTTTTACTCTCGAATCTTGGAATTATTTTGCCAATCAATTAATCAATTACTCAATGTAATTTTATTCATGAAATAAAATTCAAGTTTTCTTTTACTAACGATTAACCATATTCGCTAATATCTTTTCACTAAAAAATTAAAATGTATTTATAAAAGTCTTTTAGATATAAAATTAAAATAAAACGGGGTGTTACATCTTCCCCCACTAGAGGCAAACATTATCCTCGGTGTTTACTTCATTCCAGTAAACATTTCAGGATATGCTTCTCATAGAGAGTTTTCATCCTCCCACGTAGCCTCCTTTAGGATAAAGTGCTTTCATTTCACTTTAACTTGGGGGATGACTCACCTTCAAAGCATTATTTCTCTCTAATCGAGAATACAATGAGGTTCCACCAGAAATTTGTCGTTCGGTTCTACTTGCAAGCAACATAATTTATAATTAATTTAATTATGGATCCATATTTTCCTAGGAGTCATAATGTAAACATAACTTACATGTACGCTCTGCCATTGTATAACATGCTTGGGGTCATGTACGTGTATTTTTAGTAATGACACATGAAACATATTGTGTACAAATATGTGTCTAGGCAATGACAAATGATAAGGCACAAACCCTATCCATTCCAAAATTTGGAAAGGTCCACAGTACCTAAGAGCCAATTTGGCACAGGTATTCCACCTTAAGGTACCCTACTTGTGCTTAATTCTTACATAAACATGGTGACCCACCTTAAATTCTTGAAAATTTCTTTTTCGATCAACATATATTTTTTTCCGGTCTTGAACTGTTTTTAAAATTTATCTGGTTTTTCTTACCTCGGACTCTATTTCCTCGAGCATAACTGAACAAAGCATTAGTTTGATTTCCGGATTGCTCCAGTTTATGGGGGTCTGAAATTATCTCCCGTACAATGCTTCAAAAGGACGCATCTTGAGGGAATCTTGGTATCCATTTTTATAGGAAAATTTTACCAGATGCAAATACTCTTCGCACTTTGTGGGTTGTTGCATTATATACATGCACAACATGTCTTCTAATATTTGATTAACCCTTTCATTTTTTCCATCTGTTTGAGGATGATAGGCTATACTAAACTGGATAAGTGTTCCAAAACCAGTGAATAGTATCTTCCAGAAAGATGATGTGAACTTTTAATATCGATCTGAGATGACGACTCTCGGTATGTCGTGGAGTGTAAATATTTCCCTCATGAAAATGTCAACAATCTATACGGTCCTATAAGTTGACTAGAGGGGTATGAAATGAGATACCTTGCAGAGCCTATCCACCAACACCATAATTGAATCATTGTGTACCTTGCTTCTTGGTATACCTATGATGAAATCAAGTGATATGACTTCCAATTTGCATTCTGGTAGAGGAATAGGCTAAAGAAATCTTGCTAGATGTTGGTGCTCCACCTTGACTTACTGACACTCTAAACATTTGGTTAGGTATTTTGCAATGTTTTACACATTCCAGGGCATAAACAGTCCTTTCTAATTGTTGTTAGCATATTTTTATATCTAGGATGTCCAACATAGGAACTATGATGATAGTCATCCAAAATCAGCTCCTTCAAGCTCATATGGTTTGGAAGACACATCTTCCCTCGAAATATCAAAAGTTGTTTATCATTAATTCCATAATCTGATTTCTTTCGTTCTTTTTTTGCCTCTCTTGCTTGCTTCCATAAAAATTGATACTCGAGGTCTCTCTTTGTTGCCTCCATGATTTTCTCCTGGGACTTAAATTCTTCTTGATTAAAGTAAATTTAATAGATGCAATTTAGTTTCCTAATTTAAGCATCAGTTACATGGCTCTCCTTACCTTTCACATGTTAAATGAAAAAATCAAATTCACTTAGGAATGCATTCTATCTTGCTTGGTGGGCATTAAAATTAGATTTTTTAAAGTAGCTAGTCAGGCTACTATGGCCAGCTCTTAGCAAAAACATTTTCCCCGACAAGTAATGTCTCCAAATTCGAAGGGCGTGTATTGCCACAGTTAACTCTAACTCATTGGTAGAGTATCGCTACTCATGGTCCTTTAGATTCCTAGATTCATACGCTATGACCTTCTCATCTAGTGTCAATACTGCTCTCGCCCCTTCCTTACAAGCATCAATGCATACTTCAAATTATCTTCTTGGGTCTGCCTCTTTCAATATAGGGGAAATAGTTAAAAATTATTTCAATCATTCAAAACTGGCTTGACACTCATTAATCCACTTAAAGAATCACCCCTTCTACTACAAGGAATTAATGTCAAAGGTTATCATAGAGAAGGCTTCGTTGAATCATCGGTAGTAACCAACTAAGGCCATGAAAGAACGTATGTCTGCTACATTTCTGGGAACTTTCCATTCTATAATCATTTTGATCTTTTCGAAGTCCACCGAAATCCCTATATCAGATATTATATGGCCCAAATATTGGATCTGTTCTTTATAAAAATCACATTGGCTAAATTTCGTGTAGAGCTCATGTTCCTACAACATTTTCAACACCAAGAATAAATGTTCTTTGTGCTCTTTAATATTTTTAGAATAGATGAATATATCATAAATAAATATTAAAACAAATTTATCCAAAAATGGGTGAAATATATGATGCATTAGACTCATGAAAGTTGCTAGTGCATTGGTTAATCCGAACAGTAACACCACAAATTCATAATTTCCATACCTGGTATGAAAGTTTGTTTTGGATATGTTCTCATCCTTAATCTGTATCTGGTGATACCCATATTTCGGGTCAATATTTGAAAATACTGTTGCTCCTTTTACTTGATCAAAAATATCATCTATACATGGAAATGGAAATTTGTTTTTTACAGTCATCTTATTAAGCCATCGGTAATCCATGCACATCCGCATCGTACCATATTTATTTTTAACGAACAACACAGGTGCTCCCCAAGGGGACACACTCCATCGAATATACCCTTTGTCCAATAGTTCTTGGAGTTGCATTTTTAATTCTGTCAACTCAAGCACACTCATTCTGTATGGTGCTCATGACACAAGCGTTGCTTCGGGTAGTAAATCTTTAGTAAAATAAATATCTCATTTTGGGGGTAATCCTGGAATATTTTTACGAACAACGTCCATAAAATCCTTAACAACTGGAATATTATCCAACATAAGGGTCTTGTATTTGGAGTTAGTAAACCTCACCTGAATAGCATAAATTTGACACCGTTTTCTAATGCATTTACCCAACTCGGATGTAGTGATGGGGCACAATTGAAGTGGTTTCTTGTAATATTCCCAAATTTTCACATCATATTTGGAATATTAGAGTCGTTTATTTTCTTAATGAATTAAGTAAATAAAAGGGTGGAGGGACCCATAATCCTTAGTATGAATAAATATCCACTTTTGTGTGTGTGTATGTGGATTAATTAAGCCTATATCTGCATAATAAGGTGGTTGGACGGGGGGGGGGAGAGTTATGGAGTCTTAAAGATCTTGAAGAGATCAAACAGAAGGTTGATTCAATCAACTAAGATCTTGAAGATGTCAAACAAAAGATCATGGGACATTCATGATAAAGTGATGGAGGATGTTGTGCAAACAAAGCACACTTGATGGAGAGGGTGTACATTGCACCTAGACATGATGGTTGATTTGGTCAAACTGTGTAGTCAAACTTGGAGGATCTTATCCACATGCACTATGCATTCTAGATGAGGGCTAAGTCTTGGGAAGGCTCAAAAATTATATAAAGAAGATGAAGACAAGGATGGTGGTATGCTGATTATTCTTGATGTAAAGATATTTTCAGATCTAGAATTATCATGTGACATTCCATTGCTTTCTTAGGCTGTTTAGCAGAGATTTCAAGTGTTGTTTAGCACAGGGTGTTCCTGGTTAGGAATCCCACCTCTTTATTGGAGCAGCTCTAGAAAGAGTATTATACTTCCTTCTACATTAGGCATTGGTGCCACATCTCTTTCCTACTTTATGTAGAACATCCATATTCAGAAATTGCAGATTTCTGAAGATCATTTTGGAAGGAGGAAGTTGTCTTCAGCACTTCAGCTGGAGAACTGGTGAGGGTTTATTCCTATCACCTTGGGCTTAAATATCAGCTTCCCAGAGCTTCATTTCATATCTGGAATCAGGAAAAAAATTATTTACCTCCTAGAAACAATATTTCCTTCAGGAATTACGCTATCCCATTTGCAGATCAAAAATGAGAAAGGAAGTTACTAGCATTTCGGCTAGTAATCCTGTGAGGGATCATTGCCTCACATTTCCATCATTTTTTCCATCAGCCTAGAGTTTATTGCAACATTTTTCAACAGGCAGAAGGCCTTTCTTTTCGTCACAATGAAATTTCTATTGGAAGTTGTGTTATAGAAGCTGCAATCATTATTGGAGGATTGAGAAGCTAGATCTAGAGCTTCTAACTTGTAGATCTGAAGAAGGGATCATCCCTTCAAGCTTAGATTTGATCTTGAAACATATTTCAAAAATCCATTCGACAGATCTAGCTTTAGATCTGTATTTCCCAATAGATGAAGGATCAAATCCTAGGGAGGTTATTTTCCAAAGTTGTAAATCTGGAAAATCCTTTCTGGGTTATCTTGGGAATCCATCACATTGGCCAAATCTTGAATCTTGCCATCATATGAGCTCCAAATTTGAGCAGATCTACATTTTCCTTTTTAGATTGCAACTATATGTTCATATTTTGCTAAAGGGATAGCGCAGTATTTGCTTTAGTGCCTCTCCAGTTACGCTGTACCTATCGTAGCATGTTTTTTGGGTGATTCTAGACCAACGTTTTGGCTAGATCTACTCATATTTTGTACATTGTGTAACTCATTCTTCTCCAAGATAATAAGATGGCTCAACTTATCTATAAATTCTGATGTTTCCTTGAGATTAATTATTTACTTAGTTGCAGTTCTTATATTGTGTTTTAGTATGACTGCATTTTCCCCTTTTGCGATATTACATTTCTTAATTCCTTGTAATTCTTGATGAATACCATCTTCTGCCTTACAATGCATAATTTTCTCCTTGCAATCTACCAGAGAGAAATTTCTTTCTAACCAGTCCATTCCCAAAAAAATATCATAGGAGCCTAAAGGTAGAATATTCAATTCAACAATAATATGTTGTCTTCCTATTTCTAGGATATAATTTTAGTTTTTAGCATTAAATACTCTCTTTGCTCGAGTAGCCAATTGTTCCATCCAGGGAATTTTAAATCTCTGGCTTTGCAGTTTACAGTTTTCAACTACTGGGAGATTTATATAACTTAAAATGGCACCAAGATCAACCAATATGGTAACAGTTTGGGAATATAACTTACCTTCCAGTTCTATCATCATTGGCTAGAAATCCGCATGTCGATATTATAGTGCAACATTGATCCTCGAGATCTTTCATGCAACATCCCCTATTGTAGATGCATCTTACAGATTGGTTGTAACTACATTTATTCCTCGATGAGGGCCATTCTTAAAGAAATGTGCCTCACCGCATCCCCAATAGTGTAATGGTGGTTTTTGGGACTATCCATGGTCTGGCCCGATTGATGCTTTAGTAGTTCATTCATCAACTGACCATTTGGGATTTTGCTAGTTTTTCCCAAATTGTCTATTTTCTAGGTTTCTCGCGGCATTTTCATAATTCCCTAGTATGATATTTTTAAAAATTGAGGGACCTTTCTTCCCTTTCTTTGTTGGCCAACTTCTTCCAACTTCATTGTTCACCTTGGAATACTGATAGCACTTTTGTGCTTTTCAAATCACCTCATCCATAGTCTTTGGGTTCATAAATTCGATCCTCTCCTTCATGTGAGTAGGAGGGCTACTCAAGAATCACTGTACTTTTTCTTTTTCATCTCTTAAATATGGTATGTACCTTAAAAAAGAGGTAAATTTCATGATGAACTCATACAGAGATAGTTGATCCAACCTTAAGTCATGAAACTCTCGAGATGTTTCAATATAAAATTGTTTTGTTAGATACTTGTCCTTAAAGTATTGTTGGAGCTCATCCCAAGTGAAATTATGGTCTTCAATTCCCCGAACAATTTTCACCTCCTCCCACCATAATGTCTCTTTTCCCTGAAATTGATAAATAGCCATGCGAGCGTTGAGCTTGATGTATATTCATAAACTTGAAAATATTTGTTCATATTAATTATCCATGCTTCTGCCACCTCCTCTGCCTCTCCATCAAAGGTAGGAGGTTTAATTTTCTTGATTTCACCTTGTAACTCCACATTCTGTTTCTTCATCTCCTATTGTTCTAATAAATTTCCAGACTCTTATTCATTGTACGTTATATTTTTTTTACTTCATAGAGTTTGAATCCCTTCCAAGTTATTATTAAATTGCTGTTGTTTCTCAGTACCTTCATGAGTGTCCCTCTCTGGGCTAGGCTATACTATCTGATGATTCTGATTATCTTAGAGGCTTCTAAGAATCCTCCTATTCCCACATTAATATTTAATTGTCACTTATTACTCGAGTCATATTTGTCTTGAGATTTTGTACTGTATCTAAAAATCTATTTATCTGATGCTGCTATTTCTCTAGTAACCTTCTAGTTTGCTGGTACCGATCCACGCTCAATTGTACCCACATCTCTGGGTTAACTTCCGAATTAGGAAAGGAAAGGGTTTCCCCTGTATTTCTGGGTATCTAATGACTAGATCCTCTCCTCTTTGAATCTTACCAATATTTCCTATCACTGTGCATGAAATTTTAAAATACGAAAAGCACCCAAAATTATTCAGTTGGCCCAATCTGGCCCAATGTACAAACCATGCTCTGATACCTCTTGTCACCACTATCAAAAACTTACGATATCAATTATTTACCATACATAAAAAAAAAAATTTATTACTACACCTAAGGATATTAGAAAATTTAATATGTATATATGGAAATCATATCGTTATGAATTAGTGCATTATAATTATAACCTTATATCCATTGAAAGAGTGCTATTATGGAATTTGAATGATGATTATCCTTACCTTAACAATGAAAAAATTTCACATTATAGTATCATTGGTATACTAAAGCTTATAACATTACGGTAATGGAATTTAATCCATGAGTACACATATTAATGGGGATCTGAATTCTATGATTAAAGTATTATTTACAAAATCTGTTCATATCAATGGTATGGCATGCTAGATTACCTGGCAGCTGTCATCCACTGAGATTGTTTGGTAATCGTGCTAACCCTCGATATGGTGAAACCTAGATCTGACGGTGGTGGTTTACGTGGATGGGATTAGGGTAACTTCCTAACTCAAGCACCACGCACACAACTCATTTTCTTGCATCTTCATCATGGCTCTACTCTGCAAGTTGTTTCACCCCTCAGAGCCCTACTTTGGTAGCCAAGGTGTTTAGCTTTCATTCGTTGATGCAGACCGATAAATGGATTTTGCTCTGGTATTCAGGTTTAAATTGTAGTTTTGTCATGTTTAATTCTGCAGTATTGTATTAGCTCAGATCTACATGTTGTATTTTTCTGTTGCTTCTCAAATTATATGGGAGTAACACTCCCATAGTATTTGATGTTCGTTTTATCTTTGCATAGGTTATAAAAATATTTTTCAGATATTTTCATCTGCGAGGTCTTTTAATCCCTTGTGCTCTTGGCTAAATCTTGTTTAGAATGCTAACCCTGTTGTCGCCGAGGGTTTCTGGCTCTGCCCGCAATTCATTTTCTCTTTCTTTGACAAGTTGTAGGCTGTAACCCTCCTAGTATTCCAAGAGCGACGACTTTGAGTAATGGCTTGATTTCTTGTTTAAACCCCTATTATTGCAATGGATCTTATAATATTTTCTCTCATTATTTAAAATTTACTCGCAATATTTTTTTTCTTTGATTTATTTACAAGGTGCTGCTGTGTACTAAGGTCTTGGTGGAATGGTTTCTCATATAGAACTCTGCATGGTACTTCCATGGATGACCAGGTAAGTCGAATCCCATCTTCATAATTCACTTTAAGTTTATGTGAGCTTCTTGTGGGGTTACTAAGGGTATAATCCTCTGTATGTATAGGACTTCAAAATCCGGCCTTGAATTCCCTTGCATGAATGAGCTTCATGCGTTCCTCTAAGTGTGAAGGTTGTGGGCGTATACTAAACTATCCATAGTTTTAAATGTTAATTATTAGTTACTCGTTACAACCATTTAATTTCGTTTATGGGGATGACTATGTAATTTTTTACTGTTTGGCTCTATATAAATCTTCTTTAACTCAATTCCCGTACCCAGATATTTAGTTTGGATAATTTTTTATGTGTATCTCAACGTTGGTAATGTCTCTTGTAACTTATTTTTCTAGCCACATGCTCGAAACTATCTCTTATGGAAGAAGTCTGGATTTTGTTTATATTTTCTACATTTTCTATAATTTTTAATCTCATGATAGCTTCTAATTTTATCAGTCAACATTCGAGCTTCTAGGTTAATGTTTTTTTTATGATTGTTTTCATTTCATAGTTTATACCCTTCTTGGTGTAAGATGGTTCGTAAATATTTGCGGATTCAGTGGTGAAAGGACCTTGATCCTTGCTATGTTTACGACAGAGTTGGACTTCTAAATCTACGAGCCTTATTGATTCTTTACACTGAATCATGAGAATGCAAAAGCACTTACACAAGCAACAACATGCACAGAATTATTTTATCTTGTTTGGTTCTTGATAATCCTCCTGTGTAATTTGCAGTATTCATTTATTCAATGTTTTTGTTCAATAATATATGAAAAACTTGAGAGTGTATGAATGATTTACTCTGCTAGAATAAGCAATGTTTATTTGTTGATATTTCCCCACTTCTTTTACCTTATATTCTTTCTATATTCACAAAGTTTTAGAGTGGCACAATTTTACAGTATTTAGAGAGAAAGAATAACTATATTACATCTTCTGTTTAGCCCTGTCATAACATTTCTTAGCTACTCTATTTATTTCCAGATTTACTGCATCTTTCCGAAATAAATAGTAAAAAATATATTTCTAGTTAACAGAGTTAATATACAATTCTAGTACACTGAATTTAAATACAATTTAATTATCATCTCCTATAACTTAAGCAATAAACTTATATACTTATCTCAGTACTCTTTCTTAACTGATGGCAGCACCCAACCATGAGAGAGGTGATCACGTCCTCTTCTCGCCCCGTGCTCCACATCAGAGTATCAGGTAGTAGTTAATTATTAGAAGTTAGGCCTCAAGAATTTTGTCCATCCTACACTCCCTAGGGGCTACAGAGCTCCACTGGTATTGAATGAACTATAGAAAACTCTTCCTTTTTACAACAATATGTTGTTAACCCTTTTCTTCTTTCATGAACTGAACCCCTTCCCCTTCTCAGGATTTCATTTTTATCCTCTTGGGGAAGGTAATAGTCAGAAAAAATAACTCTTCCTTTTTACTCTGGAACCTTGGAATTATTTTACCTATTAGTTAATCAATTACTCAATGTAATTTTATTCATGAAATAAAATTCAAGTTTTCTTTTACTAACAAATGACCATATTCCTTAATATCTTTTCACTAACAAATTCAAATATATTTATAAAAGTATTTTAGACATAACATTAAAATAAAACGGGGAGTTAATTCTTCCCTCATTAGAGGCAAACATCGTCCTCGATGTTTACTTCATTCCAACAAACATTTTAGGATATGCTTCTCATATAGAGTTTTCATCTTCCCAAGTAGCCTCCTTCGGGATAATGTGCTTCTATTGCACTTTAACTTGGGGTATGACTCACCTCTGAAGTATTATTTCTCTCTGATAGAGAATACGCTCAGTTTCTACTAGAAATTCATTGTCTGGTTCTAGTTGCAAGAAATAGAATTTATAATTAATTTAATTATGGATCCATGTTTTCCTAGGAGTCATAATGTAAATGTAACTTACATGTATGCTCTGCCAGTGTATAACATGGTTGGGGTCATCTACATATCGTTTTAGTAATGACACATGAAACACGTTGTGTACGAATATGTGGCTAGGCAGTGCCAGCCAATAAGCCATCGACCCTATCCGTTCCAAAATTTGAAAGGTCCACATTACCTTGGAGCCAATTTGGCACAAGTATTCCACCTTAAGGTACTCTACCTAGTTTTAATTCTTACATAAACATGGTCACCCATCCCAAATTCTCTAAAAGTTATTTTTCGGTCAACATATATCTTTTGCTGGTCTTGAGCCACTTTTAAATAATGTCTGATTTTTCTTACCTCATGCTCCATTTCAGTCTGTCCATCTGTTTGAGGATGATAAGATATACTAAACTGGATAAGTGTCAAAACCAATGAATAGTGCCTTCCAAAAATATGACATGAAATTTACCTCTCGATCTGAGATGATGACTCTTGGTATGCTGCGTTGTCTAAATATTTCCCTCATGAAAATGTCAACAATCTGTACGGTCCTATAAGTTGACTGGACATGTATGAAATGAGCTACCTTGTTGAGCCTATCCACCACCACCATAACAGAATCATTATGTCCCTTACTTCCCAATAGCCCTATGATGAAATCAAGCGATATGACTTCCAATCTACATTCTGGTAGAGGAATAATTTGAACCAATCGTGCTGCATGTTGGTGCTCCACCTTGACTTGCTGACACTCTAAACATTTGGTCAAGTAATCAATTTTTTTTTTACACATTCCAGGCCAAAAATAGTCATTTATAATTATTGTTAGCATCTTTTAATATCTGGGATGTCTAGCATAGGAACTCCGATGATATTCATCCAAAATAATCTCTTGCAAGCTCATATCATTTGTAATACATATCTTCCCTTGAAATATCAAAAAATATTTATTATTAGTTCCATAATTTGATTTCTTTCCTTGTTTTTCTACCTCTCTTGTGTGCTTTCATAAAAATTGATACTCAGGGTCTCTCTTTGTTGCCTCCATGATTTGCTCCTAGAACTTAAATTCTGCTTGATTAAACTAAAGTTCATAGATGCAATGTATTTTGCTACTTAAATCATCTGCTACATGGTTCTCCTTACCTTCTAAATGTTGAATTTCAAAATCTAGTTCACTTAGGAATGCATTCCATATTGCTTGGAATGCATTGAAATCATATTGTTTAAAGTAGCCAGTCAGGCTACTATGGTCATTTCATAGGATAAAACTTTTCCCCAACAAGTAATGTCTCCAAATTCGAAGGGCATATATTACCACAGTCAACTATAAATCATAGGTATAGTATCACTACTCATGGTCCTTTAGATTCCTAGATTCATACGCTATGACCTTGCCATCTTGTGTCAATACTGCTCCCACCCCTTCCTTACAGGCATCAGTGCATACTTCAAATTCTCTTCTTTGGTCTGCCATTTTCAATACAAGGGAAGTAGTTAATAGTTCTTTTGGTCGTTCAAAAATGGCTTGAAACTCATTAGTCCACTTAAAGACTTGCTGCAAGGAAGTAATGGGAAATTCTATCTTGGAGAAGCCTTCGATCAATTGCCGGTAGTAACTAACTAAGCCTATGAAAGAACGTATGTCTGCTACATT
Source organism: Pinus albicaulis (assembly GCA_034641835.2). NCBI lineage: Eukaryota > Viridiplantae > Streptophyta > Pinopsida > Pinales > Pinaceae > Pinus > Pinus albicaulis. The sequence goes on from CM076578.1 coordinate 1,764,370,943, forward strand.
TCTGGGAAATTTCCATTCCATAATCATTTTTATCTTTTTCTGGGAAATCCATTCAACATATATTATATGGCCCAAATATTGGAACTGTTCTTTGTAAAAATCACATTTTCTAAATTTAGTGTAGAGCTGATGTTACCTCAAAATTTTCAACACCAAGTGTAAATGTTCTTTATTCTCTTCAATATTTTTAGAATAGATCATTATATCATTAATGGAGAATAAAATAAATTTATCCAAAAATGGGTGAAAGATACCATGCATCAGACTCATGAAAGTTTCTCATGCATTGGTTAATCCGAATGGTAACACCACAAATTCATAATGTCTTTACGTGGTATGAAAAGTTGTTTTCGGTATTTCCTCATCCTTAATCCGCATCTGGTGATACCCAGATCTCGGGTCAATCTTTGAAAATGTCATTTATCCTTTTACCTGATCAAAAATATCGTATATATGTGACAATACATATTTTTTTTTGACATTCAGCTTATTACGTTGTCGGTAATCCATGCTCATCTGCATTGTACCGTCTTTATTTTTAACGAACAACACTGGTGCTCCCCAAGGGGACACACTCAGCTGAAAATACCCTTTGTCTAATAGTTCTTGCAACAACATTTTTTATTTTTTTAACTCAGACACAATCATTTTGTATGGTACTTGTGACACAGGCACTACTCTGGGTAGTAACTCTATAGTAAAATCAATATCTCGTTTTGGGGGTAATCCTAGAATATTTTCAAGAAACACGTCCATAAAATCCTGAACAACTGGAATATTTTCCAGCATAATTGTATTTTATTTGGAGTTAGTAAAACCTGCCTGAACATAATAAAACTAACACCCTTTTTTAATGCATTTACCCAACTGGGATGCAGTGATGGGGTGCAATTGAAGTGGTTTCTTAATTCCTTGTAATTCTTGATGAGTACCATCTTCTGCCTTAAAATGGATAATTTTCTCCTTGCAATCTATCAGTGACCAATGTCTTTCTAACCAGTCCATTCCGAATAAAATATCAAAGGAGTCCAAAGGTAGAATATTTAATTCAACAAATATATGTTGTCTTCCTGTTTTAGGGATACAATTTGACATTTTAGCATTAACTCTTCTCTTTGATCTAGTATCCAATTGTACCAATGAGGGACTTTTAAATCTATGGCTTTGCAGTTTATAGCTTTCAACTACTTGGGGATTTATATAACTTAAATTGGCACTAGGATCAACCAAAATTGAAACTGTTTGGGAATATAACTTAACTTCCAGTTCTATCATTGTTGGGTGGAAATCCACTTGCTGATATTCTAGTGCAACATTGATCCTTGGTATGTTTCGTGCAACATCCCCTACTGTAGATGCCTCTTGCAGATTGGCTTTCACTTCATTTCTTCCACAATGAGGGAAATTATTAAATTAATATGCCTCACCACATCCCCAACATTGTAGTGGTGGTTTTTGGGACTATCCATGGTCTGTTCTGCTTGATGATTCAGTATGTTATTCATCAACTGACCATTTGGATTTTTTCTAGTTTTTCCCAAATTGTCTATTTGGTGGGTTTCTTGCAACATAATTATAATTTCCTGGTTTTCTATTTTTAAAGTTCGAGGGACCTTTCTTCCCTTTATTTGGATGCCAACTTCTACCAAGTTCACCTTTTTCCTTGGACTGCTGATAACACTTTCATGATTTTTGAATAACCTCATCCGTATTCTTTGGGTTCACAACATCGATCCTCTCCTTCATGTGAGTAGGAAAGTTAATCAAGAATCAATGTAATTTTGATTTTTAATCTCTCGAAAACGGTATGTAACTCAACAAACAGGTAATTTTAGTGATGAACTCATCCATAGATAGTTGACACAACCTTAATTCATGAAAATATCAAGATTTTTCATCATAAAATCACTCTGTTAGATACTTGTCCTTAAAATACTGCTGGAACTCATCCCAAGTCACATTCTGGTCTTTAATGGCCCCACATTTTTCACCTCCTCCCACCATAATGTGGCCTTTTCCCGCAATTTATAAATACCCAAGTGAGCCTTGAGCTTGTTGTTATATTCATAAACTTGAAAATATTTTTTCATATAAATTATCCATGCTTCTGACACCTCCTTCACCTCTCCATCGAAGGTAGGAGGCTTAATATTCCATATTTCACCTTGTAACTCCACTTTTTATTTCTTCATTTGTTGTTGTTCTAATACATTTCCAGACTCTGCTTCATTGTAAGTTTTGTTTTTGTTACTTCATAGAGTTTTATTCCCTTTTGGGTTATAATTAAATTGTTGTTGCTACTCACTACCTTCATGGGTGTCTCTCTTCAGGCTAGGCTACACTATCTAATGATTCTACTTATCTGAGAGGCTTCTATGAATCCTCTTCTGTTCCTGCATTAATATTTCATTGTCACTTCCTACTCGAGTCATCTATGTCTGGAGCTGTTGTATTGTACCTCACAATCTCTTTGTATGATGTTGTTGTTCCTATAGTAACCTGCTAGTTTGTTGGTACTGATCCACGCTCAATTTTACCGACATCTCTGGGTTAACTTTTAGATTAGGCAAGGAATGGGTTTCCCCTGTAGTTCTCGGTGTTTGATGACTAGATCCTCTCCTCATTGAATGTTATCAATATTTCATGTCACTATGCACGAAATTTAGAAAAATGAAAAACAGCGAAAGTTATTGAGTTGGCCCAATCTGGGCCAACATGAAAACCACCCTCTGATACCAATTTTCACCACTATCAAAAAATTACAATATCAATTATTTGCGATAAATAAAAAAATTACTACTACACCTAAGGATATTAGAAAATTTAATATTTATATATGGAAATCATATCATTATGAATTAGTGCATTATAATTATAAACTTATATACATTGAAAGAGCGCTATTATGGAATTTGAATGATGATTATCCTTACCTTAAAAATGAAAAAAATTCACATTATAGTATCATTGGTATACTAAACTTCATAACACTATGGTAATGGTGGTTAATCCACAAGTACACATATTAACTGGGATCTGAATTCTATGATTAAAGTATTATTTAAAAAATCTATTCATATCAATGGTCCGGCCTACTGGATTGCATGGAAACGGTCATCCACTGAGATTTATTGGTAATTGTGTTGACCGTCGATCTGGTGAAATGTATCTCTGATGGTGGTGGTTTGTGAAAATGGGATTAGGGTAACTACCTGACCCAAGCGTCGTGCAAAGGGCTCATTTTCTTGCAACTTCATCATGGCTCTGCTCTTCAAGACGTTTTTCCCGTTAGAGCCCTTCCTCCGTTAGGCAAGGAGTTTACCTTTCATCTATGGATGAGGAACCGCTTGTGGTCCTACTCAGTCTCGGTAAATGGATTTCGATCCAGTATTTAGGTAGAAATTACAGTTCTATCATGTTTAATTCCATAGTATTATATTAGCTCTGTTCTACATGATGTCTCTTTCCGTTGTTTCTCGAGGTACTCTGCTTGAGCAGGCGAGTAACACTCCCATAGTCTTTGTTGTCTGTTTTCTCTTTGCACAAGTTATAAAACTATTGTTTAGATATTTGCATCTATGAGGTATTTTAATCCCTTGCACTCTTGGCCAAATCTTGTTCAGAATTCTAACCCCTTTGTGGTTGAGGGTTTCTAGCTCTGCCCGCATTTCATTTTCTCTTTCTTTGACAAGTTGCAGGGTGTAACCCTCCCAATATGCCGAAAGCAACGACTTCAAGTAATGGATTGATTTCTTGTTAAACTCCTATTATTGCAGTTAACCTTATAAGAGTTTCTCTCATTATTTAAAGTTTACTCACAGTCTTTGTTTTCTCTGATTTTTTTACAAGATGTTGTTGGGTACTGGGGTCTTCGTGGAATGGGTTGTCCTACAGAGCTCTACACCGCGTTTCCATGGATGAACAGGTAAGTCAAATCCCATTTTTAGCATTCAATTTAATTTATGTGAGCTTATTGCAGGGTTATTAAGGGTAGAACCCTCTGTATGTACAATACTTCGGAATCTGGCCTTGAATTCCCTTGCATGAATGACCTTCATGCATTCCTCGAAGTGTCAAGGGTGGGGGCATAGACTAAAATTTCCCGAGTTTTAAATGTTAATTATTAATTAATTGTTACAACCATTTAATTCGGTTTATGGGGATGATTGTGTAAATTTTTACTATTTGGCTCAGTATAAAGCTTATTTAGCGTGATTCGCGTACCCAAATATTTAGTTTGGACAATTGTTTATGTGTATCTCAGCGCTGGTAATGGATATTTTACTTTATTTTGATAGCCACATGCTCGACACTATCTCTTATGGAATAAGTATGCAATCTGTTTATCTTTTATGAGTTTTCTATAATGTTTAATCTTGGGATAGCTTCTGAGTTTATCAATTGGCATTCGAGCTTCTGAGTTAATTTGTTTTTTTGAAATTGATGATTGTTTTGAGTTAATTTTTTATACACTTCTTGGTGTAAGATGGTTCATTAAATATTTGCAGATTCAGTGGCCAGAGAACCCTAATCCTTGCTCTATTTACCAGGGAGCTCAACTTCTAAACCTTTCAACCTTATTGATTCTTTAAACCGAATCATGAGAATTAAAAATCACTTATACAAGCTACAACATGCATGGAATTATTTTCTCTTGTTTGGTTCTTGATTCTCCTCCTGCTTAATTTACGGTTTTTTTTTAATTTGATGTATTTGTCCAATAATATATGAAAAACTCGACAGTGTATGAATGCTTTACTCTTCTGGAATAATAAATCTTTATTTGTTGATATTTCCCCACTACTTTTACCTTATATGCTTTCTTCAATTACAGATTTTTAGAGTTGCACCATTTTACAGTATTTAGATAGCAAGAATAACTATATTGTATCTTCTGTTTAGCCCTCTCATAACATTTCTTTGCTACTATATTTATTTCCAGATTTACTTCATATTTTCGAAATAAATAGTTAATAGTATGTTTTTAGTTAACAGATATAATATACAATTCCAGTACACTAAAGTTAAATACAATTTTATTATAATCTCCTATAACGTAACTAATAAACTTATATAAATATCTCAGTTTTCTTGCCTAAATGATGGAACCACCCAACCATGAGAGAGGTGATCACATCCTCTGCTCCCCTGGTGCTCTGCACCAGAGTCTCACATAGGAGCTAATTATCAGAAATTAGGCCTCAGGACTTCTCTCTATCCTACACTCCCTATGTGTTATAGAGCTCCACTGGTATTAAACCATTCATGGACAATTCTTCCTTTTTACAACAATCAGTGGTTAACCCTTTTCTTCATTCATGAAGAAAACCCCTTCCGCTTCTCAGGATCTCCTTATTATCCTCTTGGGGAAGGTAATTGTCAGAAAAACTGCCTCTTCCTTTTTACTCTGGAATCTTGGAATTATTTTACCAATCAGTTAATCAATTACTAAATGTAGTTTTATTCATGAAATAAAATTCAAGTTTTATTTTACTAATGAATAACCATATTCATTTGTATATTTTAACTAACAAATTCAAATGTATTTATAAAAGTATTTTACACATAACATTAAAATAAAATGGGTTGTTACATCTTCCCCCACTGGAGGAAAACACCGTCCTCGGTGTTTACTTCATTCTAGAAAACATTTCGGGATATGCTTCTCATACAGAGTTTTCATCCTACCAAGTACTAGCCTCCTCTGGGATAAAGTTATTCTATTGCAATTTAACTTGGGAGATGACTCACCTCCAGAGCGTTATTTCTCTTTGATCGAGAATATGTTGAGGTTCTATCAGAATTTTGTCATCCAGTTCTACTTGCAAGCAACATAATTTATAATTAATTTAATTGTAGATTCATCTTTTCCTAGGAGTCATAATGTAAACATAACTTACACATACACTCTGCCAGTGTATAAAATTCTTTGGTTCATGTACGTATCATTTCAGTAATGAAACATGAAACATGTTATGTACCAATATGTGGCTAGGCAGTGCCAACTGAAAATCCACCGACTCTATCTGTTCCAAAATTTGGGAAGGTCCACAGTACCTGCGATCTAACTTGGCACATGTATTCCACCTTAAGTTACTCTTATTGCATTTAATTCTTACATAAACGTGGTCACCCACCTCAAATGCTCGAAAATTTCTTTTTGTGTCAACATATATCTTTTTCCAGTCTTGAGTTGCTTTTAAATTCTGTCGAACTTTCCTTACCTCATGCACCATTTCCTTCAGCATGTCTGATCCAAGCATGATTTTGGTTTCCAAACAACTCTAGTTTATGGGGGTCCGACATTGTCTTCTGTACAATGCTTCAAAAGGACTCATCTTGAGGGATTCTTGGTATCCATTGTTGTAGGTGAATTCAACCAGATGAAAATACTCTTCCCACTTTATGGGTTTCTTCATTATATATATGCGTAGCATGCCTTCTAATATTTTATTCACCCATTCAATTTGTCCATCTGTTTGAGGATGATAAGTTGTAATACACTAGATAAGTGTTCCCAAACCACTGAATATTTCCTTCCAGAAAGTTGACCTGAACTTTACATATCGATCTGAGATGACGTCTCTTGGTATGTCTTGCATTATAAATATTTCCCTCATGAGAATTCTGCAATTCGTACGCGCTTGTAAGTTGACTAGAAAAGTATGAAATGAGATACCTTCCTGAGCCTATCCACCACCACCATAATTGAATCATTGTTCCCCCTGCTTCTCAGTAGACCTACGATGAAATCAATTTATATTAATTCTTATTTCCATTCTGGTACAGGAATAGGCTGAAGCAATCCTACTAGATGTTGGTGCTCCACCTTGATTTGCTGACACTCCAAACATTTGGTCAGGTATTTAGCAATGTTTTTACAAATTTCAGGCCAGAAATAGTCCTTTCTAACGATTTTTATCATATTTTAATATCCAGGATATCCAACATAGGAATTCCGATGATATTCATCCAATCAGATCCTTCAAGCTCATTTGGTTTGGAATAAATATATTCCTTTGAAATATCAAAAGTTGTCTATCATTAATTCCATAATCCGATTACTTTCCTTATTTTTCTGCCTCTCTTGCTTGCTTCCATAAAAATTGATACTTAGGGCCTCTCTTTGCTGCCTCCATGATTTTCTCCTTGAACTTAAATTCTTCTTGATTAAAGTAAATTTCATAGATTCAATGTAGTTTCCTAATTGAATCATTAGCCATAAGGTTCTCCTTACCTTTTACATGTTGAATTTCAAAGTCAAATTCAATCAGGAACACATTCCATATTTCTTGGTGGGCTTTCAAATCAGATTGTTTAAAGTAGCTAGTTAGGCTACTATGGTCGATTCTTAGCACAAACCTTTTCCCCAACAAGTAATGTCTCCAATTTCTAAGGGCATGTATTACCACAATCAACTATAAATCAAAGGAATAGTATCGCTTCTCATGGTCATTTAGCTTCCTCAATTCATACGCTATGACCTTGCCATCTTGTGTCAATACTGCTCCCACCCCTTCCCTTACCAGCATCAGTGTAGACTTCAAATTCTTTGTTTGGGTCTGCCACTTTCAATACAGGGGTAGTAGGTAATAGTTATTTTAATCATTTAAAATTGACTTGACACTCATTAGTCCACTTAAAGACTCACCCATTCCACTACAAGGAAGTAATGGGAAAGGATATACTAGAGAAGCCTTTGATGAATCGCCAGTAGTAACCAGCTAAGCCCATGAAAGAGCATATGTCAGCTACGTTTCTGGGAAATTTACATTCCATAATAATTTTTATCTTTTCACATTCTACTGAAATCCCTTCAACATATATTACATGGCCCAAATATTGGACCTATTCTTTGTAAAAATTGTGTTTGCTAAATTTGGCGTAGAGATGATTTTCCCGCAACATTTTGAACGCCAAGTGTAAATTTTGTTTGTGCTCTTCAATATTTTTAGAATAGATCAATATATCATCAATGAATATTAAAATAAATTTATCCAAAAATGGGTGAAAGATACCATGCATCAGACTCATGAAACTTGTTGGTGCATTGATTAATCTGAACAGTAATGCCACAAATTCATAATGTTCGTACCTGGTACGAAAGTCTGTTTTGGGTATGTCCTCATCCTTAATCTGTATCTCATGATACCTAGATCTTAGGTCAATATTTGAAAATACAGTTTCACCTTTTACCTAATAAAAAATATCATCTATACGTGGAAATGGGTATTTTTTTTTTACAGTCAGCTTATTAAACTGTTGGTAATCCATGCACATCTACATCATACCGTCTTTCTTTTTAACGAACATCACTATTTCTCCCTAAGGGGACACACTCAATCGACTATACCCTTGGTCCAATATTTCCTGCAACTACATTTTTAATTTTGTCAACTCAGGCACACTCATTCTGTATGGTGCTCACATCACAAGCACCGCTTCAGGTAGTAACTTTATATTAAAATCAATATCTCTTTTGGGGGTAAACCTTTATATTTTTAGGAAACATGTCCATAAAATCCTGAACAACTGGAATACTTTCCAACATAAGGGTCTTGCCTTTGGAGTTAGTAAATACCACTTGAATAGCATAAATTTGACACCCTTTTCTAATGCATTTACACAAATGGGATGCAGTGATGGGGTGCAATTGAAGTGGTTTCTTAATTCCTTGTAATTCTTTATGACTACCATCTTCTGCCTTAAAATGGATAATTTTCTCCTTTCAATCTACCGGTGACCAATATCTTTGTAACCAGTCCATTCCCAAAAAAATATCATAGGAGCCCAAATGCAAAATATTCAATTGAATAGTTATATGTCGACTTCATATTTCTAGGATACAATTTGAGATTTTAGCATTAACTCTTCTTTTTTCTCCAGTAGCCAATTGTACCAACCATGGAATTTTAAATGTATGGATTTGAAGTTTACATTTTTCAATTACTCAAGGATTTATATAACTTAAACTAGCACAAGGATGAAACAAAATGGAAATAGTTTGGGAATATAACTCACCTTCTAGTGCTATCATAGTTGGCTAGAAATCTGCTTGTCGATCTTCTAGTGCAGCAATGATCCTCGGTATGTTTCATGAAACATCCCCTACTGTATATGCCTCTTGCATATTGTCTGTAACTTCATTTCTTCCACGACGAGAGAAATTATTAAAGTAATGTGCCTCACCGCATCCCCAACATTGTAGTGATGGTTTTTTATATTGTCCATGGTTTGGAAAGTTGGATGCTTCAGTAGGCCATTTATCAACCGATCGTTTGGGATTTTTCTAGTTTTTCCCAAATTGTCTATTTTCTAGGTTTCTCGAAACATTTTTATAATTTCCTAGTCTTCTATTTTTAAAATTCAAAGGACCTTTCTGCCCTTTCTTTGGTGGCCAACTTCTGCTAACTTCACCTTTTTCCTTGGATTGCTGATATCACTTTCGTGATTTTCGAATCACCTCATCCATAGTCTTTGGGTTCACAAATTTGATCCTCTCCTTCAAGTGAGCATGCAGGCTACTCAGGAGTCATTGTACCTTTTCTTTTTCATCTCTCAAATATGGTATGTACCTTAACAAAGAGGTAAATTTAGTGATGAAATCATCCATAGATAGTTGAGCCAACCGTAAGTCATGAAACTCTCAAGATTTTTCTTCATAAAATGTCTCTGTTAGATACCTATCCTTAAAATACTACTGGAACTCATCCCTAGTCACATTCTGGTCTTCAATTCCCTACACATTTTTCACCTCCTCCCACCATAATGTGGCTTTTTCCCACAATTGATAAATATCCAAGCTAGCCTTGAGCTTTCTGTTGTATTCATAAACTTGAAAATATTTCTTCATATTAATTATCCATGCATATGCCACCTCTCCATCGAAGGTAGGAGGTTTAATGTTTTGGAATTCACCTTGTAACACCACTTTCTGTTTCTTCATCTCCTATTGTTATGATGCATTTTCAGACTTTGCTTCATTATAAGTTCTATTTTTTACTTCGCAAAGTTCAAATCCCTTGTGGGTTATCATTAAATTTATGTTACTTCTAACTAAATTCATGGGTGTCCCTCTATGGGCTAGGCTGTATTGTCTGATGATTATTCTTATCTGAGATGATTTTAAGAATCCTCTCATGTTCCCACATGAATCTTTCATTGTCACTTCTTACTCAAGTGAGCTCTTTCTGGAGCTATTGTACTGTGTATAACAATATATATGTCTGACATTGTTGTTCCTCCAGTAACCTGCTAGTTTGCTGGTACTAATCCATGCTCAATTGTACCCACATCTCTGGGTTAACTTCCAGATTAGGCAAGGAATGGGTTTCCCCTGTATTTCTTGGTGTCTGATGAATAGGTCCTCTCCTCAATGAACCTTATCAATGTTTCCAGTCGCTATGCACGAAATTAAAAAAAATGAAAAACACTCAAAGTTATTCAGTCGGCCCAATCTGGCCCAGTGTGCAAAGCACGCTCTAATACCACTTGTCACCACTATAAAAAACTTACCATATCAATTATTTACCATAAAAATTTTTTTATTACTACGCCTAAGGATATTAGCACATTTAATATTTATATATGGAAATTATATCATTATGAATTAGTGCATTATACTTATAAACTTATATCCATTGAAAGAACGCTATTATGGAATTCGAATGATGATTATCCTTACCTTAAAAATGTAATAGTTTCACATTATAGTATCCTTGTTCTACTAAAATTTATAACACTATGGTAATGACAGTTAATCCATGAGTACACATATTAACCAAGATATGAATTCTATGATTAAAGTATTCTTTACCAAACCTATTCATATCAATGGTTCGGCTTGCCGGATTTCTTGGCAACTATCATCCACAGATATTTATTTGTAATCATGCTGACCGTCGATCTTGTGAAACCTAGATCTGATGGTGGTGGTTTATGCGGATGGGATTAGGGTAACTACTTGACCCAAGCACCGCACACACGGCTCATTTACTTGCAACTTCATCATGGATTTGCTCTTCAAGTTGTTTCTCCCCTCAAATCCCTTCCTTCGGTAGCCAAGGCATTTAGCTTTCTTTTGTGGATGTCGAATCGCTTGTGGTCCTGCTCAGTCTCAATAAATGTATTTCGCTCCAGTATTCTGGTTGAAATTGTAGATCTGTCACCCTTAATTCTATAAAATTGTATTAGCTCAGTTCTACATGATGTCTCTTGTCGTTGCTTATGAAAGTAATCTGCTTGAACATGCTATTAACACTCCCATAATATTTTCTATCTATTTTCTATTTGAACGGGTTACAAAAATATTGTTTAGATATTTGAATTTGTGAGGTCTTTTAATCCCTTGCGCTCTTGGATAACTCTTGTTCAGAATTCTAACCCCATTGTGGCCGAGGGTTTTTGGCTCTGCATGCATTTCTTTTTCCCTTTCTTTAACAAGTTTTAGGGTCTAACCCTCTGAGTATGTCGAGAGAGACGACTTTAGGTAATGACTTGCTTTCTTATTTAAGCCCCTATTGTTGCAGTGAAATTTAATCATAGTATTTGTTTCCCTTGATTTGTTTATAAGATGCTGCTGGGTACTGGGGTCTTGGTGGAATGGGTCATCCTCCAGAGCTTTGCATGGGGTTTCCATCAATGACCAGGTAAGTCGAATCCCATCTTCAACATCCAATTTCAATTTATGTGAGCTTATTTTAGGGTTTTTTAGGGTAGAACCTTATGTATGTACAGGTCTTTCGGAATCCGGTGTTGAATTTCCTTGCATGAATGAGCTTCATGTGTTCATCCAACTGTGAAGGGTGTGGGCATAGACTAAACTTTCCAGAGTTTTAAATGTTAATTATTAGTTACTGTTACAACCTTTTAATTTAGTTTATGGGGATGAATGTGTAACTTTTTACTTTTTGTCTCTGTATGAGGCTTCTTTAACACAATTTGCGTACCTTGATATTTAGTTTGGACAATTTTTTATGCGTATCTCAGCGCTGGTAATGTCTATTGTAATTTATTTTGCTAGTCACATGCTCGACACTGTCTCTTATTGAAGAATTCTGCATTCTGTTTATATTTTCCGTGTTTTCTATAATTTTTAATCTCATAATAGCTTCTCAGTTTATCAGTTGACATTCAAGCTTCTGGGTTAATGTGTTTTTCTGAAATTGATGATTGTTTTCAGTTCATAGTTTATACCCTTCTTGGTGTAAGATGGTTCATTAAATATTTGTGGATTCAGTGGCCATAGGACTTTGATGCTTGCTCTATTTACCATGGATCTCGTCTTCTAAACCTCTGAGCCTTATTGATTCTTTACATTGAATCATGAGAATGAAAAGGGAATTAAACAAGCTACAACATGCATAGAATTATTTTCTCTTGTTCGGTTCTTGATACTCCTCCTGCGTGATTTACTGTATTTGTTTATTCAATTTATTTGTTCAATAATATATGAAAAATCGATAGTGTATGAACTATTTACTGTGCTAGAATAATAAATGTTTATTTGTTGATCTTTCCCCACTGCTTTTACCTTATATGATTTTTGTATTCACAAAGTTTTAGAGTTGCACCATTATACAATATTTAGACATCAATAATAACTATATTGTATCTTTTTTTTAGCCCTGTCATAATATTTCTTTCCTACTCTATTTATTTCCAGATTTACTTCATCTTTCCGAAATAAATACTTAACAATATATTTCTAGTTAAAAAAGTTAGTATACAATTCCAGTACACATAATTTAAATACAATTTTATTATCATCTTATATAACTTAACCATTAAAATTATATAATTATCTTAGTATTATTTCTTAAATGATGGCACCACCCAACCATGAGAGAGGTGATCACGTCCTCTGCTCCCCCCGTTCTCCACATTAGAATATCAGGTAGCAGTTAATTATCAAAAGTTAAGCTTCAGAACTTTTGTGCAACCTACACTCCCTACGTGTTACAAAGCTCCACTGGTATTAAACCAGCTCTGGAAAACTCTTCCTTTTTACAAAAATATGTTGTTAACCATGTTCTTCTTTCATGAACAAAATCCCTTCCCCTTTTGAGGATTTCCTTTTTATCCTCTTGGGGAAGGTAACTGTGAGAAATTTGTTGTTAACCCTTTTCTTCTTTCATGAACAGAATCCCTTCCCCTTCTTAGGATTTCCTTTTTATCCTCTTGGGGAAGGTAACTATGAGAACAATTTCTTCTTCCTTTTACTCTTGAATCTTGGAACCATATTCAATAATCTCTTTTCACTAAAAAAATCGAATGTATTTATAAAAGTCTTTTAGACATAACATTAAAATAAAATGGGGGCGTTAATAAGCTTTGTTGTTATCACAATAAATTATCAATACCATATGATAAAAAACCACAATTCATTTCATATGACACTTGTCTAGATATTTTTTAATTGATTGATTTAATGAAAAGTAAAAAAAATAACCTAACTACTTTGGAGATAAATTTCAATATGTGTTTTTTGTATATTATTATAAATATTTAAAATATTAATAAAAATTAAATCTCCACCATCTATTTAATAATTATTGATAATTAAACTAAAATTATATAAGTATATTCTAAAAAAAACATTTATTATTTAAAATAATCAAAATATTCAAAACTAATACATCAATCAACATCAAAATATTTTAATATCAAGTATGTATATAACATATAAAATAAGAGAAAAAAAATCTTGTAATTAAAACATTTTATTCGTATATTTGTCAAACCAACATATATCCATCTGAACCCTATATTTACCAAGAGCCAAAAAGAGTCAATATCAAATATCTAGAAGTGTAAAATTTTCCTCAAATATTTTACTTAGAAAAAAATTGCATTTTGAGAAATTTAATTCCTCTAAAAATTTGGTAGATAAATATCAAATATCTAGAGGTGTAAAATTTTCCTCAAATATTTCACATAGAAAAAAATTGCATTTTGAGAAATTTAATTCCTCAAAATCTGGTAGATACAAAATTAAGATAAATCTATGCTAATGAGAATAACATAGAAAAACAAAAAAACACCCCAAAATCAAATAATAAACAATACACAATTCAAATTCCATTACCAACATAAAAAAATATCAACAAAATGTCAAGAAACTTTCTGAGCTCCTCAAATAACTCAATCATCAATCCGCCACATCAATCCACCAGGCACTTGAAATGATCATAATCCATTATGAGTCATCATTAATGGAGGTGTCTACTAAGGTGGAGGAATTGCTAGGAAGGCTAAAAGTGGTTGAAATCGGGGTAGAAATATTTAAAATTCTTGCAATATGGATTTAGCACCATCAAAAACCTCTAGAGCACCCACAATATTGAAGTTTGATAGCTATAATTTGGATTAAAAAAAATCTCTTCTGAATTTCCTTAAAATCTTACTTGAAAATCATTTCCATGATTTTCAGTGCAAAAAAACACTCTAATTAAAATACTGCATCATTAATCAAGAAGAGAGGTGCAAATGTGTTTTAACATTCAAGAGATATTTTCAAGTACTACCCAATCTCCCTACCCATTTTCATAATAATATTTCTTTCCACCCTATTCAAAATTTAATAATTAATTATAATTTCACAATTTTAATCATATATATATATATACTATTTCAAATTTCATTTAACTTATTATAATGTCAAACAAGATTAAGCCCAACCTCATTATAGCGCCACAAAAAATTTTCTTACCTAACCAATGGGATAAATTCCAATTCTAAAACTTGAGTTTAATATCTTTAATTTTTTTTTTTAATAAATAAAAGATATTTAATATTTAATATTATTATATAATATAAAATAAGACTAAGTAATTATTATTTACATATATGGTAGAAAATAAGCTCTTTAGCACATAGAAATGGAGTAAAGTGTGTATCAATATAACTATATATATCAATTTTAAAAAATTTATGATCCAATTGGGAACTATATATATATATATATATATATATATATATATATATATATATATATATATATATATATATATTTAACGTTATTTTATTTTATTTTATTTTCTCTATCACCAATATTAATAATAAATATAATGTAAATCATAAACTAAATAATAATATATCATTAAAATTTATATATAAAAATAATATAATAAAAGAAAATTAATTAAAACAATTAAATTTTTTCCTGATTTTTTATTGAAAATTAATTTTTATTATCTTTTATGTTATCTATATTAAAAATGTTGAGCCATATACAAAAAATAATTAGTCAAAAGTAAAGTTCTAATGAAATGAATATCTAAAATAAAAATAATATTTAAGTCAAACTTAAATAATCAAAACCATAAGATAATTAATTCAAATAAAATAAAATAAATAAAAATAAACTTACAATAATATATGGGTGAGTTTTGTTTAGAAAGACATGGGTGAGTTTTCTTTAGAAAGACCTGGGTGATTTTTCTTTTGAAAGACCGGGTGGGAGAAAGAATCATCATCTCTATTTGAAATAAGGAACTCCAAGAAGAGAAATCTAACATTCATTTCACTTTCCATAACAAACTTTATGGAACTAGATTGATTGTTAAGATGTTAGAAAAAAAGCTCCAACTTTTCTTGACCATGAGATGAGATGACCCAAGTGTCATCCACAAAATTTATCCAAAACTTATGTTTGGATAGAGATGAGGCGAAGGCCTTAGATTTAAAGTCTTCCATGAACAAACTATAATCTATTAGGGAAAGGGGGAACCCATGGAAACATAAGAAGTTTGGTCATACAATTCCATTTCAAATACAAAGAAAGTAGAATTAAGACAATTTTAAACTAATTAAGTTGTATATGGATTGGTGATGCATTTGATGCCATTAATAGCCTCGTTAATGGGGATATTAGTGTACAAGGAGACCACATCAAAACTCACTATATTATCACCAGAAACCGGCCTTATATTGTTTAACTCATTGACCAATCTTTGACAAAATATTTTGTACAACCAATAAGACGTTTTAGCTTAGTGACCCCTTTAAGTCATTGAAAAAAGAAGAATAATCTTTGACAAAAGATTTTTTATTTCGAACAAGAGGATGAAACTATGAAAAATAATTTTGTATAGCTAAGAAGAGGTTTTAGCTTATTGGATAAATACTTTGCTAGAAGATAGGTCGATCCTCCTTTGGTGTTGACAATGGGTCTGAGGGGAGCCCCTTCTTTATGGATTTTGGGAAGACCATCAATCCCTCCATTAATTTTTAGTTTTAACTAATTTTAATATATATGACTACTATTTTGGAAACATAAACAAATATTTGATTTTTTTTAATATTTCTTCCAAGAAACTCCTTCCTGCAGAGAAACTTGCAAGAAGACCAGACTTTGAAGAAAATGGTAAAAGAAAACTCGGTAAAGAAGGAAGCAAAGGAAAAACAAAAATTAAAAAATGGTGAAGGGAAACTCCGTAAAGAATGAAGCAAAGGACAAAGGAAAATCCAAGGCTCCAAAGTTGCTACCTCCAACCAAACGTGGCAGAAAGTTGGGCAAAGAAGTCATGGAGAATCTATTCCAAAAATATTCCAGTGGTACACCATGCTATATTAAGTCAATGATTCATGGATGGGAGGGCCATGTAAGAGCCAAGCAGGAGGAAGGAGAGGACATGGCCATGGAAGAACTGAATCCTATAATTACTGACCCTCGTAACGCTCGAGGCAGAATATCCTTATTTCATCACTCAATTCACACCTATTGGTTGCTTGATCCAGGTGGATATTGGTGGTCACCCACCTATTCCACTTGGGGCCCCACCATTATCTCTTTCATTTTTTTAGTTTCGGCAAAACTTACTATTTTTAGCAGTTTTTCGGGTCCTGAACTTCCGGAGCCGTTTTGAGGCCCTAAACGACGTTTTTTGGGAAAACCGGGAGTAACATGAACTCATAGATTGATGTTGCTCACTCAAAATTTGTAGTCCTAAGATAGATATTTCTAACGAGATATGGTTCGTGTCAAACGGAGATAGTATGCCAAAGTTACGTCCCCGGGAAGTTGAAACATCAATTTACCCAAACGGGGCCCATAGTTTTGGTGCTTCATCTCCTAGGGCTAGGGTTTTGAATGTTTAGGGTTTTCCATTGTTTATAAATAATAAATACGCCCTTGAGCCTCATTGTAACTCAGTTCAGCAGCCTATAGCCGCCACATATCTTCTCAGAGATAGATACCAGCGCCCTAGCTAGTTTATTTCCATTCTGTCTGTAAGAAAATGTCAGTTCTTTGATATTAATGAAATGAAGTGTTATTTCCACTGCATATTTGTATTTATGGTTATATTTTTATTCTATTGCGTTCCTGCATAGATCCGGATTAGTGGTATCAGAGCGGTCTGTTTTTTCTCGATCCTTCTTTTCATGTCCCCAACAAGGTCAGGGTATAAGGAGTTAGGGCTCGGTCTAGTGGAACCTTTGCAAGATCAGCCTCACAAACCCTGAAGGACGCACATGGGGGATGAAAAGAAAGATGAGGGAGCAGGAGATCCTATCAAAATATTGCTCGAGGAGGCCCTAGAAAAACAAAGGAACGCGATGATGGATAACTTTTCCCAGATCCTTCAACAGATGCCCACTGGTGGCGCATCTGCATCTAGCAGCCACTCTGGAGGTGCGACTCCCTTTAAGGTACAAGTAAATTTTGAAATTCCCATATTTGAGGGTCAAATAGATGCAGATGCTATAGATAGATGGTTGAATCTATTCGAAGGATATTTCTTGGTTCATGACTTTTCTGACTGGGAGAAGATTATTTTTGCACTCATCAAAGCTACCCCCCCATGTCAAGGACTAGTGGGAAACCTACTGTGAGAAAAAGGACGAAAAAAACCCTCTTTGTTCTCGGTCGTACCCACTTGGAATTCTTTCTGAGATGCCATCAATTAACAATACTATCCTGTGGGGAGCTATGAGGACAAGTACATATAATGGACCACGTTGTGACAACAAAGGGATCATGATATTCATGAGCTGACGAATCTGTTCCATACCCTACGCACAAATTTGGGTATCAAAGATTCAGAGAAACATCTGCTGCTAAAGTATCGCAGTTGTCTCCACAGATACATTCAGGAGGAAATGGAGTTCCTCAACATCTCCTCTCTTGGTACAGCATACCGGTATACTGCCAAGATTGAGCAGAAATTAAAATAGAAGAAGCGAGACTTTGGATTTGTGAATCAAAAGCAAGGGAAAGGTGCTCCCAAACCGGAGAACAAAGGACAGAGCCAAGGCATGGCAGCTCAAGACAACCTGTTAAAGCCGAAAGAAAATAACAACACCGCAAAGCCAAAGAAGGACACGGGAAGGTGGTGTAAGTTCCATAAGAGCTCCACTCACAACACAAGTGAGTGTCGGGCCAAGCAGTCACTGGTGACTGAGATGAGGGCTTCTGATTCAGATGCATGCTCTGACTCTAAATCAAAACTTGACAAGGAAAATGACAAAGGGAAAAATATTATTGATGCGTAGCCCAACTCAATTGTTGCCACTATGAACATCCAGAAGGACGAACTGGAAGATCCAGAGGAGGAGGAACGTCTCTTCCACTCCCAGATGTGGGTAAAGGACTCCTCGGTACAGTTCATTATCGATAATGGGAGCCAAAAGAACCTCATTTCAATAGACACCATGAAGCGGTTGGGCTTGCCGAAAAAAGCTCACCCACATCCATACACCATCGGGTGGATTCACCAAGGACGAGATCTCTACGTTAGCCAGCAGTGCCACCTACCCTATAGAATCAAGCCCTTCATGGATGAGGTATTATGTGACATTGCTCCTATTGATGCTTCTGATGTATTATTAGGACAACCATACTTTTGGAAGCGTCATGCTATATATGAGTCTCGGCCTTGCATTGTTATTGTTACTTTGGGAAATAAGTTGTACAGGATACCAGAGGTACCACCTCCTATCGCTATCTCTTTGGTTACTGCAAAACAATGCAGCAAGCTCATTTCCCAAACCAAGAAATTCGTTTTCTTGATAATCCGCCCCTAGGGCAAGAATAAAACTATGGCCATGACCTCCAGATAGGGCTCCTCTACATGACAACAACAAATGGACAAGGTTGTGGAGGAGTATGGGGACATCTTCACCTCACCCACAGGGGTTCCTCTGCATTGTTAGGTCAAGAAATCGATTGATCTAACCCTAGGTGTGCCCCTACCCAATGGACCGATCTATCTACGCTCTTTTCTAGAGAACGATGAAATCAAGAGGCAGATTCAGGAGCTGCTGTAGAAAGGTCACATTCGACCAAGTTCATCGCCCTGTGGGAGCCCAATCGTGTTGGTACAGAAGAAGGATGGGACGTGGAGACTCTATATTGACTATTGGGTGCTGAACAAGATCACTGTCTGGAATAGGTACCTGATCCCACAGATTGATGACCTTCTGGACCAACTCAAAGGGGCAAAATATTTCAGCAAGATCGACTTGATGTCTGGGTATCACCAGGTACCAATCAAACCCTCCAATGTGTGGAAGACTTCCTTCAAAGCCAAGGAAGGCCTTTTCGAATGGCTGGTCATGCCTTTCAGGTTGAAGAATTCTCCCGCAACCTTCATGAGGTTGATGGATGACATATTTCAACCATTCACCAACTTATTTTTAGTGGTGTACTTGGATTACATTCTGATCTTCAGCCAGACTTTGGAAGAGCACCTCCACCACATCCGACAAGTCCTCCAAACACTGTGGCAACACAAGTTGTGTGAGAATTTGGAGAAGTGCACTTTTGGCATGACCCAGGTTCAATATCTGGGATACATTATTGATAAAAGGGGGGTGCATGTGGATCCAAACAAGATCCATGTCATTTGGGATTGGCCAGCCCCAATCACTATAACAGAGCTTCACAGCTTTCTGGGTCTTGATAATTTCTACCATAGGTTTGTGTTGGGATTCTCTCATATCACTTGGCCCTTGAGTCAAGTCACCAAGGGAGGAGCGAGAGAAAAATTCTTTTGGTCGGAATCTCAACAGAAGGCGTTCACAGAATTGAAAAATCACCTCTGTTTTTCCCCAGTGCTCACATTACCAGACTTGCAACAACCATTTGAGATCGATATAGATGCCTCTGACTATGCTATTGGGGCAGTTCTTACTCAAGAGGGACATCTAGTGGCATATCACAGTGAGACATTGTCTAACACAGTTCGCAAGTATACCACTTATGACAAAGAAATGTATTCCATTGTGCAAGCTTGTCGAAAATGGAAGCATTACATTTTAGGGAAGGAAACAATCATCCACACAGACCACTAGCCCCTTCAGTTCATATAGACACAAGGGAAGTTGCAAAATGATTTCCATCAGAAGTGGTCCACATATTTGCAACAGTTTCATTTGAACATCAAGTACAAGAAAGGTAGCACCAATAATGTTGCAGACTGCCTTAGTCGACCATCGATCGTGGTGCTCACCACCATTCTCAACTCTTTTGGGCATGAGACTTCTGATTGGCCGCTTCTCTACTAGAGCGACCCAGAATTCGGCTACACATACAAGGCACTTTTGGGGGGTACGCAAGTTCCAATTGTTCACCTCCAAGATGCACTTTTATGTCACCTTGGACACCTTTGTGTTCCTTCAAGCGAGCATGCCAAGATGATATGGGAAGCACACTACAGTCGATTCTTTGGGCATTTCGGGGTTGAGAAAACAGTAGCAGTACTGAAAAATTATTTCTATTGGCCGAACCTTCGAAAGTATGTCGAGAAGCACATCAGATCCTGCATTGTTTGTGCCATTGCCAAACCGAACATCAAGAAGCAAGGCCTATATACTCCGCTACCTACCCCTAGTTGACCTTGTGAATCCATATCCATGGATTACATGTCAGGCCTGCCTTCTACTAAGCATGGAAATGACTGTGTTTTTGTGGTCGTCGACAGATTATCGAAGATGGCCATTATGATGACTTGCAAGAAGAATATCACAGCAGAAGCCACTGCTAAACTCTTCTTTGAACGAGTGTGGGTGCACTTTGGGATCCCACAGTCTGTCATATCAGATCGGGATAGCAGGTTCCTCAGCACATTTTGGTTCAGCCTCTGGTCAATGTTGGACACCAAGCTCACCAAGTTCACAAATTTCCATCCCCAAATAGATGGCCAGACAGAGGTCGTCAACAAAATGATTGTACACATTCTGCACATGTACAATTCAAAGAATCCATGCACATGGGACGAGAGCCTCCCCTATGTACAACATAGTTATAACCGGGATCTCCATAGCTCAATCGGTGACAGCCCCTTTCAGGTGGGCTTGGGATTCTAGCCACTATGTCCCATTGATGTAGCCATGCCATTTGCGGCTACTTAGGTCGATTTGGCTCATGTCCAGTCTGAAGTTGACAAAGAAAATAGCTTCATCAAGCACAGTCAGCACATCCGCCAATAGGTTCATGACATATTGGACAGAGCCAATGCGACGTAAAAGCAACACCATGATCAACATCGGGTGCCACACAACTTCCAGGTGGGCGACAAAGTGTGGCTACATTTGCAGAAGGAGCGCCTCACTAGAACCCACCGCAAGCTTCACCCGCTCTGATACAGGCTATACGCCATCACCAAGGCTATAGGGAACAGTGCCTTCAAGCTCAGTATTCCACCATTCCTTGGTCTGTGCCCAGTATTCAATGTGGACCACCTTCATCCTTAATTCCCACCTCTACTGGACACCTCTGACATTGCAGAACAACTCGCACCAAGAGAGCTAAACCCATACTGCATGGAATAGGCCACCACAGATTGTATCATATACATGCAAACCAACAACACTTGCCAACAGAGGATTCAACTGTATCAGGTTGTCAAAGCGGGCCAACTCCTGCACCAAGAAAAGTGGTTCACTAGGGACCAAATTCAACAGAAGTTTCCTCATCTCATGGAGGAACTTAACGCAATGGGGACCATTTCCTCCTATGGGGGGAGGAATGATCCAGGTGGATATTGGTGTTCACTCGCCTATTCCACTTTGGGACCCACCATTGTCTCTTTCAATTTTTTAGTTTCGGCACAACTTACTATTTTTAGCAGTTTTTCGAGTCCTGAACTTCTGGAGTCGTTTTGAGGCCCTAAACGACATTTTTTGGGAAAAATAAGAGCAACATGGGTCTATGGATGCTCATTCAAAATTTGTAGTCCTCGGATAGATATTTCTAACGAGGTATGGTTTGCGTCAAACGAAGATCGTATGCCAAAGTTACGTCCCCAGGAAGTTGAAACACCAATTTACCCAAACGGGGCCCATAGTTTTGGTGCTTCATCTCCTAGGGTTAGGGTTTTGGATGTTTAGGGTTTTCCATTGTTTCTAAATAATAAATAGGCCCTCGAGCCTCATTGTAACTCATTTCAGCGGCCTGTAGCTGCCACATCTCTTCTCAGAGATAGCTACCAGCGCCCTAGCTAGATTATTTCCATTCTGTCTGTAAGCAAATTTTAGTTCTTTGATATTAATGAAATGAAGTGTTATTTTCGTTGCATCTTTGTATTTATGGTTATATGTTTATTCTATTGCATTCTTGCATAAATCCGGATTATTGCTGAAATGCTAATTACCGACCGTAGTAACACTCGACGCAGAATATCCTTATTTCTTCACTCAATTCGCAGCTATTGGTTGCTAAAATGCTAATTACCAAGCTTGGTAACACTCGAGGAAGACTGCCCTTATTTCATCACTCAATTTGCACCTATTGGTCACTAAAATGCCTTTTGGTGAAGACAATAGTTTATGTTCAGGAGAGTGGGGGAGAACCCAAAGAAGCCTCAAATTTAGCAGATATCAACAGGTCTATTGAGGAAATTAACTTGCGCCAGCACCATCAATGTGTTCGCTTGGGGAGAATTGAGAAGGAACTGCAAAATATGCACCACGTTGACATGCGTGTCTCCAGTGTGAAAGATCTGGTTCCTCTTGAGTCAGACGAAGACTGCTTTTACTTTCTTCTGTGTTTTGGAATGAGAATTGACCTTCCTTTTTTTTGGGGGGATGACAAAAAATAGCTTTTACTTTTTTAATATGTGTATAACAAAAAATATTGATATTAGTTGAAAATACTGATATTAGCTACTTGAAGACAATAAGAGACAGACTTAAAATGTTTATGTTTTGAATGGCCTATAACTGGTTAAGAGAGCCAAAAGACCTGGTTTCCTATGGGCAGGTTGAGGCTAAATGCTGTATCTTGTGACTTGCATTTTGACTTTGAATAGAAAATAGAAAAAACCTAGTAAGTTTACAAAACAAATATTTTATTTCTATATTTTAAAAACATCAAGAATTTTTCTAAATCATCATAATTTTTCTATTTAGAAATAAAAAAATTAATAGTATGATAAATATGAAGAAAATTGAATATAATAATAATAATAATAATAATAATAATAAAACCAATTTTAATAATTTCATGGGTATGCCTATTTTATTCTTCTGGAATTTGATTTTTAGTAAAGACACATATGCTAATTTTTATTCTAATTATGTAGATATTTGATGTTCATGTTTACACATAATAGGTATTAAAACACTCATTTCATTATGCATTTCACATTGCTAATATTAAAAAACAATCATAAAAGCTAACTAAATTATAACTTTATTTAATTTCATTTTTATTATTAATTATAAACAAATTAATAGATAAGTTAAACACATATACAGTTAAAAAAACATGGTGATTTATTCCACTTTACCAAGAAGATACTTAATCTGTAAATAAGCTTTACCGTAATACCATGGAGCAATACCATGCCTTATCAATACCACATGGTCAAAAAAAAAAATTAATTTCTATGACACTTTTTAATTAATAATATTTTTAATTCTAAAAGAAAAAAATAACTAACTACTTTACAAATAAATTTCAATATTTAATTTGTACATATTATTATAAATATTTAAAACATTCATACAAATTAAATATCTACCATCCATTTAATAATTACTAATAATTAAATTAAAATTATATAAACTTATTTTTCTATGTGAATTTAAATTATTCAAAACTAATACACTGACCAACATCTATCTATCCTTTTTAAGTTATTCTAGTGGTGCCTTGCAAGTGAAGCTACTGAACCTGCCTTCCCTCCTTTTGACCAATCACACACTGAGGCTGGCTGGCTGGCTGGCTGGCTGAAGGATGATTCTACTCCTCCTGCCATTAACAGTACAGTGCACTGATCATGATTCTTCCCCAGTGCGCTCCACGAACCTTTGACGTCTCTGTGTGCATGATGAGCAGTCTATTCGTTTCTGGATTCCCATTTTTACAGTCGGAGATAATCACACATACACACCGACAGTCACGGAAAAATCTCTGTATCTTCAATCACAGCAGCTGCACCCATTAATATCTATGAAGATCCAATAATTTCTATGAAGATGCACTGATATGAAAACCGTCGGCGGTGCGAATCCCAAAAATATGCTCTGCATTTCACTGTATGTACAACGAAGTTACAGAAGTTATTAAAGGGAAAATAGGTGTCGGAAAGTATCTTCAATACCAATCAGGTTGGTACGGTAGAAAGGGAAAAAAATTTATATATAAAATGGTGTTTAAGTTTTTGTTTAGTGGAATTTGATTTAAATCTTAATTTTTGTTGTTTAAAATTGGTTTTTGATTATATATACTTTTAGTATTTTGAAAAATTTGAGATATTTTGATTGTAGAGAGTTGATAAATCAAACTTGTCATTTCATGTTTATTTTGATTATATATAAGTTTAATATTTTGAAAATTTTCTGGATATTTTGATTGTAGAGAGTTGGCAACTCAAACTTGTGATTTCATTGTCTGATTTTAAGGTAATTAAACAGGAAAAATGAAACCCTCCAAAATATATAATAAATAGATTAAGCTATAAATATATTTAATATTAAAAAATCAGATACCAAGAATATGTAGGTACACAATTCATATTTATAAATCCAATACATCTTTATCAAATTTTAGAAATAATTGTTTAAAAAAAATATTGTAAGACACCAAAACTTGAAATAATTATACCAAATAATTGGAACACTGTCAACCACTTCGAGGGATCAAATCCTTTGAAGTGGAGGCCTTTTCAAAATGCAAAATTTGAAAAAAAAATTTACAAATCAAGAGATTTGATTCTTCTCCATGTTTGATATATCTAGAATTAAGATGGATCTATAATGTTTATATATATATATATATATATATATATATATATATATATAATCTGGAAAGAATTACACATGTCCATTTTGAGCAATGCATCTATAATTAAATTTATATAATTATAACAAGTTTCACTAAATTTAGGATAAAAATGACCCAAAAAATATAAAGGCCAAAACTTATAATAATTATACTACAAGAATAAATATATATATATATATATATATATATATATATATTCTCTAATGTTCATATTGAATAAAATATTTCACTATAAGTTATATATATATATATATATATATATATATATATATTTGATATTAAAATATATTAGTTAACATAAATATTTATATATTTTATTAAAATATTCTGAAGGTGTAGCTTGCCTTCAAATCGGACATGAGGTATGGCTTGCATTTTGAGTGCTCATAATAGTGTTTTAGTTCTTGATGGCATCTGTCAATGTTTGAGGTTCCATAACTTCAATTCGATCTTTGAATGATAGTAACAACCCATTAATGAACCTATGAGATTTTTCCTTCTCATCCTTGAGATATGGCACATATCTTAGCAATTCTAGGAACATGGTGACATACTCATCATTCGACATATGCTCCATTTTTAGCTCAAAATTATTTGTCTTTGTTGTCATAATATTGGTCTCATAAATATTTATTTGTGAAGAGTCCTTCAAATTCTCTCCAGGTCAACTCTTCTTCTCTTATTCCCTTTACATTCTTCAAATATTCCCACCATAAATATTCTTTCAGTTTCAAACTGTAGGTGGCTATTTTTTCCTTCATGTTCTTAGAATAGCTATGGATTCTAAAGAAATTCTTTATTCTAAGCAACCAAGATTCTGTATCTTCAGGTTTCTTCATTTCTCTATCAAACAAAGGTGGATTGGCCTTATTAATTTCTTCTAGAATATAGTCCCTTTCTCTCTTTCTCTGAAGATGATGAGTGTGGTGATGATACTTCCTGGTAGTAGAGATGGAATTTATACCAGAGTGATACCCATGCATGTTGGTTTCCCTTTCTGGGGTGCTCAATGGTGCATTCCATTTCACTGTGTCATAACTTTCTCTCCTATGCCACTTCGTGGGCCTACTACCATTTGTCCCATTTTCCTTATCTTCTGACTTCAAAAGTCCCTTATGGTCTCTATGACTACCCCTTAGCTCATTTTACCTTTGTCTTTATAGATATCAGAAGGTTTGCAGTATGACTACATTCACCTCAACTTTCCCCTCTTGAGTCTTTATCAAACTTTATTTATATTCTTTACAACTTCTAATCTCAACCTTTAGGCTCCTAAAGGTGTTCATTAAATAAGGAGATTCTTCCCCACCCACTTGGTAAAGTGACCCTTCTACTTCAATTGTCCTTTCTCCATATCCATGTTGTGACTAGTCATAGCTATGTTGCAGCATCCCTATCCTCATCCTTTGTTCTCACCGTCGCTTGTTTGTTTTGATATGTTGACATTCACACACAATTGTTAGATGCATTATAACATAAATAAATAAACATAATCATGACCATGAATTTTCCTTTTGTGGAGTTGCTAAGGTAACTGGCTATAAGAACAGAAACCACATTAGGACATTGATATCTATGAAACATCCAATAATTTTTTTTACTGTGTATGCATTCCTAGTCATCAAAACATATATCCGTCAACATAAAAGGTTATCTTATAGAATTGACACTAAAAAATCATATCAATCGTTAGAAAATGTTGCATAATTAAATCACAATGGAAACATAATCACCATGCATGCAATCAATAAATCATAGACCGAATTTTAACACCTAAGTATTTATTTTATTAATTTTCTACAAATCATTATGAGATCCCCTTACAAGAATTATGATATTACTTGCTCATGATTGATCCCATCCAATCCAAGGGTTGAACTTGTATGCTAAAGAAATATCCCTTGTACAGTTAGCGAAATGGGATATATATATATATATATATATATATATCCTTCAAGTTCTCAAAACTCATAATAAACTCATAATAGCTACATATCTCATATTCAACTCAGATCACACTCATATCACACAGTGTGAAGGTATGGCTAACACTTATGTTGCCTATTTAGATTGCATGTATATGATTCTTAATTTATTTATTTCTATGTTTTTGTAAACAAAGTAAAAAAAATAAAAAGTTACATGCAATAAAAATGATATAAAAACATCTTTTCATTTTTTTTAATTTTTTTTTACTTTGATTCTATTCAATATAAATTTCGGTTACAAATTCAAAATATTGATCCCTCGTAGAGCTAATCACACTTATCCACCTATGATACCAAAATACCAATCCCAAACACATTTTTTATGTAGCGTCAAATTTTCCTTCAAAAGTTCCAATGTGTCATCCCTATTCTTTTTCCAGAGCTTGAATAATTAGTGTGTTGATCCATATTTATGGAGGAGCGGAAATAAAATACAGAAATAGAAATAATCATAAAGATGTAGTGGAAATAATGCTTCGTTTAAGTAATATCAAATAACATAAATATGCTTACAGACATAATAGAAATAAAATACCTAAGGCACTGGCAGCTTATCTCTGAGAAGAGATGTGGTGGCTACATGCCTCTAAACTGAGTTAGAATGAGGCTCGAAGGCCTATTTATTGTTGAAAAACAATTCAAAACCCTAAACATCCAAAAACCTAACTGTATGAGATGAAATGTCAAAACTATGGGCCCCGTTTAGGTAAATTGGTGTTTCAAGTTCCTGGGGACGTATTTTTGGCATATGATCTCTGTTTGACGCACATCATACCTCGCTAGAAAGATATATCCGAGGAGTAAAAATTTTGGTGTGAGAAACATGGGTGAAAAATGGGTCCATGGACCTATATTTCTTTCAATTTTCTGAAAAAAACGTCGTTGAGGGCCTCAAAACGGCTCTGAAAGGTAAGGAACCGACAACCTGCTAAAAATAGTTATTTGTTCTAAAAAGTGAAAAGGTGCAAGAATTGATGGGGCGAGTCCAAATGGAATAGGTGGGTGGTCACTGATATCCACCTGGATCATTCCTCCCTCCTTAGGAAGCAATGGTCCCCATTGCATTGAAATCCTCCATGAGATGAGGCAAATTCTATTGAAATCGGTATTAGATTTGTTGAAGATGTCATGGACCTGCGGGCGGACATGTTGGATGCATTTAGTAAATTTGGTTTCTTTATCAGCCTCAGACAGTACATGTGTGGATTCTGTCTATGTAGTCGTATGAGGTATGACAACATCAAGCGGCGGTGTGTCGGGGGTCACATCAATGGACTTCTTGTCCTGACAGTGTAGAGGAACCTCTGTGAGTGAGGAGAAAATGTCCTCGTATTCCGCCATGAATTTTTCCATCTGCTGCAGATGTGCAAGGGAGCCTTGTTTCGATGTTTTGGCCATAATATTCTTCTTTCCCTGTGAGCGAGTTATAAGGAGAATGAATTTTCTGGTTTGGGAAATAATCTTATTGCGTTGTTTTTCAGTAGTCAAAGAGATGACAGAAGGCAGTACTACCTCTGGTATCCTGTACAAGTTATTTCCCAAAGTAATAATAATAGCACGAGGCCTAGACTCATACATATCATGTCACCTCCATAAGTATGGTTGGCCCAATAATACATCAGCTACATCAAGAGGAGCAAAATTACACAATACCTCATCCGTGAATGGCTTGATATTATATGGCTAGTAGCACTACTGGCAGATGTGGAAATCTCTCCTAGGGTGAAGCCACCTGATTGTATATATCTGCGGGTGTGCTATAGTCGGTAGGCCAAGCCGCTTCACAACCTCTACTGAAATGAGGTTCTTTTGGCTTCTATAATTGACAAGGAATTGCAGTGGAGAACCCTTCACCCATATGTACGAATGAAAGAGGTGCTCCCTACCCTCTGGATCCTCGGGATCCTCCCTCTGGATATTGGTGGTGGCAGCAATGGCACTGGGATCTACATCAATGATCTGCTTCCCCTTTTCATTGCCTCTATCTCATTCTGACTCAGGATCAGAACATGCATCTGAATTGGGTGCCTTCAGTTTTGCCACCTGTGACTGTTTGGACCGAAACTCGTTTGTACTATGAGTGGGGTTGTTATGAAATTCACACCACTTCCTCATGTCCTTATTTAGATTTGTGGTTGTGTTCTGAGTCACCCCGCTTTGGCTCTGCCTCTTTTTCTGTGGTTCGAGGGTGCCTTTCCCTGGCTTTGGATTCATGAATCCAAAGTCTCACTTCTTCTGCTTAAATTTATACTCAATCTTGGTGGCATAACGATAAGATGTGCCAAGCAAGGTAATGTCGAGGAACTCCATTTCCTCCTGAATGTGTATGTGCAGACAACTGTAGCAATTGAGCACCAAATATCTCTTAGAATCTTTGATACCCAACTTTGTGCACAGGGTATGAAAAAAATTCGTCATTTCGTGCACATCTTCATCTCTTTGCTGCCATAGCATGGTCCATTGGATGTACTTGTCCTCATATCTCCCCACAGGGTAATATTTTTCCTTGATGCCATCTCGGAATGAATTCCAGGTGGGTGCAGCTGAGAACAGAGAGGGTTCCCCCTCGTCCTTTTGATCACAGTAGGTTTCCCACCAATATTTGACATGGGGGCCAGCTTTGAGGAGTGAAAAAATAATATTTTCTCGGTCAAAGAAATTGTGAAGTGAGAAATCCCATTCTAGAAAATCCAACCATCTATCTACGGCATTTGCATCTCTCTAGCCTTCAAATATAGGAATGTCCAAGTTTACTTGTACCTTGAAGGGTGTGGCGCCTCCAAAGTGGTTGTTGGATGCAGATGCACCGTAGGTGGGCAGTCGTTGAAGGATCTGAGAAAAGTTATCCATCATTGCATTCCTTTGTTTCTCGAGGGACTCCTCAAGCAATATTTTTATAAGATCTCCTGCTCCCTCGTCTTTCTTTTCTTCCACCATGGGAGGTCGTCGGGGTTTGTGAGGCTGATATTGCAAGGGTTCAACTAGATCGAGCCCTAACTCCTTATACGCTGACCGCATTGGGCACATGCAAAGAAATGCAGAGAAAGAGAAGACCGCTCTGATACCACTGATCCGGATTTATGCAGGAAAGCAATAAAATATATAAATAGAAATAAACATAGAGATGCAGTGGAAATAATGCTTCATTTAATTAATATAAAATAATAGAAATATGCTTACAGACATAATGGAAATAAAATAGCTAAGGCGTTGGCAGCTTATCCCTTTGAAGAGATGTGGTGTCTACATGCCTTTGAATTGAGTTACAATGAGGCTCGAAGGCCTATTTATTGTTCAGAAACAACGCAAAACCCTAAACATCCAAAAACCTAACTGTAGGAGATGAAGCATCAAAACTATGGGCCCCGTTTGGGTAAATTGGTGATTCAACTTCCTGGGGACATAACTTTGGCATACGAGCTCCGTTTGACGCGCATCATACCTTATTAGAAATATATATTCAAGGAGTACAAGTTTTGGTGTGAGCAACATCGATCCATGGACCCATTTTTCTCCTGGTTTTCCCAAAAACCACCGTTTAGGGCATCAAAATGACTCTGAAAGGTAAGGAACTCACAACCTACTAAAAACAGTAAGTTGTGCTGAACATGAAAAGCTGCAAGAATTGATCATATAGTTCCAAATGGAATAGGTGGGTGGCCATTGATATCCACCTGGATCATGTATTTATTGTGCAATAGGTCTATGCTATTGTTAAGAAATTGGTGTATCAATTGTATGAATAAAATGTGTCTTTTCAAATTTTGCTTCAAAAGTTGCAATGTGTCGTCCCTATTCTTTTTCGGGAGCTTGAATAATTAGTGTCTTTATTGTGCAACAGGTCTATTCTATTTTGAAGAAATTGGTGGATCAATTGTATAAATAAAATGTGTCTTTCACACACCTGCTAAATTTCTCCATACCTAAACCCAATTGTGCATAGGTGTGGGAATGGGCATTACTAGTCTTGTACATACTACTAGCACCACATCGAGAATGAGCACAATGTCACACCATGTTGGAAAATGAATATAGAACACTACCACACTACTTACACCAATGTGTCTTCTACTAATACACTCTATCAAAGAGATGGCATATCATGCAAATCCTAGTCATAGAGTTGAACTCCAATGCGAAGTGCACCAACGAACACCAAATGCAATATTCTACTAGCTTAGCCTGCAAATTAAACCACTCTACTACTTGCAAATTAGATTGATCAAAGAGATAGAACTGCCTCCAAAGTGTAGCCATAGAACTTATCCAGACTGTTGATTGCACTAATAAAAACCAAACTGAGAGGTACACCTACACACCCTACAATTTAAACCACTCTACCCCCTACAAATAAGCTTTACTAGAGAGGAAATTCTATGTGCAGAGTGAAATTGTAGAACAAACCTAGAAAACTAAACCAACCAAGGAGAATGTGAGGTTAAAAATAAAACGACAGAGAGAGAGAGAGAGAGCACTGAAAATAGGAAAGCATGAATATTTCGAAAAGAAAGAGACATCCTCACTAGAGACAAAACAAGGAAAGAACGATAATAGTATGAAACGTTAGGTCACATCACCAATAGAAAGAAACCTTCCAAAAAGTGAGATACTCAATAGACTAGAGAAGAAAACCAATATAGGGATATAGGTTGTGAAGGAGGAGGAACAACTAGAGAGCCTAGTGATGGCACCAAGACCAAGATTCATAGTGAAAGTGAATTTCAAGCATAACACCACTAATTTCCCACATTTATTTTTTTAAATTATGAAGCTCGAGTCCTTCCTTTCTTGCCTAACAAATGCATTACATCCTTATTATTCTTGGGGAAGGAAAACTATTGATTTTTAAAAGAGATAATTCTTATCTTACATATTTGACGAAAGTTGAAGGGAATCCTCTCAAACATAAGAACTTATCCTACTACATTCTAAACAAATGCAATTAGTTTTAATTACACATTTTTTCCCTAGAATTTTACATAATCTAGTATTTTTTAGACACTTCCTAGAGTTAAGAAAAATCAAACACATATAATTTTAATAATTCCCTCGATGTCCCTTTGATATTTGAGTTAATAACCACAAAAATCTCCTTCTTTGCACCTCAAAGGCGCCCTATAGCAAAGTATAAGGAAGTTGTTGTCATGTAACCTTATGTTTAAAATTAATAAAATTATATTTACATTAAGATTTTGAGAAATAGCAATAACGAAATTGAGAAATTGAGAAATAGGCAAGTATAAGGAAGATGTTGTCACGTAACATTACATTTAAAAATAAAAAAATAATATTTACATTAAAAATTTGAAAATTAGAAATAACAAAAAAAATAATGTCCACCATAAATAAAATTTTCAATTTCCACCTTAGAAAGGATAGAAAAAATAGTAATATCCATTATTGTAAAATATAAAAATTACATCCAATATGATTCATATGATCTCATACAAAATACTAATTAGTATCAACTGAATCAGTACCAACAACCTAGCATATAAAAAAAAATATATACATCATGTCACTAGAGTCTTGTGAGTATAATATAGTATATGGATGTTGATATGATAACAAAAAATAATATCAAATTGTATCAAAAGTGTTCCATAACTGTCCAAAAATTTCAAAAGCTATATTTAGTGTTGTGAAGTGGAATTTTCCTCTTGTATGTCCATGAATGGTTGATGATAGTATTGGTATTGTGCATTGTTGTTGATATTTGTCACGTACCATGTACCGTGCGTTTGCTGCGTGGCTTCGTTGAAAAGCTGGTCTGCAAAGTGGTTCTGCTCCCTGTAATTATGATGACAAGGGAGGAAGTAAAAACATGACTTGAGGATAATTACTTCATCCAAGATACTTTTGAGAGTGTATATGTGACAGGTGGATTTTGATGAGACCCAATCGATCACCAGTTTGAGTCACCAAAAATTTGAACCTTTGTGCATTGTTTCTCAAGAGCTAAGAGGAATAAGAGGTTGAGACTATGAAATTTTTCATAATTGTTGGTGCCTTGAACCAAACGAGATGTTATATGAAAATAATTTTTTTTAAAAATATATAGACCAACCACACTGCCATAAGATCCCTGCTGTGAGGATCCATCGAAATATTCCTAGGGGAATTATCGGTTGATACGTTCTATAGTTATGATGTGAGGGACAATGGTGTTCTCATATTCTAGGAGCAAGGAGTATATGGATAGGACCCATGCCATTGTTCTCTCTAGGGAAAAAGGTTGGTCATGAAATATTTTATGGTTGCGGAAAATCCATATACCCCCACACACTATCATACGAATATTTTTATGTTTGTTTGTTGTTGATTCATTCCACCAACAAAGCCAAGCGTGTGATATTGAGGTTCCTTCCAATTTATTTAATGGTAAAAGATCAGGATAGATGAAGTTCCATACCGTGGACACCATCTGACAAGATAGAAATAAGTTCTTTGTGGATCCTTCAGATTATCGGCATAACGAACACCATGATGGACGATGATAGCTAGGCTTCGTGAGATTTTCTCCAGTTCATAATTTATTTTCCATAATGCACCAAACTAGCAATCTCACTTTAGTCAGACCCTTGAGTTTCCATAAGTGTTTCCACCATCAGCTGGGAACTTCAGGTTCTATTATGCCAATGGTTATGAGGTAACCATCCTTAGGAGTGTAGGCACCATGTTAAGTGAGGACCCAAAGTAGTTCATATTCCTAGTCGATTAGTGTAATGTGTGATATGGACAAAGCTCAAAGATAATATCATGCCATTGTGCAGGGAGCCATAACTCATCGACAGGGAGCCAGTGTTGTCCCGAGATGTCTAATTTAATTGGATCACCAATATAGTTTAAGAATTTTATCTGATGATTAGCAAGGAAAGTGATTAAATAATAAAGGAGGATATGTATATTATCATAACTTGACCATGGGTCAATACCAATATGTAAATGGTGTTCAAATATAATGCGCCAAGAGAGTCCTACAGAAACGAGAGGGAAAGACTCTAGAACAACTTTCCATATGGTGGATATGTTTTCTTTCGATGTTTTTGGGAGTCGAATCCACTCTTCAATAAAAAGGGGGGAGATATATTTTTGATGGGGCCACTTATATCGAAAGGTTGTTTGTGGTGACTAATATACATCTAACTTTTGCCACCAAAGCTTGAGAAAAACAATGTAGATCCTTTAGACCTCATCCTCCCAATGCCTTTGGGACGGAATTTTTGTCCCATCTAACCCAAGAAAAGGTGTGTCCCTCCTTTGTCCCATGCTAGATGAAACCACAACATATCCTATGAATTATTTTTAGGATGCCCTTTGGGATCCAAGATAGGGACATCCAGAATAGCGGCAAGGTTTCGAAGGCTAGGATTTAATTTTTTTCTTGGTTTTGGCCACTAGCCACATCAAATATTCCTTATGATAGTCATTTGGTTTGAGATGAAAACCGAGATATTTGATATCGTCTTCAAGGTGTAGGTAAGTAAATGGATATATGTTACGAGCGTGAGTGATTTAAATTTCGGTGCATTCACAAGAGGTTATGGTATATATTTTTTGATTTGGAAACATACCCATAGCATTGCAAAAGATGTCCAAGATGTAATTAAAAGCATTAAAATCACTTATACAGCCATCCAAGAATATAAGTACATCATCAACTACTAATATATGTGAAATTAGTGTATGTCCTCTTATACAAATGAATTTGAGAGTGCCCCACCTAATGTCTATGTGCATTAGTCTGTTTAATCCATCCATAATCAACAAGAAAAGTAGCTGAGAGAGAAGGCAACCCTACCTAATCCTGCGCTTTACATGAAAGAAATTTGTTGTAGCACCATTTATGAGAATAGAGAAGGATGTGGTGGAGATAAATTGCATGATCCATTTTATAGAATATATAGGGAAACCCAAGCGTGTGAGGAGTAATCTGATGTATAGCCAGCTGAATCTGTCAAAGGCCTTTGATAGGTCAATCTTGAGTATCATTCCTTTAATTTTCAGCGACTTAAGACTGTGAAGCCTTTCTTTGGTGATTCTGATGGCTTTATGGATATGATGATCTTCTAAAAAAATAAAATTGTTCCTTCGATATGTGACGTGAAAAAATGGGGTGTATATTGGAAATGATCTTGGTGATGATCTTGTAGATAAAATTATATAGAGAGATCAGACGATAGTCTGCAAAGGTTGATGGGGCATCTGATTTAGGGATAAGGAAAATAAAATTAGAGTTGAAGGCATCATAAATTTCTCTATAGGTTTGGCATTCCTTGACAACGGCCAATAAATATTGACCAATGTGTTCATAAAAATTGAGGAAGAATTCAATGGTCCCTCCATTAGGGTCGAGTATCTTATCCTTTTTAAACCGTCGTAGAAAATATTCCAGTTCCTTCGGGTACCTGCTACAATTCTTCAGAATCTTATTCAATGACAAACCAAGGAAATTTCTAGATGATGTGCATTAATTTCGCCGAGAGGCTCCATGTTTCTTCTCTGGCTTCCAAAATTTTTCATTTTTCCATTTCTCGGTGTATAAGATAGATTTTTTATTCTTGAGTCTAATAACCACCACCATCTCTCTATTCCAAGCATTCTAGGGTCGCCTCAATTTGAGATAAATCTTCCTCATCTCGATTGTGTTTCCCTTTGAGCCATCGTAGGGTTTTCATCTTTATATTACTTAGGTTATTATTAAATTGAGAGGCCATGGAATGATTATACAATTGTTCACATATATTCCATTTTTCAATCACCATCTTCCTAAAATCATCCTCGTTGAGCTAGGTGGAGTTTAATTTGAAGGGAGCTCTACGATTATAAAAATGACCACATATCTAAAGATAAATGGGGTGGTGGTGAGATTTCCCACCTTGACCCACCCGTTCTTTATAACATGATAGATGCTCCAGGCATTTCTCCTTAATCAAGAAATGATTCGGTCTACAAGAAATAACTTTGTCCCCAACCCTCCAGCTTCTCCAAGTTGGGAGGGGTTTTTCCATATCGATGTCAATGAGATTGTATGGTTCCATGAGTTAAGAGAAGAAACCAGAGAGGGTGTCCTTGAGAGAACGACCAGCTCAACAATCAATCCTTCCAATGAAGAAACTTAGGTCACCCCCAATGATGAGATTATTAACGTCCTTGAAGGAAATATTCATGATTTAATTCTAGAAAGTGACAGGATTGTGACAAGGACCATATATGTCCACCAATATGATAGAGGTGCCAAGTTTTATGGAGTGAATATCGACTGCAATAAAGTTATGAGATCCCCAAATGTTTTGAACTAGGATAGATTTGGGGTTGTATCTGAAGGAAATCTCCCCAAATCTACCCAAAGTGTCAATCACATGAAATATACATCCTTTGAATATAGATGATAGAGTGTGTTTTGCATCCGAGTGTGCCCTCAATGTTTCTTGAAGTAGTATGACATTGAGGCAATTATACAGGACTAAATGTTTTGGGGAAAGATTTTTAGAGGGGCTTTCCAAACCTCAACAGTTGAAGGAAAACCACTTCATTGGGGAATGCTAGATGGGGTATGTATGGCTCTAAGGACCCCTTCAAGTGATAGTTTCTGGCTAGCTACTATGTCCAGACTGGCCATATGTGTCATTTTCTTCCTAAGGTAATCTTTGGGATCTTAGACAGGGAGAAAGGTTCCAGACTAGTCCCGAGATGAGCGATGCTAATAGGGCCCCAAGGAGAATGAAATGAAGAGAGAAGGAAATATCCACAACTCAGGCTTGCGCTAGATGAAGAATCACTATGTGCATGAATGAAGGGCGAATGAGGGGGGTAACACATAGGGAGAGACGAAACTGGGAAATAAATAAGATCAAGATGCTATGAGGTATGGTGACAATGCAAAGGAGAATCGATATAGGATGGAATATAGTCATAAATAAGAGATATAAGACATGTGAATGGAGATAAAGAGGGAGAAATACCTGGCGAGGCTAAAGTACGGTGGCGAAATGTCATCACACCAATATCTTTATTTTGCCCGCATGAATGTAGAGGATTTTCCCTCGTGTCCCGATGAGCAGCACCATAAGAGTCTTGACCAGAAGATACCATCATTCCCTGGGAAGAGCCTAAAGTGGGAGTCTTACCTTATGATCCTTAACACCCGCTATGCCATGGTCTTAGATTTGCTGTGGATGAGGACAACATTTAAAGACATGACCCACCTGATGGCACCGTCGACACCTGAAAGGTAGTCCTTCAGAGTTCAAAATTTGTATTCGAATATTCCCTCTATAATGTATGATGAGGTTCTCCACCAATCCCTCATGCGTATCCATAGAAACCAATATCCCAGCGAAGGTCATTTTTCCAAGCTCAAGATAGGATTTGTCATATTCTAGGAATTGACCCAAGTCATTTCCAATGATTCCAATTATTTCCTCACACCAGAGTTGCATCAATAATCCTGGGAGACAAACCCACACTAGACCTGTGCCAAACTATTCATGTTGAGGATAGAATAAAGGAGTCCATCACTTCAAAAGAAATGAAGCCATATCAATGTTCCAAAAGAATATGCCTACCCAGTTGGCATGATCTGCATGAGAAAATATAAGGAAAAACCAACCCTTTTGTAGGATTCGAATCACACAAAGGGTTTCCAAGGTCTATCCCTAAATTTCCTGAGCTCATTGCCGCAACCGAGGGACAGAATAATTTATACCCCCGATTCTTCCAACCAAAACCCTTATAGTCATCTCCATAATGTCATCAAGGTTGATACCTTCACCTACAATCATGCCTGATATTTGTCTTTTACCTTTTTGAATTTTGTTTTCTTAGATTTGTGCTATTGAATAACATCAAACACCTTTGTCGATGTTCCCTCTTGTAAGATCAACTCATATTATGTACGATGCTTGGAACAAGATTTGGACAGTGAGTCACTACCGACACCCACCCCTGGGGAAGCTCGAGAAACATTAGGAGGAGGATGCGGTTCAAAGAGGCCGAGGGGGAATCTTTGGTATAGTGACTTGGAGACGTCGCCTCAGGAGCAGAGAGAATAGAGTGGGGAATAAGGATGCAAGGCTTAAGATAGGTATTGACGAAAATGAGGGTTTCAGGGGAAGAAAATTCCAGGGAGAGAGGGTCTGGGGTAAGAGACGAAATAGTTGGAGGGATTTTATGCGAAGAGGAAAAAACTGAATAACTGAAACTAGACGAGTAAAAATATGGATCATGGCAGATGGAAGGGTAAAATTACTTGGCTATCGGCAAGACGACAAAAAGGCGAATATTGCATGCTGAGGGTCACCAGACATCGAGATAATCTCCAACCCAAGGGGTTGATGTGGAGGGGTAGACTAGATCAAAGACTCCGGGATGGGGTATTTCGTATAATAAAAAATATCCTCATCCGTCCCAAAAATACACCCTGTCGAATTTAGAAAAAACCCCTGAAAAATCAGATAAAAACCCCACCTCCCCGTAATTGATGCTATCCATTCATAGCAAGAAAGTTGAAGGCAGTCAAGGTCAGATATCGATGTGAGGAAGACGAGCAAACCAAGAGGATACCATTGACGAGGGCAGTCAATCAGGTGCGGAATGCGATCGAGTTGGGAGCAACAGGGAAGCCATGAAAAATCATGGTCATGTAGGTGCAGAAAGAGATCAGGTAGGACGACGACAGGGAAGACCTAACCGACTGCATACAGTGAAAACGTATTCACCATCGACCAAGGAAAACAGACCACATCGCAAAGGAATTTTTCCCATGTTGACATTATTAGTGATTTCCATAGAGATTAAATATTATATTAACATTATATATAGAAAAATAAAATAATTTAAAATAAAATAAAATTCACATGTGTAATTTATTTTGTTCTTAATATGAAGGTAATATATAACATTTAAAAAATGTTAATAACAATTTTTGTAAATGTATGTTATAAATCAAATATTTGAATATACATATTGAGTAAGAGATTGTAACATAGACACAAGGAATAAGAGATTTCTTATTCTATTAATAAGTGTTTTCTTATTTATGAGGAAGACTAGTAATTCCTTTAATATTTAACATGGCATGCAACAGTTAAAAAAATATTAAAATAATAAAATTAATATTATATACTGCAATGTAAAATATGTATATGTTATATAAAAGAAGAGAAAATAAAAATAATTCATGTAGTTAAAACATTTTATTAGTATATTTTCCTATAGAAATTATACAAACATAGGTATATCAGTGGATTTAATCTGATCTAACAATGTACTAAAACTAGATAGTGAATCACTTGTACAAATCAATTGCAGAAATTAAACACAATCACCAATCACATGAAGCAAAAAAACCACAACACATATAATTTCCTGGGGAAAGCTTGCTGCTCAAAACCCCTCTATATTCTATTGTATATTAACCATGGAATCATGAAACAATTACAATGCACTCTTCTCACAAGAGTCTCATGCACTCTTCTAACTGTCTCACACTGTCTTGGACAAAACTGACCAACACTTAGCTAATTCTCAGCCTCTAAACAACTTGCCTTGCTTGCTTAATTCCTGATGAATGCAATCACTATTTTTTATGAATTTTATCCTTCCTAAAATGTGCAGGGATCATGGGCACTCCATTGTATGTCTGGTTACATGCAAGAAACATACTAATCACACAACTAATAGTTAACCTCCCTTTAACCTTTGTCTCAACTGGGTCTTCATTGGAACTGACATGCATGTAGCTATTAATAGTAAATCATCAGTTGCATGGAATATCACTAACTCTGAATTAAATAATATTTAATTCACTTGATCTCTCACGAGTGCAACAAACAGTTACAACTAGTTAAACTAACTCTAACTCACCTAACTGGGTTAACTGATTACTCATGCACCAAGTGCAATTCGAACTCCATAACTAATAGAACTAATCTACATGCCTCACCAACCACCCTCAACTTGAAATACATGAGCTAACTGAGTTTATCACACTCAGTTAACTTTTACAAGTTATTATGAGATAATATTACATTTTATTGTCCAATTTAACTAAGGGAAAATTAAATTCACTGCACCAAATTTAGCCCACTCTTGTGTAAGCGCTGCTAGGACCTATTGGTCCAACACTAGTGTGTGTGCTGCAATTTATTGTTGGAATTTAACACTCCCTCTCAAAAATAAAGGGATTATCTGCCACCCAGATCCTACCTTTATGGTATTCGAATTTTCTCCTGGTGAGTGCCTTCGTTGGAATATCTACATCATGACATTCTATGGGAATGTACCGAAGTAACCTTATGCATCTCTAAATAAAATATATGAGATGGTGGTACCTGATGTATATGTGATTAGACTTATCATGAAACACTAAATTAACGAAGAGTTTAATGAAACTATTGTTATCACACCGTATCAGTATCGGATCCATTTGAGAACCAAACAAACCAACTAGGATCTTTCTCATCTAGATGGCCTCACTTGCAACTTGAATTGCTTCCATGTACTCTGCCTCGGGTTAACTGAGTGCCATAGATCGCTGCTTCCTGCTGTACCAAGAAACTGTTGTCGATCTTATGCCGAAGATCTCTCTTGATGTGC
Organism: Pinus albicaulis; assembly: GCA_034641835.2. NCBI lineage: Eukaryota > Viridiplantae > Streptophyta > Pinopsida > Pinales > Pinaceae > Pinus > Pinus albicaulis. The sequence continues at coordinate 1,764,411,761 of CM076578.1, forward strand.
TCTCTCTGTCTGATGGACTGCCTGTCCAATTTGCATTCGTGAAGCCCTGAAGCTTCACTTCCTCTTTCTGTTTGTACCATAATCCATACTTTGTAGTGCCCCTGAGATATCCCAATACATGCTTCCACTCCTTCTAAAAGATCTTGATCGTCTTAACCATATATTGACTGAGCTGGTTAACTGTGTAGAAAATGTCTGGTCTAGTGCTCACCAAGTACAATAGTGAAACTACTAGCTACTTGTAGACAATAGCATCCACTACTTCTCTTGAAGTAGCATCCTCTTTCCTCCAATTTCTTGGAAGAGGAGTGTCCATGGGTTTACAGCTCTCAATGTGAAAATTACCCAGTATCTCTTTGGCATACTTGCCTTGAGAAACAAAAAGTTCACCATCCCGGTGCCATATTTCCGAACCAAGGAAATAGTGAAGGAGTCCCATGCCTTTCATTTCGAACTCACTTGCAAGATCCTCCTTGCATGAGTTTATCAGCTGCTCATCACCTGTCAAAATTAGATCATCAACATAAAGTACGATAATCAAGAGCTTACCATCAACCACAATCTGCTACAGGTTTTGCATCCGCTTCACTTTTGGTGAGGCCCAAACCGATGAAATAACTGTCAATCTGAGTGTACCAAGCACGAGGTGCTTGCTTCAGCCCATATAGTGCTCTCTTGAGTCGACACACATGCAACTCACTGTCAAATATATCTAAACCTATTGGCTCCTCTATGTACACTTCCCCCTCAATAAATCCATTGAAAAATGTAGTTTTCACATCCATCTGATGAATGCGCCACCCCATCTGCACTGAGAGTGTAATGATAGATCTAATGGAAGAGTACCTTGCGAATGGTGCGAAAGTCTCATCATAGTTGATCCCATAAGCTTGTGAGAATTCCTAAGCCACAAATCTCGCCTTATACTTATCCACACTCCCATCTATAGCTTGCTTCACCTTATAGGTCCATCTAGATCCAACCACTGATTTGCCGATCGATCTTGGGACAACCTCCCATGCAGTGTTCTTAACGATGAAGTCATACTTCTCTGTCATAACATCAACCAAAATTGGTTGCGCCATTGCCTCTTGAAAGGAAGATGGTTCTATCAAAATACACTTTCTCATAAGAGCCATGTATCCAGTAAACCTGTCTGGAGACTATTTCTATTTGCACAATGAAGAAAGGCCTCCTACATTCTGAGCTACATCAAGTCCCAATCTACCAGCTTCCGTGGTGCGCCTTCCACCATTTCTGGTGGATGTCTCTACATGAGTGTTTTCTTCCACTCCATGATCCTCCACATGTGGCTGCTCCACATCTTGATGTTTATTCTTTGGAACCAAGATTTCCTCCTCTGCATGAAAATCTAGCTCCCTCTCAAGGGGAAATGACATGGCTTTCTCCTCATCAAATTTTATATCTCGTCGCACACGAGTCGTTCTTCTGTTTCGAAAATACACCCGATAGTTGTGGGGAGTTTCAGTGTAACCCAAAAATATCATAATCTCACCTATTGGTTCCAACTTCTTCCTGGCATCTTTGGTCACATGCACATAAACAGATGAGCCAAAAATCTTAAAATGTGAAACATTCGATTTCTTACCAGCAAAATCCTCTTATAGTGTACTCATGCCAAGTATCTGATGAGGACAATAGTTTTTCATAAATATTGTTGTGTTGCATGCTTCCCCCCACAAATGCAACAATAAGCCTTGATCATGCAACATCACTTGTGCTGCACCCAAAATTGTTTTGTTCTTTCTTTCTAAGACCCCATTCTGTTGTGAGTTATGAGCCATAATCAGTTCTCTCCAAATTCCTTATTTTTTGTATAATTTCTTGAATTCATTGGAGATGTACTCACCATCATTGTTGCTCCTAAGAGCCTTCACATGCTTACCCATGTCTTTATCCACGAGTGCTTTGAACTCAAGAAATTTTGAGAACATCTGATATTTCTTCTGCATGAAGTAGATCCAACACTTTTGAGAAAATTCACCAACAAGTATCACATAGTACTTCTACTTTGTTGTCGAAGTAGTAGATAATGGTCCACACACATCTGAGTGAACTCTCTCAAGGATCTCTAAGGCTCAGTTATCCTTCTTGTGAAAAATGGCCTTTGCATATTTTCGCATAGTACATCCCTTGCATGTGTCTAACTGCGCAAGAGTACCCTTGGGAAGACCCATAGAAATCTGCTGCACGACCTTCAAGGCTTTGTGGTGAAGATGCCCCAATCTCCTGTGCCATAACTCACCCTCATCCTGGATCACCACTTTGTCTGCCTTACCCATCAATGTTTCGGAACCATCTACATCAAGTTTATAGAGATTATTAACATGAATCCCAATCTTCTTGGCTTGTCTTGTTGTTTTATGTTGCAGGAAAGCTTTTCCCTCACTGAAAACAACATCATAGCCTTTATCCTCTAACATTGTGTCTGAGACCAAATTTTTCTTCAAGCTTGGTACATGCATTACATATTTTAATTTAAAGGGTTTACGTGACTATCTCTGGAAGGTAATCATATCAATATTGGTAGCACTATACCGCTCGTCATCACCCATTTCGATATGCATCTGGAGGTCCTTCTCCTCCAAGCTACTGAAAAGTTCTTTGTCTCCCGTCATGTGAAAGGATGCATCACTTTCCAAGTACGAAATCGATCCCATTTCACTTGACACCATGCATGCAATGAGTGAGAAATTCAAGCTCAAATTTATAGGCCAAAGCCTCACCAGCTGCAGATCTAGAAGCCATCTTTTTCTTCTTCTTTTGTGGAAAATTAGTGGCATAATGTCCATGCTCGTGACAGTGAAAATACTTCACTCTAGACATGTCATGCTTCTTTCCATATTTACCGAACTCATATTTAGAATGTAATTTATTTACCTTCCCCTTCTTCTCCTTGGTAGCCAAAGCACAATATTCTTCATCATCATTCTTAGATGAGGAACCATCCCCAATATTCAGCCTGAATTCTTCTTGCACCAAATTCGACCAAATTCATTCCCAATTTGGTAGCTTTTCTTTTCCATTGACAGAGTCTTGATAACCATGCCAACTCTTGGGAAGTCCCAGAAGAGGTAGGCTCACCAATTCATCATCAATGACGGTAATGTCGATGCTCCCAAGCTCATCCCAACATTGGAAAAAATTTGTTAAATATTTCGGCATGGTTTCACCTTTCTCCATTTTGATCTTCTTGAATTTATCCTTCAGTGTCAATTTCTATGATCACTGCTGCCTTGAAATAGATCTTTAAAAGCTTTCCACATTGCATATGGTGTCACTTTGCCATGGAGAATTGAGACAATGTGGTTTCGTACTCCCTCCAATAAGATCTTCCTCACCTTTACAACTTTCTTTTGTGAAGCATCAAGATTTGCAACATCTATTACAATGAGTTTGGGAACATCATTGTTAATGAATTCTTTCAATCCATTGTCCTTCAGTACTGCCTCCATCCCGTATTTTCAAGAAATATAGTTAGAGTTTCCCTCGAGTGCATACTCCAATCTCAAGCCATTTAAAGCACCAATCATGTCTTCTGCAAATTTGAATTCTATTCAGTCACAAACTCAACTTCTCCTCCACTACAGTGATTTCCTGTGCTATGATACCATGTAGAAAATATACAAACATATGTATATCAGTGGATTCAATCTGATCTAACAATGTACTAAAGCTAGATATTGAATTTAATCTACAAATCAAATATGGAAATTGAACACAATTGCCAATCACATGAAGCAAAGAAAAAATCAAATCAAACCACAACATAAATAATTTCTTGGGGAAAGCTTATTGCTCAAAACCCCTCTATCTTCTATCATATATTAACCATGGAATCATGAAACAATTACAATGCACTCTTCTCAAAAGAGTCTCCTGCACTCTGCTAACTGTATGACATTGTCCTGGATAAAACTGACCAACACTTAGCTAATTCTTAGCCACTAAACAACCTCCCTTTCTTGTGCAATTCCTGATGAATGCAATCCCTATTCTTTAGGAATTTTGGCCTTTCTAAACTATGCAAGGATCACGGGCACTCCAATGGATGTCTGGTTGCATGCAAGAAACATACTAATCACACCAATAATAGTTAACCTCCCTTTAACCTTTGTCTCAATGGGGTCTCCACTGGAACTAACATGCATGCAGCTATTAATAGTAAATCATCAGTTTCATAGCAGATCACTGATTGTGAATTGAATAAGATTTAATTCACTTGATCTCTTACTAGTGCAACAAACATTTACAACTAGTTCAACTAACTCTAACTCACCTATCTAAGTTAACTGATTACTCATGCATTAAACTAATGCACCAAATGCAGTTCAAACTCCATAACTAATAGAATTACTCTGCATGCCTCACTAGCCACCCTCAACTCGAAATACATGAGCTAATTGAGTTTATCACACTTATTTAACTTTTACAAGTGACTATGAGATAATATTATATTTTATTGTCCAATTTAATTAAGGGAAAATTACATTAGACACCGCACTGAATTTAGACCACACTAGTGTAGGTGCTGCTAGGAACTATTGCTCCCACACTAGTGTGTGTGCTGCAATTTCTTGTTGGACTTCAACATTGCCAAACTAACATAGATCCATCTTAACCCCATATTTACCAAGATACAAGAAGAATCAAATATCTAGAGGTGCATTCCTTAATTTTTTCACTTAGAAAGAGATTTTCAATTCGAGATATTTAATTCCTCTAAAAACTTGATAGATACAAAGTTAATATGGTTCTATGCTTGTAAAAATAACATGGACAAGCAAAGAGTTACCTCAAGCACTGAAATCAAATAATGAAGAATACCTAACTCACAATCAATTTGCAGCCTAAAGGATGTCAATTGAATGTCGAAAAACTTTCCCAAATCCTCAAATACTTCAATCATCAATCCACCACATACTTGAAATGATCATGATCCATAACCAGTGTTCATTAATCAAGAAAAAACACACACACTTGTATTAACATTAAAAAGATATTAACAAATAAACCCCTCACATTGGCCAAAGTTCCAATCTCCCCACCCCATTTTCATAATAATACTTCTTTCCACACTATTTGAAATTTAAAACTTTAATTATAATTTCAAAATTTTATTTAATTTCATATATATAATTTATTATATTAATTAATTTTATTTCTAATTTATTTTAATATATTTTAATTGCCAAATTTTCTTAAACCCAAACTTCATCAGTAGCAAACGGAAACTTTCTTACCTATTAAATGGGATAAATTATAAATCTAAAATCAAATTTTAAATTTAATATTATTAATTTTTTTAAAAATAAAATATATTTTCTATTTAAATATTATTATATATAATCTAAATTAGTTTAGATTATTATTCTTTACATATTAAAATGAACCAACATTCCTTTTAGCACCCAGGTTAAAGTAAGATGGTGGGTACTAAGTCAACTTAGGGATATACGTAGTCAAAAGTTTACAGGAATTAGTCCATTACAATAATATTGATTAAAGCATCATAATTGATCATGATACCAATGAAGATACAAATCTAGACCAAGAAGGTAATAACCATTCTATCTACTAACCCAAAATTATAGTAATTGACCATACATCTAGATAAATTTATTTAATATTATTTTAATTTATATTATTTTATTTCATCTCTCACTAATATAAGTAATAGATATAATGTAAATAATAAATTAAAGTATAATATATCATTAAAAAAAAATTATATAAAAAATAATATAATAAATTTTTTTAATTAATTAATACTAATTTTTTCCTTCTTTTTATTGAAGATTAATTTTTATTTATAACTACTTTTAATATATATAATTATTATTTTGAAAGATAATTATATTAAAATTATTATTTTGAAAAATAAATAATTATTGAAATTTGTTTAGTATTTTATTTTTATGGTAAAAGACATCAATTTTTTTCTAAACCATAGTAATTCTTTTATTAAAAAATAAAAATAATAATGATATGATAAATATTTAAAATTTAATCAATAATAATAATAAATAAATAAATTTTAACAATTCCATTATAAAGTGGATCTAGAGAATAAGTAATTCCATTATAAAGTGGATCTAGAGAATAAGTAATTTTTTTTAAAGTTGATTTTTAGAAATACACACATGTTGTTAAGCTTTGATTTTTTATTATAAGTATTAATATATTTGATGTTTATGTTTATTTCTAAAACTAGTATAATTATGTAAATTAAATTATTAGTAAATATTGATAGTTATGAATTCAAAACAAATATTAAAACACTTATTTTATTATTTATTTCACATTGCTAACATTAAAAAAAATCATAAAAACTAAATAAATTAAATTATATTTTAAATAATTATTATTTTTAGTTATATAAAAATTATTATATAATTTAAACACATATATAGTTAAAAAAACATGAAACACAATTCTTAAATATGGAGATTTATTCCATTTAACCATGGAGATACTTAAAGCTTTGTCTTAATACTATAGGCCAACACCCTAATTTATCAATACCACATGCTAAAAAAATCATAACTCACTCTATATGAAACTCGTCTACATGATTTTTCGTTTTTAAGCTTGGTAAGACTACATCTTCTTCATGTCCAATATATATGATATTGTAGCCTCCTACTTCTATTCTTATATTTTTTACTTATTGTTACACGACGTTTTTATGAAACATTCAGAATGGGTAACAAATGAGGCATTCATTAATGACAATAATACAAGATTTTTATTTAAAATATTTAATTTATTGATAATTTTACCCGAGTAAAAGGTGAAAGTAACTCTGTGGTAAAATATTCCAAGAAACCCAAGAAGAGGTTGAGACAGTTCTGGCAGTTACCTTCTCAAAAAGGATTTAAGGAAAAATCCTAGCAGGGAATGGGGTTCTGTGTAGACTGGGGAGAGGGTTAAGCAACATATGTTTGCTCTGAGTTGTCTAGAGATGGTATGTGAACCAGTGGAACTCAGTATTAACCCTGGAGAAGTAAGACTAGATTCTCCCTGTCTAAGGAAAATACCTCAACCCTGGTGTGGAGCAAGGCGGGAGCAGAGGATGTCATAGGCTCACTCAAAGGTTGATTGGACCAAAAGTTACTATCAGGAAAGCACCAGGTATTTTATGTATTTATTGTTACTATCTAATATTTTAAAACTTTTTGGATGAAAAGCTTCTGAAAATAGGTATTTAATGTATTCAAATTCACTGTTTAATACTGTAAAATTTGTTGGATGAATGCCATACATAAAAGTACAAGAAGGTGTATTAGATTTGCTAATATCTTTAAGTACAAGAAAATGATGTAGGTATAATCACTGTCTTTATGGTTATTACTGTGTTCACATCATAGAAGGAAAAGTAATGTTGGAAATCAGTACTATGTTTATTTCATAGAAAAGAAAGGGTAAGCTAGAATCTTTACTAAAACTATATCATAGAAAGGAAATAATGCTAAACTAAAATGAGTTCTTGACACAGAAAGAAAAGAGAGAATAGTATTTTTTTATTCTGATAATGGCAAAAAAATATAATTGTAGCTATCATTAGCAAGACGACCATCATTCCGGAAAGATTACAGTGGAAAAAATGAGAATTGAACTCTGGACTATATCACAGTATGGTGTCACATGAAGACATGGAAAATATTTATAAATATTAACAGAAGTAATACAACCGAGAATAAACCCTAGGATCAACAACTCATCCGTAAGAATGTCTATACATATATTAAAGACTCAAAGAAATATGTTGAACAGTTAACCTGCGATTTTTTTTTGAATCTCCTTTCAGCAAAGTTAAACGTACAGACTGAGGGTTTAAAGCTAGACCCAAATAGATGGTTGAGGCTTAGGTCCCTCATTGTCAGGTAAATACAGTGAAAAATTACAAGTTATACATAGTTACTGTAAGTTAACTCGAAATTTGTAATACCAAAAATACTAGAAGTTTTCTTCAGTTCTTACAACCTCAAATAAAACATAAGACAACGATATCGTAACTACATAGTGTAGAAAAAATTTCATTTAAGTTTCTGGAATTTCCATTACAGAACTCACTTTGGAACTTCGAACTGGAAACTACATGTTTAATTATAAGTACATTAAACCCAAACTCCGGTAAGTGAATATGTTCACAGCGGAACTATACAAAAAGGAGAAATCATGACAGAAAAACGAGAAAAAGGCCAAAGACTAGACAAGAATCCAACTAATTCCTCTAGAATCAATTTTTATTCCTTCACAAAAAGAGGAACCTCTTCCTTGCAATTCGACATGGGGAACAAAATAATTACTAACTAAGGATGGATAGACAACTAGGCTAGGTAGTGTAGAAATTGAAATGGGTTTGGGGCATACTTGTAACCAAGTGCAATAAGGAGGCCCCAACGCTCAGGAAATCCGCAAACCTCTGGCATTGGTGACTGTGACAACCTATTGCATCTAAAATTAAAGGGACTACAAACCAAAAATGTATAAACCTACTAAAATATAGAAAAATTTTAACAAGAAAATCTGAACATTGAGTGTAGCCATTCACACTGGCATCATTACCTTAGAACCGAGGAAGGAAGGTCTGGCGTGGAAGCCATTGAAATGAACCAATCCATATTTTGCACTTGAACTGTGGAATGATGGGAAGAGAAGACAAAATGGCTGAAGGCAGGGTATGAATGTAAGAAAATCTCCTATGTCGTAGAGTTTAAAATCTCGAAAAAAAAACAATCACCTCTGAAACTCTGTTATTAGTAAAACAATTTAAAATAGAAAATAAGTGAATTAAGGAAGGAACTGACTGTAGTTTCTTGGGATAGGAGACCAAAAGCCTTCCAGTAGCATTGAGACTGAGAAACTCGGTGGCATTGGAGGATAGAACTTGCAAAGAGAACTCTGAAACCTATAGTGGCGAGAATGGCATCACGGCTAGGGTTTGGGGGGGTGGGTAGTTATCCTTACCCTCTGCCAGGGCCAGATTCACCATCGGTTTAATCCGTAGAAGATCAACGGTGTAGTTTTTTCTAGTTGACAGCTCGGTCAGGTGGAGTATAACGCGTTTTTTGAGCAGGTGAGGAATTTAATGCTATCACATCATAGTACACTGATTAACAGTTGAGTGATAGAAATCAATACGAGCATATCATAACGTTAAAAAAACCCAGTATGACATATTAAAACCTCATAAACCTTGCAGAGGACAGATGGAAAGGGATTCTGAGCCAATAAGGTCTGAAAAACTATAATTGCGATCATTAAAAGTGTGATCTATTATTGTAACAAATAATGGAATTATTAATGAAATGCACATGAAAGACTGTGAAGAATCGAGATTAATATATATTGTTATGCAAACATAGGTGTTTTAAATTTCTTATCCCAATTTTATTATTATTTTCAATTAATTAGTATATTATAAGGGAGATAATGGTTACAAGTGGTATCAAATAATAAGCTACAAACAGGGGCCAAATGGGCCAAAACCATACTATATTTTTTGTTATGAATTCTATTAAAATTAATGACTTAATGTTGTGTAAGTTCAGGAATATATTTCTGTAATCCACCATGAGAAAAGGATCAAGTCAACACCCACCTAGAAACATGGGAGACACCCATCTTGTGACCAATGCTGAAGTCAGTCCCTAAATGTGGGTGCAGCTTATTGTGGACCAACACCAACAGATAAGAAGAATGTTAGAATAACAACAACGACAGACAAAAAAATTGCTAGATAGTGTACAACAGTTACAAATAGAAATGATTAAAGTTCGCAGTGACAATGAAAGGATGATGAGGGAACAAGAGAGGATATTGAAAAGTTTTTCGAATAGACAGAATCCTCCCAGTGGACAACTTAGCCCAGAGAGAAACACTCAGGAAAACAGAGAACAAATCCAAGTAGTACATGACCATGTTGAAGACAGTCTAACACCAAGAAGTCTTAAAATTCGAACATATAATGAGGTGGAATCTGGAAATTTCATGGAAGAGCACGAGCTGAAAAAGTAGAAAGTGGAATTACAGGGAGAATTCTGGAAGATGAAGCCTCCTAACTTTGATGGAGAGGGGAAGGAAATGGTGGAAGCTTGGATAATAAATATGAATAAGTACTTTCAAGTGTGTGAGTATAACAGCAAAATTAAAGCTCGCCTAGCCATTTACCAACTGCAAGAGAAAGAAATGTTGTGGTGGGAGGAAGTGAAGAATGTACGAGGAGTGGAAGATCAAAATGTAATGTGGGATGAGTTTCAATAGTATTTTAAAGATAAGTACCTGGCGAAATGTTTTAACTACGAGAAATCCCAAGAATTTAATGATCTAAAACTAGGCCAAATGACTATGGATGAATTTATTATAAAATTCACTTCTCCCTTAAGATATGTACCATACTTGTGTGATGAAATGACCAATGTGCAATATTTTTTGAGAATTTTACCAAGTCATAAGAAGGAAAGAATTGAGTTTGCGAATCCAAAAACCATGGATGAAGTGATTAGGAAAGTGCGAATGTGCTATCAAAAGTCCAAGGCAAAGGGAGAAGCTAGAAAAGGTTGGCCATCTTGAAAGGAGCATAAAAGTTTTATCAATAACAGAAATAGCAGATCAAGCAATTTCAAGAATGCTGCAAGACATCCACTCAACAAACATAATGGAAAAAGCCAAACTAGAACCAAGTGGACTGGAGAGGAAAGGCCTAATGAAGCTTCTGCTAGACTCGATATTGGGCAACCTCAGAAACCTCTGTTGCAATGCTGGGGATGTGGAGAAGCACATTTATTCAAGAAATTCCCACATTGAGGAAGGAATGAGGTGGCAGAAAATTTGCAAGAAGCATCCACCATGGGGGATGTAACTCGAAACATACCCATAATCAACGTAGCGCTAGAGGATCGACAAGCATATTACCAGCCAACCATGATAGAATTAGAAGGTAAGATTCAAACCTCAGCTATTTCTATTTTAGTTGATCCTGGTGCTAGTTTGAGTTACATACACCCTCGTGTAGTAGAAAGCAGTAAGTTGCAAGACCAGAAATTTAAAAAGACATGGCTAGTTCAGCTAGCTACATGGACTAGAAGGTGGGTTCATACTAAGGTACCCAATTGTGAATTGAGTATTGGGGACCAACATATAACTGTCGAAATCAATGTTATACCACTGGGATCTTATGATATATTATTGGGGATGGATTGGCTGGAGAGACATTCGTCCTTAGTGGACTGTAAGGATAAGGTCATATATTTTAACTCAAATGATGGGACAAGACAGGAATTGCAGGGCATCAAAAATCCTTTGCAGTTGCGACCCATTACTGCATCCCAGCTAAGTAAATGCATAAGGAAGGGTTGCCATATTTACGGAATTCAAGTTGGATTCACCAACACCAAAGATAAGACTACTATGTTGGAGAATATTCCTATTGTGCAAGAATTCCAAGATGTTTTCCCTGAGGAGATTCATGGGCTAGCACCAAAATGAGATATATACTTCACTATTGAATTGATACCTAGAGCAACACCTGTGTCCCAGACTCCATACTGAATGAGTGTACTAGAGTTAACAGAGTTAAAGATGAAATTGAAGGAATTGATGGGTAAGGACTATATCTGGCCAAGTGTGTCCCCATGGGGAGCACCCGTGTTATTCGTAAGGAAGAAGGATGGTACTATGAGTATGTGCATGGATTATCATCATCTCAACAAGCTGACTATTAAAAAAAAGTACCCACTACCATGCATCGATGATCTGTTTGACCATGTCAAAGGAGCTACAGTATTTTCCAAGATGGAATTAAGGTCAGGCTACCACTAGATCCATATCAAGGATGAAGATATAAGCAAGACTGCTTTTTGTACTAGGTATGGACATTATGAGTTTGTGGTGTTACCATTTGGGTTAACTAATGCACCAGCAACATTTATGAACTTAATGCATGGAATTTTTCACCAATATTTGGATAAATTCATGTTAATTTTCATTGATGATATACTAATTTACTCCAAGAATATGGAGGAGCATAAGGAACATCTGCGCATTGTGTTGAAATGCTAAGAGAGCATCAGTTCTATGCCAAGTTTAGTGAATTTGATTTTTTCAAGGAGTAGATTCAATACTTGGGGCATGTGATTTCTGCTGAAGGGATAGCTATGGACCCAGAAAAGATAAATATCATTATGGAACGGAGGGTCCCAAAGAATGTAGCAGATATACATTCACTTATGGGTTTGGATAGATACTACCGATTATTTATCAATGGTTCCTCAAAAATAGCTTATCCTATTGCCTCTTTTCAAAGGAAAGGACAGGTTTTTAAATGGACTCAAGAATGTTAGAAGAGTTTTGAGTTATTAAAAGAGCTGTTAACTACTGCTCCTATCTTGAAGGTAGTAGATCCAAGTAAGGAATTTGAAGTATGTATTGATGCATGCAAGGAGGGTGTAGGATCAATGTTTACTAAGGAAGGAAGAGTTATAGCGTATGAGTCTAGGAAGTTGAAGGATCAGGAACATAGATATCTAGCATATGATTTGGAGCTAACTGCAGTTGTGCATGCCTTGCGGATATGGAGGAATTATCTGCTAGGAAACATATTTTTGTTGAGGACCGATCATAGTATTTTAATCAGCTACTTTAAGAAAGCTGATTTGAATTCCTGCCAAGCCAGATGGAATGCATTTCTTAGTGAATTTGATTTCAATATTCAGCATGTGAAATCGAAAGAGAACAAGGTGGTGGATGCCTTAAGCAGAAAACTCCACGACATTTATGAACTTTATTTCAACCAGAATGAATTTAATTTTCAAGGCCAGATCATGGAAGCAACAAAGGAGGAACCAAAATATCATTGCGCCGAGAGGCGCATCTACAACCTAGTATGACCCCGATGTCAGGTGGGTCACGTCCTCAATGTCGGCTTAAATTTCAAATTAAAATAAAAAATAAAAAATAAAAATTTTTCGGCTTAACAATTAAATTTTAACAATTGTATAAATAAACAATTTTTTTTTAAAACAACTCAGCTCTAATTCGAAGCTTCAAGCATTTCTGCGGCGTAACTCAGCTCTAATTCACGGCTCTAATTCCAAGCTTCAAGAATTTCTACGGCGTAAGAATTTCTGCGGCATTTCGAACTGTAAGCTCCCGAGCTGGAGTTCACTCAGGTAATGTATAAAAATTGAAACTTGACTTCATTCCACTTATATTCGTATTGCTGGAAGAGTAAATTTTGAACTGGAAACATTAACTTTGTGAGTTGCTTCCTCTCCTACATCCCTCTCTTTCTGTAGATGAATACACAACAATGTAGATAAAATGCATTAGCAGATACAAATCCAAGGAGAGACGCCATTGAGATGAAAATCCCCGCGCTTTCATAAGAAACCCTAACTCATCCTACCAGAAGCTTGCCCGAATATTGTGATCAAGCGATCACAGTTTGAAAATGTTTCGTGTCAAACATTATTCAGCCAAGCACGTAGCGAGATTTTCCAGTAATTGAATGGAAAGAATCCTATTCAGTCTATTGCTTTTGAAATAGGCATACTATATTTTATGATCATTTATCTTGATGTTTAGTCTTAGTATCACGTAAAAGACGGAAATATGCCATATTCGGATTCAATTTTGCGATCAAAAAGCTTTTTCACAAATGTAAATGTCTGAATATTTAGACAATGTGAAACCATATAATAAAATTGTTAACAAAGAATAATTCTGAGGAGATGCAAAACTAGTTAATACATATACTCTACTGACCTCATTGGATTTTATGCATCTTAGTATCCCACATATGATCCTTTTATAATTCTAAATATGGGAATAATATGTTTATGTATCTATAAATCATTTAGAGCACAAATGGACCTCTTTCGACTAAAATTGAGAATAGCTAGAGGATAGAAGATGATAGACCAGATGCTGATTTGTAATTATATTTAACTACTTCCACTAAATAAATAAAGGCTCTTTTTATATTTACTCCATAAACCTCTTTATATTTACAATAAGTCAAAAAAAAAGTTTTATTTAGGTGAAGCCTATATGCCAAATACCATGGGCCATATTATTATTAATACCATGGGCTAAATAGCATATTTATAAAAGAGCTATGGTAAATAAATAAATCAATATAAAAGAGGTATAAAGAGACATGATAAATTTATAAAAACATATCAAATATCATTATAAATCAACATCTAATTATATACCAAGTCTATGGGCCAAATACCATTGTAAATAAAAGAGGTATGGTAAATAAATAAAACCAATTTTTTTTATATTTACTCTATAAATCTCTTTATATTTACCAACACTCAAAAAATATGTTTTATTTAGGTGAATCCTATAGGTCAAATATTATGGGCCAGATTATTATTAATATCATGCCAAAAAAAACCATTATTATCCCTAATATTAATATCAAAATATTAATAATAATAATAATAATATTAAATATAATATTCATATTAATAACTTTGGATTAATACAATATTAAATTTTCTATATTATTATATACACTAATTTATCATGATATATATTAACTCTAGATATATATGGAAGGGAAGAACAAAGACATAGAGTGATAGAGGTGGAGACATAGAGGGAGTGAGAAGGGAGAGATGGGGATAAAATCAAGGAGAGGGGAGAGGAGGAATGAAGAGAGAGAGGGAGAGGAGTGAGAGAGGTATAAAAGGGTATGCAAGGAAGAGGGAGACATAAATATGGAGGGGGCGGGAGAGGAGAAGAGAGGGATGGAGATAGTGAGAGGATTGGAGGATAGAGAGAGAGAGAGAGAGAGTTATGGGGGAAGAGAGAGGATTAGAGTGAAAAGATAGATATGGGGGAAGAAAGAGGGAGGTAGGAGAGGAAGGGAGAGAGAGGAAGGAAGAGAGAGAGGAGAAGAGAGGGAGGGAGATAGGAGGAGAGGGAGGGATAGAGAGATGGAGTTGAAGGGAAGAATAAATACATAAAGAGCGAGAAGTGGAGAGAGAGAGGGAGTGAAAAGGGAGAAATAGAGAGAGCGTGTGTATGTTTTGGGGTGAGATAGTGAGAAAAAGGAGAGATGGAGGGAATGGGGGGAGAATGAGAGAGGGAGGGATATATTGACAGAGTTGGAGGGTGAAGAGAGGGAGAGAGAGGGAAAGAGAGAGATATAGACATGGGAGAGAAAGGGAGAAAGGGGAAGGAAGAAAGAGAGGATGTGAGAGAGTGGAGAGAGGGAGGGAAAGAGAGATGGATTTGGAGGGGGGAGAGAGGGAAGACGATTTATTTCACTAGATTCATTGATTTCATTGTGGATGGTGATTTCTAATCCTATTTGATTTCCTGCACTATATGCATTGAGAGAGAGAGAGAGCAATAAAGAGAATTGGAGGGAGAGGAAGGACAAGAGAGAGGAAGAGAGTGACGGGGGAAGAGAGAAAATTGGAGGGAATATATATATATATATATATATATATATATAGAGAGAGAGAGAGAGAGAGAGATGGATTTAGAGGGGGAGAGAGGGAGGGAAGAAGAAATACAGAGAGATTAATAAGTGGAGAGAGAGATTAAGTGATAAGGGAGAGATGGAGAGAGAGTGTGTATGTTTTTGGATGAGATAAAGAGACAAAGAATGAGATATGAAGAGAAGGGATGAGAGAAGGAGAGAGGTAGGGATATAGTAACAGAGTTGGAGGGTGAAGAGAGAGAGCGATAGAGATGTAGGAGAGAAATGGAGAGATAGGAAGGAAAGGGAGGATGTGAGAGAGTGGATAGAGGGAAGGAAAAAAAGATGTACTTCGAGGGGGGAGAGAGGGAAGAATATTTTAAGCACTAGATGAATTGATTTCAGTGTAGATGGAGATTTCTAATCCATTTTGATTGCTTGCACTAGATGCATTGATTTTAGTGTATATGTTTATTTATAATTATATTTAATTTCTTGCACTATATGCATTGATTTCAATGTAGATGATTGCTAATCCTATATGTTTTCTCGCAATAAATGCATTGATTTCAGTGTAGATGACGATTTTTTATCCTATTTGATTCCTTGCACTCGATGCATTGATTTCAGTGTAGATATTGATTTCTAATTATATTTGACTACTTCCACTAGATGCATTTATTTCAATGTACATTATTTCTAATCGTATTTGATTGCTTGCACTAGATACATTAATTTCAGTATAGATGGTGATTTCTAATCCTATTTGATTGCTTGCACTAGATGCATTGGTTTCAGTGATGTTGGTTTCTAATATTATTTGCTTACTTTCACTAGATACATTAATTTCAGTGTAGATGTTGATTTCTAATCCTATTTGATTACCTACATTAGATGCATCCATTTCACTATAGATGTTGTTTTCTAATCCTATTTCATTGTTTTCATTATATGCATTGATTTCAGTGTAAACGTTGATTTCTGATTTGATGTAATTGGATGTACATTGATGGTACATTAATTTTAAAGTGATTGGATTAACATTGTGCATTAATTTTACTGTAAGCAGGAAAAATTATTGAGAATGTACATTTATTTTTATGTTTTAGTAATTCAACCTATTAATATCAAAGAGCAAGAGAGAAAAGTATGATTTTTAATACAATAGTTCCAGAAAAATATTTAAATAATTGAATAGTGTAGATGTTGATTTCTACGATTATTACGTGGTTCGGTATTCAAAATAGTGTTCTAACATTTGTTATAATTTGTATTTCTAATCTTCAAAATTTCAAAGTATGATGTACATCTCAAAAATATACAAAAATTTTAATAATCTGAAAAATGTGACGTTGATGCCTCCAACTGGAACCAGCCTAGATCCATCTTACTCTGAATCTATCATGCGCCGAGAGGGATCAAATCTCTCGAGGTGCAAACCTTTCCTCAAGTTTTGCACTCAAAAAATAGGTTTGCACCTCGAGAGATTTGATCCCTCTCGGCGCATGATAGATCCAGAGTAAGATGGATCTAGGCTGGTAACATGTGGCATCAAGTGAAAGATGATGAAAGAGGAGGGAAACAGTCCGAATATGACCTTAATGAAAAACAACTTCTAGTTTTTCGGAAGAGGATATATATTCCCAATCAAAATAGTCAAAAAAGAACTATTTTGGATGAATATCATAGGAGCACCTATGCCGGTCATCCAGGATATCAAAAGATGTTAGCAACAATTAGAAAATACTACACCTGGCCGGGAGTGAGAAGGGACATATCAGAATATTTGACCAAGTTTCTGGAGTGTCAGCATATTAAGGTGGAGCATCAGCACCCTGCGGGATTGCTTCAACCAATTCCAGTTCTTGAATGGAAGTGGGAAGTCATTTCCCTCCATTTTATCACTGGAATACCTAGAAACAAAAAGCATAACAATTCGATTATGGTAGTAGTAGATAGTCTTAGAAAAGTGGCACACTTTACCCATGTTAAATCTACCTATAAGATAGTGAAAATTGCTGACATTTTTATGAAGGAGGTCTTCAGATTTCATGGTATACCTCGAGAAGTCATTTTAGATCGTGATGTAAAGTTTTCATCAGCATTCTGGAAGATGCTATTTAGTGGGTTGGGAATGCATATACAATTTAGTACTGCCTACCACCCGCAAACGGATGGGTAAAAAGAAAGGGTAAATCAAGTTTTAGAGGACATGATGCGCATGTATGTAATACAACAACCAACGAAATGGGAGGAGTACCTGCATTTGGTTGATTTTGCATACAATACCAAATATCAAGAATATCTTAATATGAGCCCTTTCGAAGAATTGTATGGGAGACAATGTCGGACTGCTATAAACGGAGTAGCCTAGAGATTAAGATGATGATTTGGACCAGATATGTTAGAAGAGATGGAGTGGGAAGTCGAGAAGATTAGGCAGAATTTGAAGGCGACACAGGATTGGAAAAAGGTTACGTGGACAGAAAAATAACCTTTCAGGAATTTTTAGTGGGGGACCATGTGTATGTGAGGATTAAACCAAAGAAAATAAATTTGCGATGGAAAGTTTGTGCCAAGTTGGCTCCACGCTACTGTGAACCCTTCGAGGTCTTGGAGAGGATAGGACTGGTGGCCTATTGATTGGCTTTACCAAGCCATATATTAGTGCACAATGTATTTCATGTGCCTTTATGGAAGTGTTATGTACATGATCCCAAGCACATCATACATTGGCAGGGTATTCATGTAAGTCAACAAATTCCTACGATTTGAGTATAATAACTTCCCGATTTGAGCTAATTCAAAATCTTGTTGCTTGCAGGTAGAACCGGACGGTGAGTTCCTCCTAGAACTACAACATATCCTTGATCGAAGAGAAATAATTCTCCGGAAGCGAGTCATCCCCCAAGTTAAAGTTCAGTGGAAGCACTTTGGCCCGGAGGAGGCTACTTGGGAAGATGAAAAATATATGTATGAGGCTTATCCGAAGATGTTCCCAGAAAATGATTAACATCGAGGATGGTGTTTCTCTCAGTGGGGGAAGATGTAACCTCCTATATTTATTCTTTTACTTTTTACTTATTGTTACACGAAATTGTTATGACAGATTCAGAGTGGGTAACGAATGAGGCATTCGTTAATGACATTAATGCAAGACTTTTTTTTTTAAATATTTAATTAAATGATAATTTTACCTTAGTAAAAGGTGAAAGTAACTGTGTGGTAAAATATTCCAAGAAACCCGAGAAGAGGTTGAGACAATTCTAGAAGTTACCTTCCCAAAAAGGATTTAAGGAAAAATCCTAGGAGGGAATGGGGTTCTGTACAGATTGAGGATAGGGTTAAGCAACAGATGTTTTCTCTGAGTTTCCTAGAGCTGGTATGTGAAACAATGGAACTCAATATTTACCCTCGAGAAGTAAGACTGGATTTTTACATCCTGAGGTCTTACTCCCTGTCTCAGGAAAATACCTCAGCCTTGGTGTGGAGCAAGGGGGGAGAAGAGGACGTCATAGCCTCACTCAAAGGTTGGGTGGACCAACAGTTAATATCATGAAAGAATCTAAAATAGGTATTTTCTATATTTATTGTTACTGTCTAGTACTGTTAAACTTGATGGATGAAAAGCATCTGAAAAATATGTATTTATTGTATTCAAAGTTACTGCCTAATACTATTAAATTTTTTGGATGAATTTCATACATAAAAGTAGAAGAAGGTGTATTATATTTGCTAATATCATTAAGTACAGGACAATGAAAGATAAATTCACCTATGCAACAAAAAAATAATGCTAGAACCATCATAGAGTTCTTTATCACAGGAAGAAAAATGATGTAGGTATAATCATTGTCTTTATGGTTATTATTGTGTTCACATCATAGAAGGAAAAGTAATGCCGAAAATCAGTATTGTGATTATTTCATAGAAAAAATAAGATTAAGCTAGAATCTTTACTAAGGCTATATCATAGAAAGGAAATAATGCTAAACTAAAATGAGTTTATGACACAGAAAGAAAAGAGAGAATAGTATTTCGTTATTCTGATAACACCAAAAAAATATAACAGTAGCTATCATTAGCAAGATGACCATAATTAAAGAAACATTACAGTGGAAAAACTGAGAATTGAACTCTGGACTATATCACAGTATGGTGTCACATGAAGACACGAAAAATATTTATAAAGATTAATAGAAGTAAAACAACCAAGAATAAACCCTAGGATCAATAACTCATCTGTAAGAAGGTCTATACATATATTAAAGACTCAACGAAATATTTTGAACAGTTAACCTATGAAAAATTTCTGAATCTCCTTTCAATAGAGTTAAATGTACAGACTGAGGGTTTAGAGCCATACCCAAAGAGAGGGTTGAGGCTCGGGTCCCTCATTGTCGGGTAAATACAGTGAACAATTACAAGTTATACACAATTAGTCTAAGTTAAATCAAAATTTGTAATACCATAAATACTAGAAGTTTTCTTCAGTTATTACAACCTCAAATAAAACATAAGACAATGAGATGGTAACTATATAGCATGGAAAAACTTTCATTTAAATAGCTATAATTTCCATTGCAGAATTCACTCTGGAACTTAGAATTGGAAACTACATGTTAAATTATAATTACAATAAACCCGAACTCCGACAAGTGAATATGTTCACAGCGGAAGTATACAAAAAGGAGAAATCCCAATAGAAAAATGAGAAAAATTCCAAACACTAGACACAAATCCAACTAATTCCTCTGGAATCAATTTTGAATCGTTCACGGAAGGAGGAACCTTTGCCCTTCACTTTGACATGGGGAACAAGCTAATTACTGGCTAAGGAGGGATGGATGACAGGGCCAGGGAGTGTAGAAATTGAAATGGGTTTGGGGCCAAGGAGTGTTGAATAAAAGGTTATCTTACATAATTGATGATAAAAAGTAATATCAATCGTTATAAAATGTTTCATAATCAAATAAAAATGGAAACATAATCACCATGCATGCAATCAATACATCATAAACTGAATTTAAATAACTAAATATTTATTTTATTTATTTTATACAAATAATTATGATACCCCCTTGCAGGAATTTTGCTATTACTTTCTCATGATAGATCCCATCCCATCCAAGTTTTGAACTTGGATGCCCTGATACCACTTGTAAACACCCCACCTTATCTTCGATGAACTGTTCAATTTCTCATGAATTTATGGCCTATACTTATGTTGCCTATATTCATTTCATGTATATGAGGCTTAATTCAATTACTTCTATGTTTTTGTAGACAAAGTAAAAAAAATAAAAAGTTACATGCATGAAAATGATAGAAAAATATCTTTTAAATTTATTTTTTTTACTTTGATTCCATTCAATATAAATTTTGGTTAAAAATTCAAAATTCTGATCCCTCGTAAAGGTAATCACACTTAGCCCCCTATGAAACCAAAATACCAATCTAACACACCATTTTTCACATAGCCTCATATTTTCTTTCAAAATTTCCAATGTATTGTCCCTATTATTTTTCTAGGTCTTGAATACTTAGTGTCTTCACTATGCAATAGGTCTATGCTATTATGAAGAAGTTGGTGTATCAAAAATATGAATAAATGCGTCTTTCAATCACCTGCAAAATTTCTCCATAACTAAACCTAATTGTGCACAAGTGCGGGAATGGGCATTACTAGTCATGTCCCTACTATTAGCACCACATCGAGAATGAGCACATTGTCACACCATGTTGTAAAATGAATATAGAACACTACAAAAATGCTTACACTAATGTGTATCCTACTAATATAGTCAATCAGAGAGATCGCATATCATGCAAAGCATAGTCATAAAGTTGAACCCCAATTCCAAGAGCACCGATGAAGACCAAATTAAATTTTCCACTGGCTTACCCTGCAAATTAAACCACTCTACTACTTGCAAATTAGATTTCTCAAAGAGAGATCACTTCCTCTAAAGTGTAGGAATAAAAAATTTCTAGAGTGTTGAGTGCACCAATAAAAAAAAAACTAAGAGGTACACCTATACACCTTACAATTTAAACCACTCTACCCCCTCTAAATAAGCTTTCCTAGAGAGAATTTTTTTTGTTTAGAGTGAAATTACATAACATAGCTAGACAAAGAAACCAACAGGGAAAATGTGAGTTTAAAAATAAAATGAGAGAGAGAGAGAGATGAAAACAAAAAAGGATGAAATTTTTGAAATGCAAGAGACAACCTGACTAGAAAGGAAACTAGGAAAGAATGAGCATAGTCCAAAAATTTGGGCCACATAAGCAATAGAAAGAAACCTTCCAAAATTGAGATACTTAATAGACCAAAGAATAAAACCAATAGATGGGATATTGGTTATGAAGGAGGAACAACCAAGGAGCCTAGTGATGGCACCAAGACCAAGATTCCTAGTGAAAGTGAATTTCACGCATAACAGAACTAATTTCTCACACAATTTTTTTAGTTATGAAGTTTGAGTCCTTCCTTGCTTCCCGAAAAAATGCATTACACCCTTATTATTCTTGGGGGAGGACAAATCTTGATTTTGAAAGAGATAATTCCTCTCTTACATATTTGAAAGAAGTTGAGGGGAATCCTCTCAAAAATAGGAACTTATCCTAACTACATTTTAAACTAACACAATTAGTTCTGATCACACATTTTTTCCCTATAAGTTTACATAATCTAGTATTTTCTGGAGACTTCCTAGAGTTAGGAAAAAATAAACACATATAATTTTAATAATTCTCTTGATTTCCCTTTGAGATTTGAGTTACAAACCACCAAAATCTCCTTCTTTTCACCTCACAAGTTCTCTATAGCCAAGTATAAGGAATATCCTTTCATGTAACCTTACATTTAAAAATAATAAAATAATATTTACATTAAAATTTTGAGAAATAGAAATAAGGAAATTGAGAAATTTAGAAATAGGAAAGTATAAGGAAGATGTTGTCATCATTTAAAAAAAATAAAATAATAACTGAAATAAAAAATTGAGAAATCTAAAGAACAAAAAGAATCAATTTCAACCATAACTAAAATTTTAAATTTCCACCTTAGCAAGGATAAAATAATTGAAAGAAACAAAAACTAATTTAATTTTTAGTATAAGGCACTTATGTAATTCCTTTGTTACTTAACAAGGTTTAATTCATTCTATGTTGACATGTAATATTTAAAATAAAAAATATTTTAGTATGAGACATAAATTAAATATTTCAATATTAATATTAATGTTATATTAACATTTGTTTCCCATGAAAATTCGTAATTTTTATTATGATAAAATATGAAATTACATGATGTATGGTTCATATGACCTCATAAAGAAAAACACTTAGCATCAATGGAATGAGTAACATCAACGTAGAATATAACAAAACATATCTACATCATGTCACCAGAGTCTTGTGAGTATAATCCAGTATATGGATGTTGATAAGATAAAAAAAAAATAATCAAACTGTATCAAAAGTGGTCCATAAGTGTCCCAAAATTTCAAAAGTTATGTTCGGTCTTCTGAATAAGAATCTACCTGTTGTATGTCCATGAGTGGTCAATGATAGTATTGGTATTGTGCACTGTTGCTGATATTTTTCACGTGCCATGAAATTGTGTGTCCGTTGCATGGATTTTTGGAAAGTTGGTATGCAGAGTAGTTCCTCTCCCTGAAAATATGATGACAAGAGAGAAAGTAAAAATATGACTTTAGTAGCATTACTTAATCCAAGATACTTTTGAGAGTGTCTGTATGACATGTGGATTTTAATGAGACCCAATCAATCATGAGTTTGAGTCACCAAAAACTTGAAGCTTTGTGCTTGTTTCTCAAGAGCCAAGAAGAGTAAGAGCTTGATGCTGTGTAATTCTGCATAATTGTTGGTGCCTTGACCCAAACCAAAAGTTAGCTGACAATAATGTTGTTAAGAAAGATATAGAAAAAACACACTACCACAATATCCCTATTGTGAGGTTCCATCAAAATATGCCCAGGGGAATGATCGATCAACGTGTTCCATAGTTATTATGCGAGGGATAGTAGTGTTCCCATCTTCCGAGAGAAAGGAGTATATGTCTATGACCAATGCCACTATTCTCTTAGGGCAAAAAGGTTGGTCATGAAATATTTTCTAGTTGCAGAAGATCCATATACCCCAGTACACTATCAAAGGGATATGTTTATGTTTGTTTTTTGTCGCTTCATTCAACCAACAAAGACAAGATTTTGATATTGAGCTTCCTTTCCATTTATTCAATGTGGAAAGATCACAATAAATGAAGTTACAGACTATGGACATCACCTAACACGATAGGTGCTCTATTGATTCTTTAGATTGTTGACATAACGAACACCATGAGGAACCATGGTAGGTACACTTATTTAGATTTTATCAAGCTGGTAATATTTTTTCCATAATGCACCAAAACAATAGTCTCACTTTAGTAAACACCTTGAGCTTCCATAACTATTTCCATGATACGCTAGGCACTTCAGAATCTCTTGTGCCAATAGTTATGAGTTATTCATCCTTAGGAGTGTAAGCACCATTTTTATTGAGGACCCAAAATAGTTCATCTTCCTGGTCAGATAGTCTAATATGTGATGTGGACAAAGATATGAGGTAATTTCCCCAAATATCATGCCATTGTGTAGGGAGCTGTAACTCATCGACAATGAGACACTATTGTTCCTATATGTTCGATTTAAATGGATCACCAATCTAGTTTAAGAGTTTTATCTGATGATTAGTGAGGAAATTGATTAAATCATGAGGGAATATATTTTTCTTATCGCAACCTGATCAAGGGCCGATATCAATATTCACATAATTTCAAAATACAATGTGTCTATAAAGTCTTGCGGCAATGAGAGGGAAATACTTTAGAACAAGTTTCCATATGGTCGAGATATTTGCTTCCGATTTGTTTGGGAGTCGAATCCACTCTTCAATAGATAGGGGGTAGATATATTTTTTCTGGGCCACTTTGATCCAAAGGTTTCTTGTAGTAATTAATATCCATACAAACTTGGCCGCTGGAGCTTGAGAAAAATAGTGTAGATCCTTTAGACTCGATCCTCCCCATGCCTTTTGGAGGGAAATTTTTTCCTATCTAACCCAAGCAAAGGTGTGTCCCTCCTTTTTCCCATGTTAGAGGAAAACATAACATATCCTATGAATGATGTCTAGGATGCCCTTTGGGATCCAAGATAAGGAAATACATAACAATGGTAAGGTTTCAGTGATCGATTTAATGATAACAACTCTACCTGCTTGGAAAGCCATTTGTGGCACCAGGATTTAATTTTTTTCTTGATTTTAGCCACTAGCCACATCAAATCTTCCTTCTGATATTCATTTGGTTTGAGATGAAAACCGAGATATTCAATACCATCTTCAAGATGTAGGTCAGTAAATGGATAGATGTTGCGAGCGTGAGTGAGTTTAATTTTAGTACATTCACAGCAGGTTATGGTATATTTTTGTTTATTTGGAGACATACCTGTAGCATTGAAAAAGGTGTCCAAGATATATTTGAAAGCATTAAAATCATTGATAGATCCATACAAGAATATAGTTACATTGTCAACAAATAGTAAATGTGAGGGTAGTGTATGTCCTCCTATACAAATCCCTTTGAGTTTTTCCCGCCTAATGGATATGTACATGAGTTTTCTTAATCCATCCATAATAAATAGGAAAGGTAGGGGAGGGAGACAGAAAAACTACTTCGCCTGCGCTCTGAATGAAAGAAATTTATTGCAACACCATTTATGAGAATATATAAGGATGTAGTGGAGATACAACATATTATCCATTTTATAAAATATATAGGGAAACCCAAGTGTGTGGATTAATATGATGTATAGCCAGTTGAATATGTCAAAGTACTTTGATAGGTCAATCTTGAGTAGAATTCCTTTAAGTTTTAGGTACTTGAGACTATGAAGGATTTCTGGGGTGATTCCAATGGCTTCGTGGATCTGACGATCTTCAAAAAAAGAAAATTGTCGCTTTGATATGTGGTGTGAAAAAATAGGACGTATTCTATTGGAAATGATCTTGGTGATGATATTGTAGATAACATTGTATAGAGATATCAGATGATATTCTAGAAAGGTTGACGGGGAATCCAATTTGGGGATAAGGGAAATAAAAGTAGAGTTGAAGGCATCATAAAGTTGTCTAGAGGTTAGGCATTCCTCAAGAATGGCCAGTAAATATCAACCATTGTGTTCATAAAAATTGAAGAATAATTCGATGCTCCACCCATCAGGGTCATGGATCTTAGTATTTTTAAACCATTGAAGTTCAAATTCCAGTTCCACCGGGGTAATATCCTAAAGAAATTCTTCAGAATCTTCTTAAGTGACAAACCAAGAAAGTTTCTAGACGATGTGCATGATGTCGCCGAGAGACTCGTGTTGGGGGGATTTGAATATTGATTCGAAACTTTGTACAATTCCTTAAAATTTGAAGCAGTTTTCCTAGTATCATCTTGTAAGGACCATATAGTGTTGAAAGCCTTCTTCGCCTCTGCATATTGGTGGAATAATTTTTTGTTGTCATCCCATGCCTAAACCCATATGGACCTTCTCTGGAGTCTCCAATTTTCTTCTCTGGGTTCCATAATTTTTCGTTTTTCCATCTCCATATGTATAAGCCATAGTTTTAATTCTTGAGTCTGATAACCACCACCCTCTGGCTATTCCAAGCATTCAAGGGTGGCCTCAATCTGAGATAAAGCTTCCTCATCTCGACTGTGTTTCCCTTTCAGCCATATTATGGTTTTATTCTTGATATTATTTAGCTTATCATTGAATTGAGATGCCATGAAAATATTATCGATCTGTTCACATATCTTCCATTGCTCGATCAATATCTTCCTAAAACCCTCCTCCTTGAGCCAGGTAGAGTTTCATTTTAAGGGAGATCTAGGATATATCAAAATGACAAAGTATCTAAAGATATATGGGTTCCTTAACCCACCCATTTTTTATAACATGATAGATGATCCAGGAGGTTCTCCTTAGTCAAGAAACAATTCAGTCTGTAAGAAATAGCATCATCCCCCACCCTCTAATTTTTGCAAGTTGGGAGGGGTTTTACCATATCGATGCCAATGATATTGTGTGATTCCATGAGTTAGGAGAAGAAATCAGAGAGGGTGTCCTCCAGAGCCCTACTAATCCAACACTCTTTCCTTCCAATGGAGAAAATTAGGTCACCCCCAATGATGAGATTATCAACATCCATGAAGGAGATATTCATAAGTGAATTCTAGAAAGAGACATGATTATGACAGGGACCATATATGTTGACCCATCTGATAGAGGTGCCAATTTTTGTAAAGTGAATATAAGATAAAATAAAGTTATGAGATCCCGAAATGTTGTGAACCAAGATAGATTTTGGGTTCTATCCGAAGGAAGTCTCCCCAAATCTATCCAAAGAGTCAATCGCATGAAATATTGATCCTTTGAATATAGATGTTAGAGTGTGTTCTACATTCGTGTGTGCCCCCAATGTTTCTTGAAGTAGTATGACATTGAGGTGATTAGACATGACTAGATGTTTTAGGGAAATCTTTTTGGAGGGGCTTCCCAACCCTCGAAAGTTGAAAGATAACTGCTTCATGGGGGAATGATAGATGCGGCATGTATGGGTCTAAGGACCCCTTAAAGTGATAGTTTAATTTTAGCTTCTATGTCTAGGATGGCTTTATTCATGACTTTAGATATATGCGATTATATTCCTCAGGAAATTTTGGGGATCATGGATAGGGAGAGAGATTAAAGACTAGTACTCAAATGAGGGATGCTAACAAGGCCATGGGGAGAGTGAGATGAAAAGCAAAGGAAATATATGTGACTCAGGCCCGTGCTAGATGAAGAATCACTATGGGCATGAATGGAGGGTGAAGGAGGGGCGTAACACACAAGGAGAGACGAAACTAGGCAATAAATAGGATCAATATGTTGTGAGGTATGGTGAAAATGTGAAACATAATCAAGAAATGATGACATATGATCATAAATCAAAGATATAGGACATGTGAAAGGATATAATGAGAGAAAAATACATGGCGAGGCTGAAGCCGGATGGCGAGATGTCATCGCACCAATATCTTTGTCGTTCCCACCTGAATGTGAAATATTTTACGGGGCGTGCCGAGGAGAATCCCCAAAAGAGTCTTGACCAAATGATACCATCATTCCATGGGAAGAGCCTAAAGTGGGAGTCTAACTGCATGATCCCCAAACACCCTCTAGGCCATGGTCCTAGGCCTCCTGTATAAGAGGAAAATATTTAAAGACATGGCACACATGATGGCATCGTCGACACTTGAATGGTACCCATTCATAGTCAGAAATCTGATTTCAAATATGCCCTCTATAATGCATGATGATGTTCTCAACCAATCCCTCATGCGTATCCATAGAAACAATAGCTTGGCGAAGGTCATTTTTCCAATCTCAAGATAGGATTTGTCATATTCCATAAATTGACCCAAGTCAATTCCAGTAGTCAAAATATTTCCTCGGACCAGATTTGCATCAGTAATCGTAGGAGTCAAACCAAAATAAATTCCCCTATAGTAAATGACCCTACAGTCAATCTCTAGAACAGAAATAGAAGTTCTTCATTTTAATATTCATAAAACACTACCACTCTAAGGCAAACCTTGAACATGTGTCATTTCTCCCTTCTCCCATAAAATTTTAGGCAAAACTTAAGGCATGTGTCATTTCTATTTCATTTCTTCCACAAAATCATAAAGGTGTGACTTTTGACATAAATTCATCAACCACCACAACTAGTTTTTTTAGTAAGTGCATAAAATAATTTTGCAAACCATGTAAATGTCATTTCTCCAACAAACTAAAGGCTTTCTCCCATTAATTCAAGAAAAACTTTAAGGCCTAAAAACTAAACCTAAAGTGGCTAAACTCTCATAGGATAGTATCCCCCAAACTCAAGGCTTTCCCCCATTAATTCAAGGCAAACTTTAAGGCCTTAAAAATGAACCTAAAGTGGCTGAACTTCCATAGGATTTTAGTTTGTTGGTTTAGTCTTAAATTCTACAACTTCTAAAGCAGTATGTAAAGGGCTGTGTAGCCTCTGGATCTCATCCTTTCTTAAGGCATGTAAAGGGCTAGGTAGCCTCTAGATCTCATCCTTTCTTAAGGCATGTCATTTCTAGATGTGATTTTTTCCATAAATTTTAAGGCAAACTTTCATGAAAACCATGCATGAACCATGTATATGTGTCATAAATCTCTCTTAAACTCTAGGGAATGCAATCTTTAATGCATCTCATTTCTAGATGTGAATTCTACCACAAAATTTAAGTCAAACTTGAAGATAAACCATGCACATGTCATTTATCTCATGCACATGTGTCATTTCTCCCATGCATTTGCAATAAATGTCAATTTAATATATTTTTATTGATTTTTTAATTTTTTTTTCAGGGATAAAAAAACCCACTAAATATGGTTGAAAAATGTACATTATGCATAGATGTTTCTTGCTATCCCAATCTACAGAAAGCAATTATTACATATGTGCTTTCCAATATTGCGACTAGCAGAGTCGTCCAGAGGAAAATGAATATACCGGGAAGAACAACAAACAATGCGGCATATTATATTGCATTGACAGAAAGCTTGGGAAAAACTACAGAGTATGGATAAAATGGAATTGTATTTTTCACCAATTCTGAACTTGTGTGCAACGAGATGAAAGGCGTGTACCAAGTTAAGAAGGAGAGGCTAAAAGAACTACATGGAATAGCAAACAATATTGTTAGCCAATTTCAAATTTTTAGTATAAGACATTGTACAAATGTGAAAAAGATGTATGCTGATCTATTGCGTGGGGCAATGCCAATTCAAGATTCATGTATCAAATATGAATTGATAGATGAATTAGAATTATACAAGGCAATGCCAATGCAAGATTCATCTCTCAAAGATGAATTAGTTTTGAGACGCTCTTCTTCAAAAATTCAAGATTCATCTCTCAAAGATGAATTAGTGTTGAGACGCTCTCCTTCAAAATTTGTTGATGGACATTGTAACATATCTTGTATATGTGTGCGTTTTGTACTTATAAATGTGTCTTTTTTAATGATGATGTGTTTTTTTCAATTATATACCAAGTATGCTCCCAGCACACCATGTAAAGCGCAACTTGGTGAACTTCACATTTTCAGCAAGTGGTGAACTTCACAATTTTATAAAATTAAAATGTGAGGACTTCAAAAAAAATTTGTTTAAATTGATTTTCACGCTTATTTTTTAATGACCATGTGTTTTTCTCAATTTTATACCAAGTGTGCTCCCACCATGTAAAGTGAAATTTTGTGAGCTTAACATTTTTATAGATTTTTCTGCTTAAATTTAGTTTCACACATCAATTAGTTCTTTGAAAGTTGTGTTTTACATAATTTGTGTACACTAAATTACATTAATTTTCTACAATTTATTTTGAATTTATTTTAAATAGTAATTTTAAAAAATAATTGTAAATGTCCACTGTAGATATATATATTACAGAGGATGAATGACGAAGATCAACAGAATCCCATATCTCTACGACATAGGGGGATCATGGATCGAGGGATGTTCATGCTATTTAAATATAATCTTAAATATCCATACATATACATACATGTGTGTACATATGTAATTGATTTTTTATCAATTTTGTGAGTTAAATTAGTTGTTAATAAGTTTCATTTTTTATAATTTAAATCTACACATAATGCACACATTCTCTCTTTATCTCTCTCCAACACACACACATTAACAAATCAAGAAACATGTGATCTAGATTGGATCATTATATTGTTTTTCGTCTATATCGATGAAAAATCCTCACTAGGCTCAAGATGTTGTTACTCCGCGCCATAAAGGGATTGGTCTTGGTACCATCACAAGGCTCTTTGTTTATTCCTCCTCCTTCATA
The DNA here is from genome assembly GCA_034641835.2 of Pinus albicaulis. NCBI lineage: Eukaryota > Viridiplantae > Streptophyta > Pinopsida > Pinales > Pinaceae > Pinus > Pinus albicaulis. The sequence goes on from CM076578.1 coordinate 1,764,442,212, forward strand.
ACCAATATCCCATCTATTGGTTTTCCTCTTTGGTCTATTAAGTATCTCAATTTTGGAAGGTTTATTTCTATTGGTGATGCAACCCAAATTTTTGGACTATGCTCGTTCTTTCCTAGTTTTGTTTGTAGTTAGTTTGTCTATTGCATTTCAAAAATGTTGTCCTTTCTTGTTTTCAGCTCTCTCTCTCTCTCTCTCTCTCTCTCTCTCTCTCTCTCTCTCTCGTTTTATTTTTAACCTAAAATTCTCCTTGTTGGTTTCTTTGTCTAGCTTTGTTCTGCAATTTCACTCTGCACAAAAACAATTCTCTCTAGGAAAGCTTATTTAGAGGGGGTAGAGTGGTTTAAATTATAAGGTGTATAGGTGTAGCTCTTAGTTTGGTTTTTATTGGTGCACTTAGCACTCTAGAAAATTTTGATTGCTACACTTTAGAGGAAGTGATCTCGCTTTGAGAAATCTAATTTTCACGTAGTAGAGTGGTTTAATTTGCAGGGTAAGCCAGTGGAAAATTTCATTTGGTCTTCATTGGTGCTCTTGGAATTGGGTTTCAACTCTATGACTATGCTTTGCATGATATGAAATCTATCGGATTGACTATATTTGTAGGATACACCTCGGTGTAAACATTTTGGTAGTGTTATATATTCATTTTCCAACATGGTGTGACAGTGTGCTCATTCTCAATGTGGTACTAATAGTATGGACATGACTAGTAATGCCCATTCCTGCACCTATGCACAATTGGGTTTATGTATGGAGAAATTTAGCAGGTGATTAAAAGACACATTTATTCATACAGTTGATCCACCAATTTAGTCACAATAGCATAGACCTAATGCACAATCAAGACACTAATTATTCAAGATCTGGAAAAATAATAGGGACAATACATTGGAAATTTTGAATGAAAATATGAGGCTATGTGCAAAATGGTGTTTTGGATTGGTATTTTGGTTTCATAGGGGGCTAAGTGTGATGACCTCTACGAGGGATCAAGATTTTGAATTTGTAACCAAAATTTATATTAAATAGAATCAAAGTAAGTAATAGCAGAATTCTTGCAAGGGTGTCTCATAATGATTTGTATAAAATAAATAAAATAAATATTTAGTTGTTAAAATTCAGTTTATGATTTATTGATTGCATGCATGGAGATTATGTTTCCGTTTTTATTTGATTATGAAACATTTTATAATTATTGATATGATTTTTTATCATCAATTATGTAAGATAACCTTTTATTCTGAGTATCTAGTTGCTTACATTGTTTGTGCACCTGCTACCAGGCCTCAACACTGAACTTTTGCTAAGGAGGTGGCCATAGCGCAAGAATACGATTGTCATATCGAGGAGGAGGAACCAGACAATGAGGACGATACAGAAGCACCATGATTGCGCGATTCACTTAGTTCTTTTTAGTTTTCTGTTATTTCAACTTGTATCATAGAACCTTTACTTTCTGATCAGGAGATCAAGTCTCTTGTAGAAAAATGCTCAAAAATGAAGTTGCTCAGAGTTGGTCTGAACCAGATCGACTGGAAAGAGCTCGGAAAAAAAATCCTGTAGACGTGAACAACACTGAAAACCGATACCATATGAGGAAGTTATTCATCTTTGAATTTTGCCAATTTCAGTAAAAAAAAGGGCCAAAATTGACTTTATAAAATATTTTTTATTAAAAAAAGAATATTCCACAGAATATTCTAGGAATATTCCATAGAATATTCCATAAAATATTCTATAGGAAGCCAATGAAAGGGCGCCACGTGGCCAGCCTATAGGCCGCCACATGGCCCCAAGGTCCAAACCAAATGGCGTATCAAAATTATTTTGCACACGGCAAGATTTGAACCCGGGTGGGCATGATAACAACCAAATAGCCTGACCGTTGGACCACGTTGTTGGTTCTTGTTTTATTATACAATGAACATATATTTAAATGTTATATTTTGTGTGGTTTGTGGTCCCGTGGACACGCGCCCGGGGTGGAAGGCCTTAATAATGCGGGTTTAAACCTTAACCAACGCCTCATTAAACTCAAAGTTTGTTCAACGAACTCCGACGGTTATGGTCACGTGGCCCTTATCTCTTTAGCCCCCTCCAATTCGGCGGTAATTTCAGTGGCGTGCCAAATATGGTGCCAGTCTCCATTTTTTTCGGGCTATCTGGCAATTCTCCACATTTAGTGGAGTTTTTCTAGGTGACATTGGGCAAAACTTCAGTTAGCCATAACTTTGGCTAGGAAAGTCCATTTGAGACGAATTTTTATTTTATTTTGGGGTATTGAATCATTCCGGAGCTGTTGGGATAGGTTGTAGAGCCATCAAGGTGCTCTATTAGTGATTTTACCAGCGATTTTGGTTGTGGAGCCACCAGGGCCTAATGAAAGATCAGCTGTGTTGGACTATACTCATCCATTGGAGGTGAATGAATAGTCAATTTATACTGATTTCAGTCCTATGTTTCTGAATTTGTAGCTAATTTTTCCTTTTGAGGCTTTCTACACAGTTTAATTCTTAATTTGAGCATTAATGAAAGAGGGAAAAGCCTAATTAGAGGCTTTTGGACCCAACAGAGGTAGCCCAAGAGAGGGGTGAACTGCTTAAACAAATGCTTACTGTTATGCTGTGCATATTTATAGTTATATTTCAGATTTTTCTTCATTAAACAGTAAATTTTCGTAAGTACACTTTTCCCAATCAGACTTATACAGTGAACACAACTCCTTAGTTTCACTTCAAACCACATTACTTCCTTTGCAGAATACTTGAACTTGCTTATTCACACATAAAATTTTGATTAATGAATAATTTGCACATAAACAAATACTTTCATTGATCAGATCTATTTCATTGTTTACATTATATTTCTTTAGGCAGAGCCAGTTTGTGGGCGAGAAGCTTCTGGTTTCATCCTTTCTAGTAAAGGTGAAATAACCAGTAAAAGCCCCCTACTGTCAATCTCTGTATAAGAAATACTTTGTTCTCAAAATTTAATATTAGATTGGTATCAAAGCTCTAGGTTTTTCTTAAGAGTTTGTGAAGTTTGTGCAAGAATATTGTGTTATTCTGCAAAATTTGATGCTTACTAGGCTGAAATTTAAAAAAGGGGAAGGTCAATTGGTTAGAGAACAATTTAATCCTCAACCAAGGAGGGATAGATTGCCATTATATCCACCTTCCATTTCATCCCCATTAGCCTTAGAATCAACCACAAACATGTCTTCCAGAGAAGGAGAAGTACATGAGGAAATGGATCCCAAGGAAGAAGAAAGAGTCTTTAGAAAAGATTTCTTGGACATGACTGAGATGGTTAGGATCCTATACCAGGAGAGAAATAATAGGATTGCTGGAGAAGGGTCTAGAAACCAAAAAGAAGAAGGAGATTCTTTAGGAGGAAAGAAAGACAAAGATGAGTCTAAGAAAGGGAATGGAAGAAATGGTGATCCTTCATATCCATCGTCATCCTCTTCCTCCACATCATCCTCTTCAACTTCTGTTAATCAGTCACACAAAACAAAAACATATCTTAAAAATCCTTTGTTAAATCTTGATGTGAAGTTTGAGTTGCCGATGTTTAATGGTGATGTGAATGTAGAAAAATTGGATAACTGGATTAGACAGCTGGAAGTCTATCTAGGAATTCAGAATTTGCATGATGATGAAACAAAAATCCAATTAGCCTCTGAGAATGGATGGAGCAGCTTTGGTTTGGTGGGAATCCAAGACCAGAGAGGAAATTAAAAAGCATGGTAAGATAAGTCTAACTTGGAATGAGTTTATTAATGCTATTAAGAAACAGTTTTATCCTCTTTCTCATATTCAAAAAGCAATCATGAATTGGAAAAATTTTAGGCAACTTAAGGGTCAAAATGTGCAAGATTATACCCAAGAGTTTAGAAGGAGAGCACTTCTACTTGGAGTAGACTTACAAAGTCAAGACACCTTGTTGAAATACATAGGAGGTTTGCACAATTATCTGCAACATACTATTCTAATGTTCAATCCTACCAGCTTAGATGAATTCTGTGTCTAGGCTACACATTTAGAAGCTAGAGGAAAGAATACCTTTGATGAGGATAGTAATTTCAAAAACAAAGGAAGGAAGAGAGTTTCAAATTGAAGAAAAGAAAAAGGAAAGTTCTTTTGCAAGAACTGTTCGAAGACAAGTCATGATGAAGATCATTGTTGTAAGCTTCATCCTGAACTGAAACCAGAAAAATACAAGAACAAAAACAAGACCAAAGAAAAGGAGAAAACTGTAGCAACAGTTGAGCAAGACTTAGGGTCAGACTCAGGAGATGAGACAAAAAGCATAGCCATGGTTTTAAAGAACATTAAACGGAACGAAGTGGTGCAAGACACAAATCCTAGTTCTAGCTCTTTGAATTGTCACAAAGACACTCATGAAGAAAAGAGGAGGATAGAGATTTTCCATGTGAGGGTAATTTCAAAACATACCAAAATTGACACATTGTTTGATAGTGGGTCACAAGCGAATCTTATATCTGAAGACTTGGTCAAGCAGCTTAAACTTGAGACCATTCCACATCCGAAACCTTATCCACTTGGGTGGATATGCAAGGATGCCAAATTGCAAGTTTCAAGGAAGTGCATATTGCGCTTTGCAATAACTGCACACTTTATTGACATAGTTGAACTTGATGTGGTGCCGCTTGATATCTCAGGTATTGTTTTGGGAAGTCCTTATTTATTTGACAGGAAGGCCATCTTCTATCGCTATGAAAACAAGTATCACTTGTTCAAAGATGGTAAATAGTACATTGTGAGAGCTCACAAGAAGAAGCTGGAATATTCTTTACTCCATGCAAGTCAATTCAAAAGACTGGTTAATGCAACTGAAAGTCTAACTTTGTTAATGTTGAAACGACCAGATTTTGAGCATTCACCTTTTTATGATGTTGCTAATGATTTGTCTTACTTTAATAACAGTTTTTATTTGAAAGAATATGATGTTATGTTGCACAAATTACCTTTTGGGTCAGCCAATGCAGTGAATGAAGTGTCAAAGAAAAGCAGTGCAAGCAAGAAGGACGCACAATTTAGCATGGGACAAAGTTGGTTTCAGAATGGTAGAATTCGCCATGGGAACAGTTTGCAAGTTGAAAGTTATTTTAAGTCTTCTGGGAAGTTTGATCAGTGTAGAAAATTTTTTTTTTCTGCAGATTATAATTGCTGTTATGCAAATTTTAATCATTTGCATCATGACTCCCTTAATCTTAGCAATGGTCGATTAGTTGATTCCAGAGACAGATTATCATTTTCTCAAAAGCTTCATTTGATGAAATCGGGTAGATTTCAGTTATTCAAGGGTGGAAGAGTGGAGAATTAGTCTGCAAACTATCGGTTTCACTAATCAGAGAGCTTTTGGGGTCCAAAAGCTTCCCATTTGGGAGGCATGATCAGGAGATCAAGTCTCTTGTAGAAAAATGTTCAAAAATGAAGTTGCTCAGAATTGGTCTGAACTAGATTGACTGGAAAGAGCTCGGAAAAATGATCATATAGATGTGAACGGCACTAAAAACTGACGTTGTATGAGGAAGTTATTCATCTTTGAAGTTTGCCAATTTCAGTAAAAAAAAGGGCCAAAATTGACTTTATAAAATATTTTTTATTAAAAGATGAATATTCCGCAGAATATTCTGGGAATATTTTGTGGAGTATTCCATAGAATATTATGTGGAATATTTCATAGGTAGCCAGTGAAAGGGTGCCACGTTTCCAGCCCAGAGGGCGCCACTTGGCCCCAAGGTCCAAACGAAATGGCGTATCAAAATTATTTTGCACACGACAGGATTTGAACCCGGGTGGGCGCGATAACAACCAAACGGCCCGACCGTTGGACCATGTCGTTGATTCTTGTTTTATTATACAATGAACATATATTTAAATTTTCTATTTTGTGTGGGTCGTGGTCCCGTGGACACACGCCGGGGCGGAAGGCCTTAATAATGCGGATTTAAACCTTAACCAACGCCGCATTAAACTCAAAGTTTGTTCAACGAACTCCCACGGTTATGGTCACGTAGCCCTTATCTCTTTAACCCCCTCCAATCCATTGGTAATTTCTACAGCATGCAAAATATGGTGCCAGTCTCCATTTTTGTCAGGCTATCTGGCAGTTCTCCACATTTAGTGCAGTTTTTCTAGGTGACATTGGGCAAAACTTCAGCTAGCCATAACTTTGGCTAGGGAAGTCCATTTGGGACAATTTTTTTTTTAATTTTGGGGTATTGAAGCATTCTGGAGCTATTGGGATAGATTGCAGAGCCATCAGGGTGCTCTATCATTTATTCTACCAGCGATTTTGGTTGTGGAGCCACGAGGGCCTAATGAAAGATCAGTTGTGTTGGACTATAATCATCCATTGGAGGTGAATGAATAGTCTATTTATACTGATTTCAGTCCTCTGTTTCTGAAATTGCAGCGAATTTTTCCTTTTGAGGCTTTCTACATAGTGTAATTCTTAATTTGAGCATTAATGAAAGAGGGAAAAGCTTAATTAGAGGCTTTTGGACCTAGCAGAGGTAGCCCAAGAGAGGGGTGAACTGCTTAAACAAATGCTTAATTTTATGTTGTGCATTTTTGCTATTATATTTTAGATTTTTCTTCATTAAATAGTAGCTTTTCATAAGTACACTTTTCCCAATCAGACTTATACAATGAACACAACTCCTTAGTTTCACTTCAAACCACATTACTTCCTTTGCAGAATACTTGAACTTGCTTATTCACACATAAAATTTTGATTAATGAATACTTTGCACATAAAAGAATACTTTCATTTATAGGATCTATTTCAGTGTTTACATTATATTTCTTTAGGCAGAGCTAGTCTGTGGGCTAGAAGCTTCTGGTTTCATCCTTTCTATTAAAGGTGAAATAACCAGTAAAAGCCCCCTACTGTCAATCTCTGTATAAGAAATACTTTGTTCTCACAATTTTAGATCACTTTCTTAAGTGCCACGACACATTTTGCAATTTTATGTCTGGTGATATTACACGACTGGTTTCCTCCATGGAGGCAGCCCCATATGCGCACTACTTTGAAAGCAATGAAGGTTGGGATTGGATAAGCGCGGCTTACCAACTAGGCACGTAGCATATGTAATGTTTTACTTTAAATCAATATAGTTTAGCCTAACTTACCATATATATATATATATTAAAAAAATTATTATAAATCATAAATCAAAAGATCTCAATGTGTATGGTAAAATAAATATTTTACTTTTATACATAAGAGATGTAGAATATAAATAAATTATTCTAATGATCATATTGAATAAAATATTTCGCTACCAGCTATATATATATATATATATATATATATATATATATATATATATATATATAGTTTCTTGTAGTATAATTATTATAAGTTTTGGGCTTTATATTTTTTTGTCATTTTTATCTTAAATTTAGTGAAAATTTGTTATAAGTACATAAATTTAATTGCGAGAGCATATTTTCAAAGTATTGAATCCATTTACACATTCAAAATAAAATGCAATTTAGACAACTAAATCCATTTATGAATTAAAAAAATGCAATTTAAACAATCAAAAATTACAATCCCACTAAAAATTGCATTCTTGAAACATTTTATTGTTGCATTGCTTGAAATGAAGGAGATACTCAATGCCTTCCATAGTCAACATGGAGATGATATATAGCACACATATAAATGAATACAATTATTTATAGATGTATTACTCAAAATGGACATGTGTAATTCCTTTAAAGTGGAATATATATATATATATATATCTTAATCCTAGATATATCATAAATATGTCAAAAGATTTATATTAACTGTAGTTACATTGACTGTAGGTGTGTCTATGTGATTATCTCCACCTTCATATCTCATCCCGTAGTCTGTAAAAATGGGAACCAAGAGACAAATAGACTCCTCCTAATGCACACAGAGATGTAAAAGAACCTGCATGTGATGAGCAACATGGTAAATTTTAAATTGCTATTAATACCAATACGGGAAGAATCATGATGAGTGCACTGTACTATTAATGACAGGAGGAGAAGAACCATCCTTCAGCGAGCCAGCCTCCCTGAGTTTGTGATAGGTCAAAATCAAGGAAGTTGTCAATTTCTATAAGAGCGCAGGTTTAGCATCTTCACTTGCAGGCACCACCAGAATAACTTAGAAAGATAGATAGATGTTTCTTGGTGTATTGGTTTTGAATTAGTTTTGATTGATTTAAATTAACATAGGTTTGTTTTAGAACAGTTTTATATAATTATAATTTTAATATCAATTATTATTAGGTGGATGGTAGAGATTTAGCTTGTATGAATATTTTAAATATTTATAATAATATACACACATTAAATATTGAAATTTATCACCAAAATATTGAGGCTATTTTTATTTTTTAATTAAATTAATTAATTAAGTTGAAGTTTGTCTAACTTCTACTTTCTTCATCTTTCCATGGGTTCTCCCTTTCCCCAATAGTGGCGAATTCGTTCATGGAATAATTTGAATCTAAGGCCTTGGCCTCATCTCTATTCAAGCATAAGCTTCGTAAAAGGTTTGTGGATGACACTTGTGTCATCTGGTCTCATGGTCAAGAAAAGTTGGAACTTTTTTGCAACATATTAACAATCATTCTAGTTCCATAAAGTTTATTATGGAATGTGAAATCAATGGTAGGCTTGGTTTGATCGAAGTTCTTATTTCAAAGAGAGATGATGATTTTTTATCCCACCAAGTCTTTCGGATGAAAACTCACACTGAGCAATATCTTCATGCTAAATTGCACCATTTCCTTGCTAAAAAAATATGTGTTCTCAACACCTTAGCCACTAGGCCAAGGAGAGTTTCTGATGAAAACTACCTCAAAGAGGCTACGAAAATTATCCTTAATATTTTTAATAATAATTGCTATAGTTTGATATAGTAAGCAAGAGTATATTTTAGCTTTCTTTAAAGCTAAAAAAGGTCATCAGATTAAAAAGGAATCGAAGCATTGGTTTTCAAAGGTGCATCTTTTGTTTATCCAAGGGAACACTAACAAGATTGCTAGGATATTGAAGAATCATAAAGTTCCATCAAAATTTAGGCCCCTAAACACAATTAGGAGCTCCCTAAGATCAATAAAGGACGCTATAGACCCCAAAAATAGGAAAGCTGTTTAGGTCATCCCATGTTCATGAGCACCCAACCTACATCAAACATGGTAGGGATCACTCTTGACTTTACAAAAACATGTGGAAAATACAAAACATCATATCTATGTTGAAGAGGTCACGGTCGTTTCAAGGATTAATCATTTTCACCACCATAACTTTAGGGAGGAAATGGAAATTAAAAGGAAGACAAGTAATTTGAATAGAGAAGATGGTTGGAAAGTTAGTAGGTGTTAGATCCTGATTTGTCTTCTTAAGGTTGTTTTTTTTTTAACTATAACTAAATTTTTTTAGCTTTTAATATGTTAATTTTAATTTAAGTTTAAGCCATATATTTTTTTAATTTAAATCAATTTTATTTTATCTTTTTAATTAATTGTTTTATGGTTTTGATTATTTATGGTTTTTAAGTATGCGGAGTTTTCGTAGTGGATTATATTAGATATGATTTTTGGGATTCAACTGTGTTAAGCAAGTCATTCATCTATGACCATTTCCATGAGAGGTAGTAGTCACTGACTAATTTCTCATGATTTTTGAATAGTCCACTTAGCACTCATTGCATCGGGTGATCCTCATAGGGGTGAAGAAGTGGGATTGAAACTAGTGAAATGAATCACATAGCTTCAATCGTCACTTTTGTGACTTGCACTCGGTAACCAGGACTTCTCGGGAGGTCACCCATCCAAGAACTCCTTTGGCTCAAGCAGGATTAACTGTGGATTTTTCCCCCACAATCAAGCCCACTTAGCCTGCTACCCCATTTTCAAAACCTTAGCAAGTATTGTGCCTCATGAACCATTCAATAAGAGCTCCCTTTACTATTTGTATTTTTAAGTATGAGGGGTTTTCGCAGTGCATTATATTAGGTATCAGTTTTTGGATTCAACTGCGTTAAGTAAGTCATTCATATCTAACCATTTCCATGAGAGGTATTCATAATTGACTAATTTCTCATGATTTTTGAATAGTCCACTTAGCACTCATTGCATCGGGTGATGCTCACAAGGGTGAAGAAGTGGGATCGAAAATAGTGAAATGAATCACATATCATCAATCATCACTTTCTAGACTTGCACCCGGTAACTCGGACTTCCCGGGAGGTCACCCATCCGAGAACTCCTTTGGCTCAAGTGCACTTAACTATGGATTTTTCCCCCAAAATCAAGCCCACTTAGCTTGCTACCCCATTTTCAAAACCTTAGCAAGTATTGTGCCTCATGAACCATTCAAGAAGAGCCCCCTCTACTCTTTTTATTTTTATGTATGAGGGGTTTCCGCAGTGCATTATATTAGATATCATTTTTGGGATTCAACTGTGTTAAGTAAGTCATTCATCTATGCCCATTTCCATGAGAGGTAGTCATAACTGACTAATTTCTCATGGTTTTTGGATAGTTCACTTAGCACTCATTGCACTGGGTGATGCTCACAGGGGTGAAGAAGTGGGATTGAAACTAGTGAAATGAATCACATAGTGTCAATCATCACTTCTGGGACTTGCACCCGATAACTAGGACTTCCCTGGAGGTCACCCATCCCAGAACTCCTTTGCCTCAAGCACACTTAACTGTGGAGTTGTCCCCCATAATCAGGCCCACTTGTCTTGCCACCCCATTTGCAAAACCTTAGCAAGTATTGTGCTTTATGAACCATTCAAGAAGAGCTCCATTTCTTCTTTGTATTTTAAAGTATGTGGTGTTTCTGCATTGCATTATATTAGATATCATTTTTGGGATTCAACTGCGTTAAGTAAGTCATTCATCTATGACAATTTCCATGAGAGGTAGTGGTAACTGACTAATTTCTCATGATTTTTGAATAGTCCACTTAGCACTCATTGCATTGGGTGATGCTCACAAGGGTGAAGAAGTGGGATTGAAACTAGTGAAATGAATCACATAGTGCCAATCATCACTTTCGGGACTTGCACCCGGTAACCAGGAATTCTTGGGAGGTCACCCATCCAGAACTCCTTTGGCTCAAGCACGCTTAACTGTGGAGTTTTCCCCCATAATCAAGGCCACTTAGCTTGCTACTGAATTTTCAAAACCTTATAAATTATTGTGCCTCATGAACCATTCAAGAAGAGCTCCCTTTACTTTTTGTATTTTTAAATATGAGGGGTTTCCGCAGTGCATTATATTAGATATCATTTTTGGATTCAAATGGGTTAAGTAAATCATTCATCTGTGACCATTTCCATGAGAGGTAGTTGTAACTGAGTAATTTCTCATGATTTTTGAATAGTCCACTTAGCACTCATTACATCAAGTGATGCTCATAGAGGTGAAGAAGTGGGATTGAAACTAGTGAAATGAATCACATAGCGTCAATCATCACTTCTGAGACTTGCACCCGGTAACTAGGACTTCCCGAGAGGTCACCCATCCCAAAACTCCTTTAGCTCAAGCGCGCTTAATTGTGGAGTTTTCCCCACAATCAATCCCACTTATCTTGCTACCCCATTTGAAAAAACTTAGCAAGCATTGTGCCTCATGAACCATTCAAAAAGAGCTCCCTTTACTCTTCGTATTTTTAAGTATGAGGGGTTTCCACAATGCATTATATTAGATATCATTTTTGGGATTAAACTGTGTTAAGTAAGTCATTCATCTAAGACCATTTCCATGAGACGTAGTTGTAACTGACTAATTTCTCATGATTTTTTGAATAGTCCACTTAGCACTCATTGCATCAGGTGATGCTCACAGGGGTGAAGAAGTGGGATTGAAACTAGTGAAGTGAATCACATAGCATCAGTCATCACTTCTGGGACTTACATCCAGTAACCAGGACTTCTTGGGAGGTCACCCATCCCATAACTCCTTTGACTCAAGTGCGCTTAAGCCAAATTTGGATATCTTGATAAATATTATTTTTATCAATTTTTTATCAATTTTTTAATGAGTATATATGTAGATTGATTTAGTACCTACAAATTTAATCCAATTTTGGTGTTAAAAGGGATGTTGATTTCTTTTCATATCTGAAGAATAAAAAAAATGTTGATTTCTTTTCATATCTGAAGAATAATTATTTTACAGTATAAAATAATATTTAACTATAAAATATCATTATTTTTTAAAAGAAAATAGAAGGAAAAATTAAGAATATTAAACTTAAAAATTGATTTTAGAAATACTGTTTATCCCATTTATGACGTAATAAATTTTTGGTTTGCTACTAATGAAGTGGTGTTTAAACAAGTTTGGCGTTATAATATATTAAAAAAACTTGAAATAAAATTAACTAGCAATTGCACCTATGGTGCAAGGGAACACCGAAAGGAGGAGCTGTGTGAATGAGCGTTTAAGAAACACTGCTTGAGAACGACTTTATTGAAGAATTTGATTTAAAGTTTAGATATTAAGATGAATCTTATTAGTCTTGACTAATTTTACAAATGTAATTTTTGCAAATATGTTCTTGAAAATGAGTAGTTTAAAGACTTTCCCTATGGAACATATATTTTGGAATAGGGCATGTTGAATTATTTCCATGGTAAACAAGGCATATGCACAAAATAGGTTAGGAGAGGATGTTGGTTTGTAGGTATAAAAGGAAAGGAAATAGTAATGTCAAATAACCATATTTGTAAATTAGTTTTTGAAGTATGCTACTTGCAATTGTATATCTTGAATATTCCAAGTTTTTCTTTCAACTCATTGCTAATCATGTTTGACATGACACATGCACATGACAGTTTGAAACGTAAGCATATAAGCAAATGGAATACATTGATTGGAAATGTCAATAAACACTAAATAGTAGATACTGAAGCCTGAAACGGCAAATTAAAATTCCCTAAGATTAGTAAAGAGTGACTTGCTAGTGCATATTTGTAATATTCGAAGCGTTTTTTTTTTAAAATTATTGTTAATCATATTTGAAATGATATATGCACATCACAATTTGAAATGTAAGCGTATACAGAAATAGAAAAACATTGATTGAAGTTGTAAATAGTACTAAGTAAATACTAAATAGTAGAGAGAGTAAGATTGAAATGGCTAGTTTGATTCAAACAATTAGAAAGTAATTTATTTTATTTTAGAAAGAGTGAAGCAAATGTACTAAATGTCTTTGTGAAAATCACATTAGAATAGATTAGGTTGACGCGTGTTGAACAAGCTAGTGTGAGGCATCATTAGAATAAGATGGAAAACCTGATCAAATAACCTCTTTAAATAGAAACTATAATTCCTACTAGGCGTTTGTAAAATAATGGCTAGTTTGACTCAAATAATAAAAATCATTCTATTTTATTTAAAAAAGAGTAAACCAAATGATCAAAGCTGATAAACTTAATTTTAAATTTTAATATTTATTTTAATAAAAAGAATAATTATTAATTTAATATTAGTAAAATGTAATTTATTTTATTTTACATTATTTGTTTGTTTATTTATTTATTGATGTATTTATTGATTTTTTTTTTCTATTTATTCATGTATTTTTTTTTTAAATAGTTTTTAGTTTTGTTTTATATATTATATTTTTATTTGTAATTCTATCTTTATTTTATTTTGTTTGTTTTTATCTTTTTTTTTATTTATCTATTCATATTTTGCTTTATTCATTTATTTGTATTTTTTTAAAATTAATTTATTTATTTGTTTTTATATTTTTTTCTAATATTTTTTGAATGATAGCATTAATTGTTGGAAATAAAATAAATATATAAATTCAAAGTTTAAGTATGATTTAGTTATTTGCAATGTTTAATTTATTCGATAATAGGATTTAGTAGAATAGGATAGACTGACAAAAAGCATTTCGAACTGAAGCCAGCAACATCTGTCCAAAGAAAATAAAATCCCATGCTAATTATGGCCGATGGCACTAAAACCCCCATGTTAACGTATAGGCAAGGCAAGCAACTATTCCAGAATATAAGATACTTTTCTTACAGCGAGTTGTAGAAATGCATCGTCAACAGCTTTAATTCCTGGGTAAACGTGTGAACTCCCCCTCACTTTCCTTGTGCATCATTAAATGTTTAGCAACTGCAGATATTGGTCCTAGTCTGGCCAACAGCTACTATATGGGAAATAGTGAGCCGCTATTTAAACAATATGCAACTATTACTATATTAGTTGTCATAATTAATATGCTACTTAATTGATGCTATTACAACTATTTTCAAGCAGTTATAACTAAACCACTAGCCCTTTCAACTAATCAAGTCTGAAGTATCACAAAAATGTTGCAAATATCATGTTGGGGAATATAGAGCGGAGGGTCCGGAAATAGACTTATCAGGAATATTGGGGAAAATATCGTCTAGCATAATCTTGCAGAAAATATCGTCAAGCATAAACTTGGACCTGAAAAACTTGGAACAACTTGGAAATATTGACGACTGAAAAACTTGGGAAAAATTTCCATGAAAGTCAGTACAATTTTTCAATTAGAAAACAAATGTTTAATAGAACATAATTACAAAGCCTGAAATTGGGCAGTGGCCATGGTGATTCCACTGATAAAATATTAAAAATATCCAACTCTGGAGGAGGATATAATTTGGAAATCTGGAATGGATTTCAGGATGTAATTCATATCTAACATGTCCCCACAGTCAGGCACTTGAAATTTAAATTTAACCTTTGACATTTGTACATGATAAAGTTGAATCATGGATAAATAATCACTAATATACTATAAAATGTTTAATATGAAACCAATCACAGCTAAAATACAATTTATATAAATGTTTAATATTAAATTAAAATTTATTGAGTGGTTGATATAGAATCTATGTTTGAGCCCTACAATTCACTAACTTAGAAACTCAGAGAACAAGGGATACATTGCAATGCTTGGTACTCCATTATGCTTAAATATCCCATCATCATTATGATGAAAAATACTATGAGAAGCACATAGAATTCTAGTTCACGTCCTCAGAATAAACTTTCAACACTACCACCTAACACATACCTTCTTGTAAAAAATTTAGGTGAAAACATTCCTCAAACCTAACACTGGTAACAGTCGCATGGGCCTGCCTAAAAAACATGGACCATGTACCTCCCAGGTCCATCGTTTCAGATCCACTCAGATACAGACCTTAGATACAACTACATTGTTGTGAAGCAATTGTCGTTACAAAGTAAAACTTCCATATGCTTGACAGGATAGTCTTCCCCAATTTTAAAGCTTTAATTTAAAAATTCATTAGTGTCCACTCCTTCAAAGAAAGATCAATGGTACTCAAGTCTGAGAGTGGTACTGGATTTTAAGCAGTTGACATATGTATTTGGCCCTTGTTATTAGAAAATAAGATATACACCCCTTGTTATTAGAAAAGAAGATATACACATAGTCCCTCAAAGGGGTATAATCACTCAGATACATACCTTTAGATGCACAAGGGCCAAATTTCAAAGCGTTAAAAAGAAAAAGATTTTGCTAGTGTTGACTCACTCGAAAAAATATCAATGGTACTCAAGTCTCAGAGTGATTCTAGATTTTAAACAGTTGACATGTATATTTGGCACTTGAGATTAGAAAATAAGATACTGATAACCCCTCTCAATAAGAATTCATTCAAATTATTATGAGAAACATGTGATACATAGCCAATTGAAATTTTATAAAAATTTATACCTTTTTAATCTCATTATGAACCTTCACGAAGGTATCTTCCTCAGAATATGTCTTCATTATCTTAAGTTATTATGAAAGCATATCTTGCTTGACCAACTGAAATTTTATAAATCTCTCTTTTTCAAACTTTCCTGAATCTCATTATGAACTTTCATGGAGATATGTCCAATCTCATCATGAACATTCATGGAGATATGTCGATGCAGTAGACCCACCTATGAAGCAATTGTTATGTAAAATAAAAAGCATTCATAGCCCAGCACGGGCCACATTTAGATACCTTTTTATTGGCCTTTTTAAGTTTTCAAAGATAATCATTATAATTTATAAGTAAGTAGTTTAATTAATAGAAGAAATTAATTTTTTTTCGAACACTTTTTTCTGTGCAATTTTGTCCGAAATTGAGCAGAGATTTTTAAAAATTATGACTTCGAGTTATTTAAAGATCAAGTGCTACAAGGGTTTTTTAGGATGTTGAATCCATTTACACATTCAAAATTGCATTTAAACAATAATAAACCATAATCTTACTAAAAATTGTATTGCCAGATTCCGGCCAGAAAATAGTTTAGTCTATTAGTTAAACTATTCCATCTATAAGAGTACTTGGTTTTAATAATGAAACACATTATGCCAAGTATAAACAACGATGTATAATCAAAAATTTTGTTACTACACCCATGGTAAAATCAAGGACATTTAGTGTTCAGTTTATATATTTACCATTGATGCCAAGTCAAAACCTATGTGCAATGACAGGACTGCTACAAGTTACAGATACCTCCATCAAACCAGATAAATTTCCATCTTTCAACTTCAAGACATATAATAAATATTGTTATGTAATCTTGTCATTATAAGGGTACCTGGTTTTAATAGTGAAGCACATTATGCATTTTTCCCAGCATAAACAACCATGTATAGTCAAAAAAATTTCTATTACACCCACGTTTAGTGTTCAGTTTGTATATTTTGCCATTGTTTAGTCATTGATGCCAAGTCCAAACCTATGTCTAATGACAGAACTGCTACAAGTTACAGATACCTTCATCGAACCAGATAAATTTCCATCTTTCAACTTCAAGCCATATGATATATATTGGCATGTAATCTAAACGCCTTGCTTGACTTGGTCTTGAACCCATTATGGCAAAGCTCATCATCTCACTTGCAGGAAAAGGAATTGAGTTTGGGTGAGGAGGATAGCAATCATTTTTCTTAATTGCCCTAGATAAACCGAATTGACAAACTTGATACCAACATATGTAAATGAAGAAGGTATTTAAACACTTTCAAAGGCACAAGTGTTCATTTAGATATAGGTGCACAAAACAGTTGTGCAGATGTATAAGGCACTAAAACTCTTTCGGACGCATGAATGATCCATTTAGATATAGGTGCACAAAACACTTGTACTGTGACAAAACTCTTCTTGGCTCAAATTAACATATACTATCAAAGCCCAACTCATAAGTTATTTTCCCCTACAATTGAAAGAGCCACCTCTCAGTATTGAACAAGGAAAACAAAAGCTAGTAGCCCCTGAAAGTCTTTTGCATCTAGACTTCCTTAGATTACCAAGAAAATATAATTTTACAGTCAAGAAGATGCAAACAATTGCACCATATAACCATTTCCACACTTGAGTCCAAAGTTTTCAATCCAAATTGTTTCATATGTACCTTCATAATAATAATTTCATCAAAAGGCTTCGAGCATTTATGCATCTTGACCATTTGAAAAAAATAATTATCTACTTTCATAATAAATATTTCTTGAAAATTTTAAAGGGGTTAGGCATATTGATTAATAACAGAAAACAAACAACCGCTCATAGTATACAGAGAAGCTACAATAAAAAGGTAATGCAATGAAAGACTTGGAAAAATAGCTTCTCAGCTGATATATAAAAAGAAATACATCCTTAGCTTTATCTTTTACTTTCATGGTGACCTTCACATTGAGTAACAAGATATCACTAACGGGAATGAACTCATTTATGCATTCCTGACTAGACATGCAATGGAAACCCTCTTCCTATTCATAGGGACCTTTTAATTTTAGATCCCCAATGATACATGTATTGATAGGTTTAACAAAACAAAGATTTGCATCTTTTATGCATGGCTCCAGAATTCCCAAACTTGTCAGAGCCATGCTGGACATTATTCTTGCAAAGGACAAACATTATTCGAAACCAAATTCCTTAAGGATAGCTGCCCCAGACTTTTCACTCTTGAAGCCATTAACGACCAGGTGAGGATCAAGAAGCTGATGCAACTCCTGCAAATATTAGCCCTCGAGCTCGACGTGCTTGCATAAGAAAATCCACTTCAGCTGCTGTCATTACTGCATCCTGCAGTACAACACATGTAGCATTATAAACTATATAAAACAAAAATCTTAGAAAAGTTATGTGAGGATTATATATCAGGCTGTAAAATAAGATTCCAAGTATCAATCTTAGCACAACGAATATTAAAAAAAGATATTACCAATTACTATACAAATTATCATCTTTAGTTGTCTAAAATAAGTTCCTCTTCATGTAAGCAAGATTTCCCATCAAAAATATTTAAAAGCAGCCATTTATTTTTAGTACATGCGTGGAGTACCTGTCTCTGTCTCCGATTCTGTAGAATATTCATTGCCCGTGCCATAATGCAGCATGGAAAAAGGAATCCAGCAGTTCTTAAGAGGAGCTGAGAACGAAAATACTTGAAAATCAGAAGAGAAAAAAAGAAAACCAATTATGTCTGTGGACTTGCAAAACATTTTTGGTTGAGTCTTTCACCAAAGACAACCATTTGACAAATTGGTAGTTTAAAACTTCATAAGTTACAATTGAACAGAATCATGACCATATTCCTGTTGAAAATAATGATATCAACCAATGCTTCTAAGTAAGAAAATTACTGTGAAGAATGTTGAAACATCCTAATCTCCTCCAGCACTAGCTATGGCTAGGGCGTGACGTAGAAGTAAAAGTGCCATGAACTGCCACAGAACAAGTATAATGAATTTAACAACTATACCATCAAAGATATACTTACAGAAAGTAGTCTATCATGTGTACACGCTTCAAATTAGAAAGATACCATACTAAATAAACTAAAAAATTACTAATGATTAGAAGCATAATCAGTTGAATTGATATGCAACAATGATTAATTTTCAAGAATAAAAAGATTTTAGAAACAAACTGGCTTACAATTAAAGCTGTAGACCGGAAACATGCAGCACCACTTGAATTTCCTGCTGTATATTCATCATATTCAGCTTCCAAAAGGTGGTGTTCTGCTGCAGGCATAGCTATCACACAAGGATCATCCAGGTCTAACTCCGATCCCCAGTTGCCACTGATTTAGGAGATCACCAAGAAATTAGAATGAGAAAGAATACATAAGCTCTAAAAGACCTCATTTCTGAATATTCCATGTGAAAGTACAGTATCAAAAGCAGCTATTTCATTGATATAAACTCTAATGATCCATCTATTCTCTATTAGAAAAAGGAAAAAAAAAAAACAATTTGTCAGTCAAAACAGAAAAGTTAATTGCAACCTAAAAAAACTTGCAGAGGAGAAAGCTTAGCTTGTGGACCAAATTGTTACCTGATATCAATGGCAATGCCACCAGAATGAGGACGTTGAGGTCCTGTATACCAAAGTTTGTAAGTCTGTAGTTTCAGAATAAAAAATCTACATTTCTTAGTTAACGCTATACCAACATAGTCCTCTCAGTGCTAAGTTTAAGGGTCCCCTTCAAAATTAGATGAGGAAGCAGAATTGTTACATGCAAACCAACAGTCTAGAGCATGTTCTAAAATAACAATATATCAAGTTTAAAACTAATATCAGCCATTCTTTAAGATGTGCATGCACATTGGCATGATCTGCAAGTTACAGAGGCATTCACCAGAAAATGTAAAATATATGACCATATGGGCTCACCTGTTGGCAGATCTCACATGTAGTGTCTCCTTTCTCATTGCACCATCGTTGCACACATTTACGATGAGCATACTACAAAATTCAAAAGACAGGGTGCACCAAGGATACATCAATAAGCAGGTCAAGACTTCACAATCATTAAAAGGCTCAATTTATCAAAATTCAGAACCTAAATATGCATAAGATGATATACCCAAATAGGTCAGAACACGGGTTAACAAAGGAACATATGATTCTTTGCCAAATGATTCAAAAGCAACTGTATCGACCAAACACTAGGATCCTATTAAGAAAAATGATAATTCCAAATATTTCGTGATGTAAAATTAGAAGACAGATTCTCTAACCTTGCTAAAAATCTGCAACAACTGTTGAAGTTAACAAAGTCCTAATACGCTATCAGGAAAATAATTGAAGCATTATAAAATTTTTGTGTTCAACCTTCCTATTAATTTGAACCAGTGGCCAGAACAGACAAAAAGTGTACCAAAACAGATATTTCCAAGCACATATTCGTACCTTCATACTGCCGCTACAAGCGCAAGGTATCTCCATGCTTCTGTCCTCATCCTCCTCCTGGAAAATACGACATTCCACAAATTCCCCTTTCTGTCCACCAAAACTATCAATTTGCTTGGATGTACTACCTTGGCATGAAGATAACCCATGTCTAAAATGGGATGATGTATTTACAGAGTTCACCCCGTCTTGCTTAACATGGTTAGATGGTGTTGAAGTAATATTGGAAGTATTTGAAGATTCGAAGGTGGAATCAGTTATCAAACGGTCAACATACAGAACCAGATGATCACCCATTCTTAAGAAACGTAAATATTAAGGGATGGTGAAGACAGAGGTCTGTAAAGCCTAAGCTCTTAGCTGATAATCGAAATTATATGTAACATGAAATTTTCTACGCTTCCCAATCGTGATAAAGTGAAAATGGGCAGACCAAAGGACAATAGCCAATTCTAAAATCCCTTCATACGCAACACCTCTCTGAAATCCCTTCAACACTTTTTCAGCTCACTCAAATCATTTAAATTTTCTTCTGCACTAGTAATTTGCCTTGCAAATCCAAACAACATCTCTGCAAATTCGACCTCTTGCTCTGAAAATGCTGCTGACACCTGCATAATTTAAATCACAACTAATTATCAATCAAACAGAATCTACTTTTTGGGTATCTGTAAATTTTGAAAATCCGAGTGGCTTATAATAAATCTCCTTTGGAAATAGAGAGAATAGGAGAAGCTAAAGCAGTTGGCTGAGGCTATCTGTATACCTTAAGAAATTTTTCAGGGCGAGGCTTCGTTCCAATGGGTTTCTACAATAAATCCAAACAGAGTCAAGCAAAAAAAATACGCAATGCCACAAATTTTGTGGTTTCGAGTCTCCCTAAAAAACTCCGAATCCCAACTCAAAGAAAGCAGGTGGATTCATAGATACAAGAAACAGTCCATTCTTTTGGCTGATTTAGCCACCGATGGGGAGGGTGAAACGCTTCGAATCCTTCCATTACAATTATAAGGAGACGGCGCCTTTGCTCCAGAAAAGTAATGCATAGCTGTGGCGGTAGCATCTGGAATGGGCGGCCTCCAGAAAAGGAATGCAGAGCTGTGGCGGTACCATCTAGAATGGGCGGCGCTGACGATGTCCCTTCATGAGCTCTCTTCACAAATGTTGTATGTATAATACCAGTCAATAAATAAAAGAATAAAGATGATAAAATAGTTATACACCAAGAAAACCTCTACCTCAACCTCTAGCTCTACATTATGGATTACAATTCCTTGCGAAGCCAATCAATCCACCCACCTGAACGAGCCTTCTGGGGAATCGAACCCAGCCCTGCGCTAACAATGTTTCTCTCAGGAACCTGTAAAAAATCACAAATTTTGCTCAAAGCCAAAGAAAAAAAAAACAAAAATGTAACCAAAGTCGAGGGTATTCTTTTTGTCAGGGCCAGGGGCAAGATGGTTTTGAACGTCTTAAATGATAATAAACCATCGTAGACCGTATTGAGATAAAGAAACCCTAACCTTGCGATATTGATGAGGAAGTACTGATAACAGCGTTGAACAAAACGCTTTCATCCTACGCCGCCTCTGCCTCTCCACGAGTTTGTGAAGATGAGCACTCCCATTACATTCCTTGCGGGTCTCGTCATCATGACTTCCTCCTCCTGTCGTCGCCTTCTTACCCTGAAAGCAAAGAACATACTGAAGAGCTACAGCTTTGAAATGGGTCGCCGATGTTGGCTCTGAATTTTTTCCAACATTACGTGACTACCTGTGATGAACGTCTAACCAGTCGATGATTTCTCGAATTTTGGAACTGTGAGCTGGTAAGAGGGTGAGAGCTGTTGCTGTCACGTTTCACCATTATTTCAGCTGGTGAATTTTGAAACTGTGAGATGGTGTGAGCTGGTAAGAGGAGGTGCCAAATGTCAGATTTTCACTGGCTGGAAGGGCGATGAGAAAGCCCTCTCATTGGCTGGAGTGAACAGTGACATTCAACCAAAGCCAGCAAAGGGAATGCCTTTCGGCGTAATTAACTTTATAAATCACGAAATTAAATAAATTTTGAAATTATAATTAAAAATTTAAATTTCGAATAGGGCGTAGAGAAATATTATTATGAACATCGGGTTGGGAGATTGGCACCTTCGGTAGTACGTGTCAATCTCCCTTAAAACAAGTGTGTACAAGTGTGTACTTCTCTTCTTCATTAATGGTTGATCGTAAGTATTCAAGTATTTCGTGGATTGATGATTGAGTTAGTTCAGGAGGTGGGAAAGTTTCTTGACATTCTATTGTCGTTGGTAATGGATTTTGAGTGGGGTATCGTTAATTATTTGGTTTTAGTGATTCAGGTAATTTTTGTCTTTTTGTTTATGGAAATATATTTTGAGTTAGGTATTGTTAATTATTTGATGTTAGTGGTTGAGGTAATTTTATGTTTGTTTATGTTATTTTTATTAGGATAGATTTATTTTAATTTTGCATTTACTAAGATTTTAGAGGGATCAGATTTTTTAAAATACAAATTTCTTTCTAAGTGAAAAATTTGAGAAAATTTTTGCTATTCTGAAGATTTGATTCTTTTTGGCTTTCGGTAAATATGAGGTTAATATGGATATATGTTGTTTTGACTAACATAATAATAAAATGTTTTAATTACAATGTTTTTTTGTTTTTTTTTTTTCTGTTATTTTATATAATATATACATAGTTGACATTGAAATATGTTGATGTTGCTTGGTGTATTAGTTTTGAATATTTTGATTATAGTCATTAATATATGTTTGTTTTATTCTTATATAATTTTAATTTAATTATTAATAATTATTAAATGAATGGTGGATATTTAACTTGTATGAATATTTTGAATATTTGTAATAATATACTCTAATCTAATATTGAAATTTATCTTTAAAGTAAATATTGAAATTTATCTCCAAAGTAAGTAGACTACTTTTGTTTTTAAATTAAATGGATCAATTAAAACAATATCATTTAGACTTCTACCAGTCTTGTATTGAAATTTATCTTCAAAGTAATTAGTGTCTTTTTTTTAATTAAATGGATCTGTAACAGCCTTTCCTACGTAAATTAATACGGTAAATAAATATTACTTTAACAGTTTTATCAAGAAACAGTTGAAACTGAATTCTTGATAACGACATGTTACTCTTTATTTACTGGGAATCTGTAAAGAGGTTAGGGGGAGGAGGCGTAGTTGGGAGCTTCAGAAAGAGGACCGACTCTGCTCCTCTAGTTCTTGGAAGGATATGCCTCCAACGTTATACCAAAAATATTTTTACAGAGCCTTGGTTGGTCGAGTGCGTAGATTTGAGTGAGACTTAGCTCTGCGCTCTGCTTCAAATCTATGGTTGGGAATTTGGTTCGAGTGCGCAGATTTGAGTGAGACTTAGCTCTGCTTCAAATCTGTGGTTGGGAATCCAGTCACAGGTCGAAAATCTGTTAGTGTTTCAACCGAGACCAGAGATAATTGTTTCCTAAATCATGGCTTGGCTCGTGTGGCTCGTGTGAATATCTTATGGCTTACATGTGAACTGGTTTCTTTGTGTTGAGAATCACATAATGACATGAGGAGATGGAGCTTTACGTAATGGTTTCTTATTTTCTAGAGATCATTTTCTTGAAAATAATTTTCATGTTTACTTGTTGATGTGCACAACTAGAAACTAGATTTTACTTATGGCTCACATGTGAACTGGTTTCTTTGTGTCGAGAATCACATAACGACATGAGGAGATGGAGCTTTACGTAATGGTTTCTTATTTTCTAGAGATCATTTTCTTGAAAATAATTTTCATGTTTACTTGTTGATGTGCACAACTAGAAACTAGATTTTACTTAATCTACCGTCTTATATATAATGTAGAGAGGTTTTATGTACAGAGAGGTTTTATGTACCCGGTGCATAAGCCAGAATTCTACTTAATATTTACTATGCTACATCTCTTGAAAATAATATGTGGAAAACCTTACACATAAGAAGGCAAAGAAATCATGAAAAATACTAGATATGGAAAGTACATACATGTATAAGTTTTCTCATATTCATATTTTTAGAAGAGTTTCTATAAATCTGTATGCATGCATATCTAAAATAGGCGTGTGTCTATTGTGTGAATTTTTTTCATGCATGCTGGATAAATATGCATGTTTTCATATTCTCTATATATTGTATTTAATGCATATAGAAATGATTAACCACGTGATTTTGTGGTTATTTTCTAAAAATAATCCTTGTTGTGTCTTCTTGGAAAGATAATGTTATTAGAGAAACAGAATGGTAAAAGGGAAACTTATTGGCAGGTTTTTCGAAAAGAATCCATGTTGTCTTTTCTTGAGAAGATTGTATTATGTTATTCTTTGCTATTATGCCAATATTTTACATAATAGTTAAGAATGGTAGTATACTAAGAAGTTTTGTAAAAGAAATCCACATTTTTTTAAATATTGCTATTATGATAATCTTTCTTTTACATGAGATATAGTATTTCATGATGAAAGAAATCTAAGAAGGAAATGTGAAAATGAGACATGTATTTATATTCTTAATTGCGTATTTTTGCATATGTTTACATGCTCACTAGCATTGAGATTTTCTTTGGGGAAGACTCGTGAAGGAGGTTATGTGCTTCGATGTGTAAGCACTCCTTTAGGGAGAGGCTTTTGGAATCAGTATGCATTCGCATGCATGGAAGAGACAATTGTTATGTTAACTTGCATTCCATGCACTAAAGGTAATAGCTTAAGGGTTAGCTATTTTTATTAAATGTATGTAAATCACATGGATAAATATCTTAACTGATGTATCAATTTATTTTAAAAGAAAGGCTTGGGAGGTGTAGCCATTGTTTTTCAGGAATGTGTGCTTATGCGACGGAAGCATTAGTTTTTGTGATGACTTTTACGCAGCACATATGAGGTATGGGTCGACAAGGTACTTTACTTGCTTGCCATGAATATACATGAGTAGATGGAGAAACTACTATAGTACAGATATGTGAAATGATTGGTTAATATTTTATGGATCTTGTCATCATTTTATGTTGAAAGCATCATAGCAGGGAATGATGGTGACAGGAACAAAGGAATATTATGCTTGTCATGTACAAAGGGAAATTATGCTTGTCCTGGTGGCAGGTAAATGATTAATGTTCATGCAAATGAGTGTGAGTTGCAGGAAGGTCCAATGTGCGATGGTCCATCGTAGGTACATCCATGCCACCAAGATGTGAAGATATGAAGACCAGAGGGTAAATGGTATCATATTTATTGAATGTTTGAAAGCTAGATATTGTATATTTCCTTGTAAGATTATATAAACGATGGTTAAGGGATGGTCTCCCTTATAATCCATTGAGTGATGGGCTGAACACCCTCACGAGCGTTTAATAATAAAATTAAACGTTTGTTGGTTTTCACCCTACGGGGTTTCCAGGGTATATTGGTGTTCAATGGTGTGAATGATTTTTGTGTCCAGATGATGAGGTTGATTCCTTTCTTGTTATGATGTTCATAATGGAAATTATGTGATGAATATATGAGTAATGGGATGAATGGATGGTTACATCATATAGTATTGAGTTAATATACTGTAATGGAAGTTGTTAAGGGTTAAGGAGTTTACTATTCTTATTTATAAAAATTACACTGTGAACTGTTAAACATTCTGTGTAATGATGAGTAACTTGTATAAAAAATTTAACTCCTTACATTTCCCTGTGAAGTTAATGGTGTATGTTACAAGTGGTATCAGAGCTAAAGGTTCAAAAACTGGCACCTTTGGGATTTAGCGAAAAGGAATTGAGGGATCCGAGATGAAATGCGTTTATGTGAAGGAAGGCATCGTAATCTGGGTTGAATAAAGAGTTTCAAGAGATAAGTATTATTATATTTATTTTCTTGAAACAATAGTTATTGCATTTATGGAAAATACACTACTTACAAAGTAAATAACTGTTGAGTTAGATTTTCCTCAAAAAGGATATGTATTTTCCCTATCCGTAAAAACTTCTATTGTTGTATTGAAGTTTCCTTGAAAGGAGTCGGGAATTTGGTTTCTTGAAAAAGAATCATGTGTGTGCTTGAAATGTTAACTAATATACATTTGATCCTTCTTGAGAGAAATATGTCTATCTTGAAATAAATCTTGTATGTAGAATCTTGCAACTAAAAGAGAAAACTATAGAGTAAAATGTGGTTTTACTTAATATGCAAGATTGTGCTAGTTCTTTTGGCTGAGAAGAATCCATGTGAGTTCTTGTAAAGATTACTAGTATGTATCTTGAAAGGTGTGAGCAGTAGTAAAACTGTGAGCAGTAGTAAAACACAAATAAGTAAACTTTCTTGCCTTTATATATATCTTATTTAAGAAAAGATAAGAAGATTGATTTCTTTTAAAAGGGATTTCGTACTTGTGTGTTAAAAAATAAGGAATCCAAGTTCTTTTCTTGAAAATAAATATAGGCTAAAGAGAATAACCTCTTGAATATACCACATTGCTAGATGGATTATGTCAATTTCTTGATTTAGGTATATTAAAGGTTAAGTTAACCTTGTTAGTGTTGCATAATTTTTTTTTATGTATAAAAGAGGCTATTTATGGTAAATTCCTAGAAGCAAAGCATGATCAACTTGCATGTAGAATCATAGAGGAACAAGGTTCTTTGCATGCAGTAGTTGTATTAGATTTCATCGGAAAGAACATAAGTCTATATGTGGAAATGATAACATGTTTTGTTATCATACTTTAGAAAATGTTCTTTGGCAAAGACGACGAATTACATGTACAAAACTAAAGTAATGTTTTGGTTTCCTTAAAATATATACATGGTTAATGTGGGTATAATATTTCAAGAATAAGGTATGTATTCTTATGTTTTATTCCATTATTTTTATGGAAAAGAAAACCATGTTTTGCATAACTATTATGTTATATGTCCTTGAAGAGGAATCATGAGTTTGCCTACTCGATTATGTTAAGTACTCTGTTGGGAAATTAAGATTAGAATCTTTATGCATTGTATGCATAGGAACAACAGCCAATGTGTTAGTTTTATTATATTTGAATATTTATGCATTGTATACATAGGAACGACAACCAATGTGTTAGCTTTATTATATTTGCATGTTCCAAAGGCAAAAGCTGTTGTGGTGGGTCTTTTGTAAAGGTTTAAGTAAAGCAAATGCACATTGTGTCATTTTCCATTAAAATAATTTCTGAACAGATATAGTGATTTGTCTTGTACGAATGTGTGCGTGTGTGAAAAAAGTCATAATCATGAGGGAGTTATTTGACATGAATTGATAATTACTTACTCACACTAATGTAGAGATGTTAGAAGAAAGAATGTTGTGACATTACATTCACATCGTATATATGCACATGAATAGGTGTTAAAAGATCACTCAAAGATTGATTATTTATTGATTAAGGCTTTATCTAATCATGCTATAAAATCTTGTCGATTTTGCTAAAAAAAAAACATTGTTGTAGAGGAGCAATGTGAATTTCCTGATGGGAATAAGTACTGCAGTAGGGAGAGAAGTTCTTCAAATATTTTATTTTATTTTAAGAAGTCTATGCATATGCATGTTGATTTCCTTTAAAAATGTATTGTTACATACATAGCATTGCATGAGCTTCCATTTAAAAGAATTCTTAAAAAGTACATGCTATTATAATATACTTATGCATATGAGATTAGTATGTGTATTATGTTTTATTTCTTTAGGAATAAAAATATAAAAGCATGAAAGAAAAATAGTTACTTTTCATTTGAGCTTGAAGAGAAGAAATTGCTTTTGCATGCAATAAAATTTCTAAGTTACCATGCACTACTTTAAAAAGATGAATGTGTATAGTGATGGTGTGAGAAATTATTGCATGAATGCAAAAGATGAAGAAAGTCCTACTATAAAATGATAGTGTTAAAATTAAATTGAATGAAGTCTCTTAATGGATCAAGTTGTGACACTTAACTAAATGACTAGTTGACTTACTAGTGTTTGCATGAGTCGTCATGGATGCATTAAAACTATTGACTAGTTATGAATTAATAACTAATGGAAGTTATATGTACGAATCGATTTTGAATAAAGCTATTTGAAATTGGTGAATAAGTGATTATGATAATTACTTCGTGTGTCAGTCTATGTGAATAGAACATTATGGGAATTGGAAATGTTTGCACTCATACCCTAATCGTTATTGACACATACACATTAATGAATAATTGTATATACTTTTATGCATGACAACATTGTATGCATAACAAAATTTTATGCAGGAACTTAAAATGATTGCATAAGACAATATGTGCTTGAGAAATGCATATTTACGATTAGCATTGTTTCTTATTGTAAGCCTGAGTAGCTTAATGAAAATAGAAAATCTGTGAAAATAAAGCATCGCAAGCATTGTAATGTGAGTTGCAACAGTAAACGTTAAAGTATCATGCTTTAATGTTCAACACATGTATGTTACTTCCAGGGGGAAGTTGTGACATCTTCATTAAAGTTAACTAGTATTAACTAGTTCAAGACAATTTGTTTAATTCTCTTTTTTCTGGCAAGAAAAACTTAAATCATCACTGTTGATAAAGCAAATAATTTAATTTGTTGGAATTAATTAATGAGAGAAAATATTTCTAAGCTTATGGTAAAAATGTTTCCAAGAATAGGAAGTGGTTGGGGACAGTTGGAAAGATAGTTACCTACTCCTCTGAGGATAAGATGGATCCCCGGGGAGGAGTAGGCGTTCTGTGAAATTGGTAAAGGGGGAGTATTTTCTCGAGCTGGTTGGGACCAGTAGAAAATAGCTTCCAGCAACCCTTGTAAAGCCAAAAACATCTGAGTATGACTGGAATTGGAGAATTGGATCGGACTGTCCCGAATTTCTCTTCCAGGCTTTTCTGAGTGTGACTGGATTGGCCATCTCGATGTCACAGCAGAAGAATCCATTGTTGACCCGTGACACTATCCAGATTCTGGAGCTAGGGGGCAAGTGGAGGACGTAATTGCCTCACTTGATGGTTGGGAGGACCACAGCTTGAAAGACTAAATTTCCAGATAAGTATAAAGAGCTTAGCGCTCGGAAAATGAATTACTGAATGTATAAGTTCATTTATAATATTACTAATTTGTTTGAATGTCTTAGCAGATGCTAAGATATGCCTATGGTGCATGGATTGACCATTGGTACAATTAGAGAGCTAGATTATCTCTGAGTCCTTTTTAAGTACTGTATGGATGTCTTTAGCAGGAGCTAAGACAGTGTGCACGTGATGCATTGATGAGAGGGTTGGTTCTCTCTGAGTACTTATGGAAGTACTTTGATTAAAGCATCTCTTTATATTGCAATAATGTTTTATGGTTGCAAGTATTTTCATTTGATTGAAACTATGTGACTAATGTGATTGAATTGCTAGTCATACATTACAGGCTCTTTCCAGGAAGTGTTGATGGGTGTTCAACCATTCGATGAGAGGTTGCGTAAAAGCCATCATTTCTACCAATAGTAATTGGTAAGTTCGTATAGAGATTTTTCTATACCTTTTTGAATTGAATAAGGGATAAGCAGTACAAATGGAAATGAAATTTTCTTTGCGCTATACATGCTTATGAATATGGATAAAAACTTTATTGTTTCAATTAATGGCATTTAAGGAAATGAAAGTGTCTCATTGTGAAGGGAAAGGACTCCCTTTTGGGTTGTTTATATTATTATATCATGAGTATAAGTTTAATTTCAGTGAGAGAAGCACACCGAGGACGGTGTTCCCTTAAGGGGGGGAGTATGTAACAGCCCTTCTTACGTAAATTAATACGGTAAATAAATATTACTTTAACAATTTTATCAAGAAACAGTTGAAACTGAATTCTTGATAACGACATGTTACTCTTTATTTACTAGGAATCTGCAAAGAGGTTAGGGGGAGGAGGCGTATTTGGGAGCTTCAGAAAGAGGACCGACTCTGCTCCTCTAGTTCTTGGAAGGAGATGCCTCCAACGTTATACCAAAAATATTTTTACAGAGCCTTGGTTGGTCGAGTGCGTAGATTTGAGTGAGACTTAGCTCTGTGCTCTGCTTCAAATCCGTGGTTGGGAATTTGGTTCGAGTGCGCAGATTTGAGTGAGACTTAGCTCTGCTTCAAATCTGTGGTTGGGAATCCAGTCACAGGTCGAAAATCTGTTAGTGTTTCAACCAAGACCAGAGATAATTGTTTCCTGAATCATGGCTTGGCTCGTGTGGCTCGTGTGAATATCTTATGGCTTACATGTGAACTGGTTTCTTTGTGTCGAGAATCACATAATGACATGAGGAGATGGAGCTTTACATAATGGTTTCTTATTTTCTAGAGATCATTTTCTTGAAAATAATTTTCATGTTTACTTGTTGATGTGCACAACTAGAAACTAGATTTTACTTATGGCTTACATGTGAACTGGTTTCTTTGTGTCGAGAATCACATAACGACATGAGGAGATGGAGCTTTACGTAATGGTTTCTTATTTTCTAGAGATCATTTTCTTGAAAATAATTTTCATGTTTACTTGTTGATGTGCACAACTAGAAACTAGATTTTACTTAATCTACTGTCTTATATATAATGTAGAGAGGTTTTATGTACAGAGAGGTTTTATGTACCCGGTGCATAAGCCAGAATTCTACTTAATATTTACTATGCTACATCTCTTGAAAATAATATGTGGAAAACCTTACACATAAGAAGGCAAAGAAATCATGAAAAATACTAGATATGGAAAGTACATACATGTATAAGTTTTCTCATATTAATATTTTTAGAAGAGTTTCTATAAATCTGTATGCATGCATATCTAAAATAGGCATGTGTCTATTGTGTGAATTTGTTTCATGCATGCTGGATAAATATGCATGTTGTCATATTCTCTATATATTGTATTTAATGCATATAGAAATGATTAACCACGTGATTTTGTGGTTATTTTCTAAAAATAATCCTTGCTGTGTCTTCTTGGAAAGATAATGTTATTAGAGAAACATAATGGTAAAAGGGAAACTTATTGGCAGGTTTTTGGAAAAGAATCCATGTTGTCTTTTCTTGAGAAGATTCTATTATGTTATTCTTTGCTATTATGCCAATATTTTACATAATAGTTAAGAATGGTAGTATACTAAGAAGTTTTGTAAAATAAATCCACATTGTTTTAAAGATTGCTATTATGATAATCTTTCTTTTACATGAGATATAGTATTTCATGATGAAAGAAATCTAAGAAGGAAATATGTGTTTCCTATAGTAAAGGAAGAGCTATCTCTCTTGCATGCACAAAGAATAGCCATTATGTTATAGAGGCGTGTTCTTTGCATGTATAAAGAAATGTTGAGCTATCTTAATATTTAGGAAGATATACTAATATGTGAGTTTATGTTAGTTCTTTTGGAGTAAGGTCATGCATAAGCATGCAACATATGTATTAACTTTTATTGAAAAATAATATACATATTTGTATGTAGAAATATAGCTTGTAGTATTAAACTACAATGAATATGATTGTTAGCTTAATCTTGATGAGACATGTATTTATATTCTTAATTGTGTATTTTTGCATATGTTTACATGCTCACTAGCATTGAGATTTTCTTTGGGGAAGACTCGTGAAGGAGATTATGTGCTTCGATGTGTAAGCACTCCTTTAGGGAGAGGCTTTTGGAATCAGTATGCATTCGCATGCATGGAAGAGACAATTGTTATGTTAACTTGCATTCCATGCACTAAAGGTAATAGCTTAAGGGTTAGCTATTTTTATTAAATGTATGTAAATCACATGCATAAATATCTTAACTGATGTATCAATTTATTTTAAAAGAAAGGCTTGGGAGGTGTAGCCATTGTTTTGCAGGAATGTGTGCTTATGCGACGGAAGCATTAGTTTTTGTGATGACTTTTATGCAGCACATATGAGGTATGGGTCGACAAGGTACTTTACTTGCTTGCCATGAATATACATGAGTAGATGGAGAAACTACTATAGTACAGATATGTGAAATGATTGGTTAATATTTTATGGATCTTGACATCATTTTATGTTGAAAGCATCATAGCAGGGAATGATGGTGACAGGAACAAAGGAATATTATTCTTGTCATGTACAAAGGGAAATTATGCTTGTCCTGGTGGCAGGTAAATGATTAATGTTCATGCAGATGAGTGTGAGTTGCAGGAAGGTCCAAGTAACATAGTAGTAATTACATCGTGGTACATCCATGCCCATAAGATGAAGGTCATGAAGACTTGGAGAAATTGATGAAAAATATATTTATTGAGTGGTTGAAAGCTAGATATTGTATATTTCCTTGTAAGATTATATGAACGATGGTTAAGGGATGGTCTCCCTTATAAGCCATTGAGTGATAGGCTAGACACCCTCACGAGCGTTTAATAATAAATTTAAACGTTTTACGGTTTCACCCTACGGGGTTTCCAGGGTATATTGGTGTTCAATGGTGTGAATGATTATTGTGTCCAGATGATGAGGTTGATTCCTTTTTTTTTTATGATGTTCATAATGGAAAATATGTGATGACTATATGAGTAATGGGATGAATGGATGGTTACATCATATAGTATTGAGTTAATATACTGTAATGGAATTTGTTAAGGGTTAAGGAGTTTACTATTCTTATTTATAAAAATTACACTGTGAAGTGTTAAACATTCTGTGTAATGATGAGTAACTTGTATAAAAAATTTAACTCCTTACATTTCCCTGTGAAGTTAATGGTGTATGTTACAGGATCAATTAAAAAAATATCATGTGGATTTCCACAGGCTCTTGGATAGATGGTGATCATGTTTTGTGTGAAATCACTCCTTCATGTGAAGTCACTTGCTCAATTTCTTGTTCTGATCCAGGTGATATATTGGACATGAAGAAGATATAGTCCTACCAAGATTTCAAAAAAACAAGTATCATATGAAATGAGTTATAGTTTTTTTAGCACATGACACTGATAAATTATGGTGTTGGCCAATAGTATCAAGACAAAGTGGAATAAATTTGCATAGTTAAGAATCTTGTTCCATGTTCTATAAATTATATATGTGTTTAACTTATATAATTTTTTTTTTATAATTAATAATAATAATGATTTAAAATAAACTTATAATTTACTTAGTTTTTATGATTTTTTTTAATATTAAAAATGTGAGATGTATAATAAAATAAGTATTTTAATATTTATTTTGAATTCATAACTGTCAACATTTACTAATTATTTAATTTACATGATTATAATAATTTTGTAAATAAATATTTCCGAAAAATGAAATTAAAAAAAATATAGGTATTCTCTCGATCTACTTTATAGTCAAAATTTTAAAATCAATTTATTATTATTATTGATTAATTTTTAAATATTTATCATGTTATTAATTTTTTTAATTTCTGAATCAAAGAAATTTCTCTGGTTTAGAAATTTTTTATGTAGAATTTTTTTTTTGATGTTTTTCATCATTAAAAAATAAAATATTAAACAAATTTTAAATAATTTTATATTTTTCAAAATAGTTAATCTATATATATATATATATATATAACTTTAAAATAAAAATTAATCTTCAATAAAAATAAAATGAAGGAAAAAAATGTATTAATTAATTTTTTTTTGTTATATTGTTTTTAATATAATTGATTTTGATATATTATTATTTAGTTTATGATTTACTATATATATATATATAGTATTGGTGAGATGTCAAATAAAATAGAAAAGAATAATATTAAATAAAATTATTTATATATGGTTAATAAGGGTTATTTTAGGTTAGTGGATGCAATGGTTATTATTTTTTTGGTGAGATTTTTATTTTTATTGGTAACATGATCAATTATAATGCTTTGATAAATATTATTGTAATAACTTAAATTCTTGTAAAAATTTCAGTAAGTATATTTAGAAATTGACTTGATACACACAATCTTACTTTAACCTTAGTACTAAAAATAAAAGTTAATATGAAAAATAATTATCTAATCTCATTTTATATTATTTAAAAAAAATTAAATTAAAAATTAAAATTGATTTTAAATTTATAATTTATCCCATTTGATAAGTAAGAAAATTTCGGTTTTCTACTAATGAAGTTTGGGTTTAAGAAAATTTGGCATGATAATATATTAAATAAAATTTGAAATAAAATTAATTGATTTAATAAATCATATATATGAAATTAAATAAATCTCTGAAATTATAATTAAATATTTAAATTTAATTAGGGTGGAAAGAAATATTATTATGAAAATGGGGTGGCGAGATTAGCACTTTAGCCAGAGGGCCCTATGTGTCAATCTATTTTTAATGTTAATACAAGTGCATACCTTTCTTCTTGATTAATGACGGTGTTTTATGGATCACGATCGTCTAAGTATGTGGTGGATTGATGATTGAATTATTTTAGGAGTTGGGAAAGTTTCTCGACATTCAATTGACATCTTTCATGTTGGCAATTGACTCTCTGTTGAGTTTTTTTTTTAGAATATAACTATATTAATTTTTTAATTATTAAGTTTTTAGATGAATTAAATTTCTTAAAATGTACATTTCATTTTAAGTGAAAAATTTGAGGAAATGTTTGCACTTCTAGATATTTGATTTTTCTTGGATCTTGGTAAATATGAGGTCAAGGTTGATTTCTATTGGTTTGACAAACGCATTAATAAAATGTTTTAACTACAGGAAGTCTTTTTATTTTCTCTTCTTGTATATAAGATATACATACTTGACATTGAAATATATAATATTAATTTTATTACTAATATTTTTTTAAATGTTACATGCCAATTTCCTGTTAAACATTAAAGGAATTACAAGTCTTTCTCATACATAAGAAAGCACTTATTAATAGAATAATAAATTTCTTACTCCTTTTGTCTAACTTGATGTTACAATATTTTACTCAATATGCATATTAAAATATTTGATTTATAACATATATTAAAAAAAATTGTTATTAATATTTTTTAAATGGTATATATTACCTTTATATAAAGAATTGAATAAATTACACGTGCATTTTTTTTTAATTTAAATTAGTTTATTTCTCTATATATGATTTAATCTCTATGGGAATCACTAATGATGTCGACATGGGAAAAATGGCTCTTTGTTTTTCTTGGTCGAAGGTGAATAGGTTTTCATCGAGTGCGATCGATTAGGGCTTCCGTGTCGCCATTCTACCCAGTCGCTTTCTGCACCTACACATCCACAATTTTTCATGGATTCCCTGTTGCTCCCATCCTGGTCACCTTCCTCACCTCCTCGACTGCAACCATCAACAATATCCTCCCAGTTTTCTTGTCTTCCTCACATTGATATCTGACCTCAACCTCGTATGAGTTGCTTGTTGTGACCAAATACTATTAGTTACGGGGATGTAGGATTTTTCTTTGAATTTTTCACGGTTTGTTTCTAAATTTGACAAAGTGGATTTTTGGTATGGATGAGGAAATTTTTGATTATTTGAACTATTCCATCTTGGAGTCTTTGATCTGGTCTAGCCCTCCACATTAACCCCTCGGGATGTTGTGACCTCGACATCTGGTGACCCCCAGCCGGGAATATTTGACTTCCTGTCTTCTTGATGATAGCCATGTCATTTTCCCCTTTTGCGCACCACGATCCATATTTTTACTCATCCAGTTGCAGTTATTTTCTTTTTTCCTCTTTTCCTGAAATCCCTCTGACTGTTTTGTCTCTTGCCTCAAACCCCCTCTCCTTGGAATTTTCTTCCCATGAAACCCTGCTTTTCTTCAACATTTATCTTAACCCCTGTATCCCTATCCCCAACTCTAGTCCCTTTTCTTATGAGGCGATGCCTCCCGATCACTATACTAAAGATGTCCCCTCGTCATCCCTCGGCCTCTCTAGACCGCCTTCTCCTCGAAACGTTTCTAGGGCTACACCTAGGGTGTGTGTCGGTAGTGACCCGTTCTCCTACCCTGTTCCAAGCATGGTACAAATGAGTCGATCTTATAGGGGGGAACATTGAAAAAAGTTTTTGATGTTATTAAACAACATAAATCTAAGAAAATAAAGTTCCCAAAGGTAAAAGAAAAATATCGGGCACTGATTGATATGAAGATATCCACCTTGATGATATTATGGAGCCTGCTGGAAGGGTTTTGGTTGGAAGAATCATTTGTAGGAATTATTTTATCCCTCGACTGCGCAAATGGACTCAGGAAATCTAGGGACAGACCTTGGCAACCCTTTGTCTGATTTGAATCCTACAAAAGGGTTGGTTTGCCCTCACATTTCTCATGCAGATCATGCTAGTTGGGTATGCACATGCTTCTAGAACATTGAGATGGCTTCGGTTATTTTGAAGCGATGGACTCCTTTATTAGATCCTGAACATGAGTAGCTAGGAATGGGTCTCCTGTGGGTTTGTCTCCGAGGATTTCTGATGCAAATATTGTCCAAGGACATATTTTGAATCATTGTAAATGACTTTGGGTCAGTTCATGAAATATGAAAAATCCTATCTTGAGATTAAAAAAATGATCTTCGCCAGGATATTGGTTTCTATGGATACACGTGAGGGATTGGTGGAAAACCTCTCCATATATTACAGAGGGAATATTTGAAATTGAATTTTAGACTATGAATGGGTACCATTCAGGTGTCGATAGTGCCATTAGGTGGGTCATGTCTTTAAAGATTGTCCTCTTCTACAACAAATCTAGGACCATGGCCTAGTGAGTGTTAGGGGATCTTGTGGTCTGAATCCCACTGTAGGCTCATCCCAAGGAATGATGGTATCATCCAGTCCAGACTCCTTTAGGGATGCTCGTCGAGACAGTAGGTAAAATCTTCTACATTCAAGTGGGTGCAATAAATATATCAGTGCGATGACATCTCACCATCGTGCTTCATCCTCGTTAGGTAATTCTACCCCCTTATCTCACTTCACATGTCCTATATCTCTGATTTCTGATTATATGTCATCCCCTCTTGATTCTCTTTCGCATTGTCACCATACCTCACAGTATCTTGATCATATTTCTTGCCCATTTCCATGGAAAATTTTAGGGGCTAATATTCGCAAGTGGGCTAATTTTCCATGAATTTTCCAAAAAAAAGATTTGCCAATTTCCATTTTTTTATAAAAATGATTCACCCAAATTTTACAATATAAAATTATTTTACGTTAAAATTCTCCAACATTATATAAAGATTATATATAATATCATTATAAATTTGAATAATTTTACAAATACATTAGTAAATATTTTATAATTTTCATCTTAGGGACTAGTGAGTTTTGCCAATTTTTTAAACTTTAAGATAATTTTCCATCCTTAAAATTTTCCTTGCCCATTTCATCTCTCCCTATGTGTTACCCTCCTCCTTCACCCTCTGTTCATGCATAAAGTGATACTTCATCTAGTGTGGCACTGAGTCATAGATATTTCCTTCCCTCTCCTTCTCGTTTTACCAAGGTACCTGTTAGCATCCCTCATCTCGGGACTAGTCTTGAACCTCTCTCCTTATCTAGGATCCCCAAGATAACCCGAGGAAGAAAATCACACATATGGCCAACCTGGACATAGAATATAGCAAGAAAATATTACTTTAAGGGGTCCTTGGAGCCATACATGCCCCATCTACCATTCCCTAATGAAGTGGTTATCTTTCAACTCTCAAGGGTTGGAAAGCCCCTCCAACAATATTTCTCTAAAAAATCTAGTCTTGTATGATCACCTTGATAGTGTATAGATTTTTTTTGAACAATGGAAGAGATGTGAACAATTGAATAATCATTCCATGGCCTCTCAATTCAATGATAACCTAAATAATACCAATAGGAAAACCCTAGGATGGTTCAAAGGGAAACACAGTCAATATGAGGAAGCTTTATCAGTATGCAAATGCAAGGAAGTATTGGTCCCTACAAGATGACACTAGGAGAAAATCTTCAAATTTTAAGGACTTGTCTAGAACGAGGATATGAAATTTCCAATCAACAGTCAAATCCCCCCAACATGAGTCTCTCACTGACATCATGCACATCATCCAAAAATTTCCTTGGTTTTTTACTAAACAAGATTATGAAGAATTGCAGAAGTTACCCCGACAGAATTGGAATATGTTCTTCGATGGTTTAAAAAGGATAAGAGCCCTGACCCTGATGGATGGACCATCAAATTCTTCCTCATTTTCTTATCAACACATTGGTCAATATTTATTGGTCATTTTCAAGGAATGTCGAATCTCTGGACAACTTTATGATGTTTTCAACTCTACTTTTATTTCCCATATCCACAAATCAGATGCCCCATCAACTTTTGCAGACTATCGCCTGATCTCTCTATGCAATTTTATCTACAGGATCATTTCAAATAGAATAGACCCCATTTTTTCACGTCACATATCAAAGGAAAATTTTTGTTTATATAATGCCGTGAGATCCACGAAGCCATTGTAATCACCCAAGAAATCCTTTAAGGTCTCAAGTCCCTGAAACTTAAAGGAATTCTACTCAATATTGACCTATCAAAGGTCTTTGATAGATTCAATTAGCTATACATAATATTACTCCTCAGACACTTGGGTTTCCCTATATCTTTTATAAAATGGATCATGTGTTGTATCTCCACCGCATCCTTATCTATTCTCATAAATGGTGTTGCAAGAAATTTATTTCTTGGAGAGAGTGGGCCCAGGTAGGGTTTCCTGATTCCTCCTCTACTTTTCTTCTTGATTATTGATGGATTAAACAGACTCATGCAAATAGCCATTAGATGGGGCATTCTAAAAAGGCTTCGTATAGGAGGACATACACTACTCTCACATCTACTATTCATTGATAATGTACTTATATTCTTGAATGGCTCTATCATCAACTATAATTCTTTCAAATATGTCTTGGATGCCTTTTGCAACGCTACAGGTATGTTTCCAAATAAACAAAAATCTATTGTAACCTGCCCTGAATGCACCGAAATTGAACTCACTCACGCTCGCGACATCTATCAATTTACTTACCTACACCTTCAAGACAATATCAAATATCTCGATTTTCATCTGAAATAAAATGACTATCAGAATGAATATTTGATGTGGCTAGTGGCCAAATTAAGAAAAAAATTAAACCATAGTGCCCCGAGTGGATTTCAAGAGCGGGAAGACTTGTTCTCATTAATTCGGTCATGAAACCTCACCAGTTTTCTCGATGTCCCTATCTTGGATCCAAAGGGAATCCTAAACATCATTCATAGGATATGTTGTGGTTTCATATAGTGTGGGACAAAGGAGGGACACACCTTTGCTTGGGTCAGATATTGGGACAAAATTTCCCTCCCAAAGGCATGGGGAGGACGGGGTCTAAAGGATCTAAACTATTTTTATCAAGCTCTAGAAGTTGAGGTTGGACGGATATTAATCACTACAAAAAACATCTGGATAGAAGTGGCTCGAGAAAAAATATATCTCCCCCCTATCTATTGAAGAGTGGATTCAACTCCCAAATAAATCGAATCGAACTTCTCCACCATCTGGAAAGTTTTTCTAAAGTCTTCCCTCTCATTGTTGCAAGACTTTCTTGGTGCATTGGATTTAAACATCATGTGCATAATGGTATGGACCCATGGTCATGTTGCGATAATAAAAATATCCTCCCTCACGATTCAATCATTTTCCTCGGTAATAATCAGATAAAATTATTAAACTAGATTGGTGATCCAATTAAATCGGACATCTCAGGACAACACTAGCTCGCTGCACATGAGTTACAGCTCCCTACATAATGGCATTATATTTGGGGGAATTATATTTGAGATTTTTCCACATCACACATTAGAATAGCTGAAGAGGAATATGAAATACTTGGTTCCTCACTTAACATGGTGCTTACACTCATAAGGATGGTTACCTCATATCCATTAGCACAAGAGAACCTGAAGTGCCCAAATGATGGTGGAAACACTTATGGAAGCTCAAGGTGATGACTAAAGCAAGACTATTATTTTGGTGCATTATGGAAAATAAAATACCAATTGGAGAAAATATGAAGAATCCTACCTATCATGGTCCCTCATGGTGTTCATTATGCTAAAAATCTGAATAATCTAGGGATCACGTATTTCTATCATGTCTGGTGGTGTCCATGGTACAGAACTTCATTTATCATGATATTTAAACATTGAATAAATGGCAAGGAAGCTCAATATCACACGCTTGGCCTCACTAGTGGAATGAATAAAAAACAAACAAACATAAAAATATCCCTCTAATAGTGTGTTGGGGTATA
Source organism: Pinus albicaulis (assembly GCA_034641835.2). Taxonomy (NCBI): domain Eukaryota; kingdom Viridiplantae; phylum Streptophyta; class Pinopsida; order Pinales; family Pinaceae; genus Pinus; species Pinus albicaulis. The sequence goes on from CM076578.1 coordinate 1,764,482,785, forward strand.
TGGATTTTCCGCAACCAGAAAATATTTCACGACCAAAATTTTCCCTAGAGAGAAAATTTTCATAGTTCTTATCCATATACTCATTGGTACTAAAATATTAGAACACCATTGTCCCTCCCATCATAACTATCGAACACATTGATCGATAATTCCCCTGGGCATATTTCTACGGATCCTTACAACAAGGAAATTATGGTGGTCTGGTTGTTCTATATCTTTCTGAACAACATTTTTTTTAGATATCATTTGGTTTGGGTCAAGGCACCATAAATTATGCATAATTACACATTCTGAAGCTCTTACTCATATTTTATCTTTCTAAACAATGCACAAAGCTTCAAATTTTTGGTAGCTGAAACTGGTGATCGATTGGTTCTCATCAAAATCCAACTTCCACACACACACACTCAAAAGAGTCTTGGATGAAGTAATGCTCCTCAAGTCATGTTTTCACTACTTCTCTTGTCATCATATTTACAGGGAGCATGACCACTCTGTAGACCAACTTTCCAAATAAGCCACGCAACAGATGCAAGGTACATGACACGTGACAAAGATAAACAACAATGCACAATACCAATACTATCGTCAACCATTCACGGAGATACAACAGGAATATTCCAGTTCACAAAACCGAACATAAATTTTGAAATTTTGGGATAGTTATGGACCACTTTTGATATAGTTTGATCCTCTTTTTTGTTATCATATCAATATCCATATACTGGATTATACTCACAAGACTATCGTGACATGATGTATATACATATTTTTTATATGCTAGGTTGATGGTACTTATTCGATTGATACTAATTAGTTTTTTTTATGAGGTCATATGAACCATACAAGATGTAATTTTCATATTTTATCATAATGACAATTTTTCCTGTGAAACAAAATGCTAATATAAAATTAATATTAACATTAGAATATTTTTATTTCTGCCTCGCAAGAAAATATTTTTTATTTTAAATATCGCAATTCAACATAGAATTAATTAAGCGTTGTTAAGTAGCAAAGTAATTACATAAGTGCCTTATACTAAAAAGTAAATTAGTTTTTGTTACTTTCAATTATTTTAGCCTTGCTAAGCTGGAAATTGGAATTTTTATTTATAGTCGACATTGGTTATTTTTGTTATTTATATTTCTCAAATTTTTAATGTAAATATTATTTTATCATTTTTAAATGTAATTTTGCGTGACAATGTCTTCCTTATACTTTCCTATTACTCAATTTCTCAATTTGCTTATTGCTATTTCTAAATTTTTTAACGTAAATATTATTTTATTATTTTTAAATGTAAGGTTACATGAAAAATCTTCCATATACCTAGATATAGAGTGCCTCTAAGGTGAAAAGAAGGATATTTTGGTGGTTATTAACTCAAATATCAAAGGGACATCAATAACATTATTAAAATTATATGTGTTTAATTTTTACTAACTCTAGGAAGTGTCTAGAAAATACTAGATTATGCAAAATTCAAGGGAAAAAATGTGTAATCAAAACTAATTGCATTTATTTAAAATGTAGTTAGGATAAGTTCCTATGTTTGAGAGGATTCCCCTCAACTTCCTTCAAATATGTAAGAGAGGAATTATCTCTTTAAAAATCAAGATTTTTCCTTCCCCAAGAATAATAAGGAATGTAATGCTTTTGTTAGGAAGGCAACAAAGGACTCAATCTTCATAAATAAAAAGAAAAAATTGTGAGTAATTAGGGGTGTTATGCTTGAAATTCACTTTCACTATGAATCTTGGTCTTGGTGCCATCACTAGGCTCTCTGGTTGTTCATCCTTCTTCACAACCTATATCCCCTGTATTGGTTTTATTCTCCAATCTATTGAGTACCTCACTTTTCGAAGATTTATTTCTATTGGTGATGCGACCCAACTTTTCAGACTATGCTCCTTCTTTCCTAGTTTCCTCTCAAGTGAGATTGTCTCTTTCATTTCAAAAATTTCATCCTTTCCTGTTTTCATCTCTCTCTCTCTCTCTCTCTCTCTCTCTCCCTCACTTGTATTATTTTTAACCTCAAATTATACTTGGTTTGGTTCTTTGTCTAGCTTTGTTCTATAATTTCATCTTCATGGAAAAATTCCTCTCTAGGAAATCTTATTTGCAGCGGGTAGAATGGTTTAAATTTTAAGGTTTGTAGGTGTACCTCATAGTTTTGTTTTTGTTGGTGAATTCAACAGTCTGGCTAAGTTCTATGGCTACACTTTGGAGGAAGTGCTCTCTCTTTGAGCAATCTAATTTGCAGGTGGTAGAGTGGTTTAACTTGGATGGTAAGCAAGTGGAAAATTTCATTTCGTCTTTATTGGTGCACTTGGCATTGGAGTTCAACTTATGACTATTTTTTGCATGATATTCCATGTACATGATCGAGTTTATTAGTAGGAGAGACATTGGTGTAAGAATTTTGGTAGTGTTCTATATTCATATGCAAATATGGTGTGATAGTGTGTTCATTCTCAATGTGGTGCTAGTAGTAGGGACATGACTAGTAATGCCCATTTGTGCCCCTATGCACAATCAGGTTTATGTATGGCGAAATTTAGTAGGTGTTTGAAAGACACATTTTATTCATACAGAAGATACACTAATTTCTTCACAATAGCATATACCTATTGCAGTTGTCAAGAAACTTATTATTCAACCTCTGGAAAAATAATAGAGACACCACATTGGAACTTTTCAAGGAAAAATTGAGGCTATGTGCAAAATTGTGTTTAGGATTGGTATTTTGGTTTCATAGGTGGCTAAGTTTGATTGCCTCTATGAGGGATCAAGATTTTGAATTTGTAACCAAAATTTATATTGAATAGAATCAAAGTAAAAAATATTAAAAAAAAATTAAAAGATATCTTTCTATCATTTTTCGTGCATGTAACTTTTTATTTTTTTTACATTGTTTACAAAAACATAGAATTAAATAAATTAATCATCATATACATGCAATCTAAATAGGAAACATAAGTGTAGGTCATACCTTCACACTCTGTGATCTGATTTGAATATGAGATATGTAGCTATTATGAGTTTATTACGAGTTTTGAGAACTAAAAGGATATATATATATATATATATATATATAATATATATATATATATATATATATATATATATATATATATATATATATATATATATATATATATATATATATTACATTTCTCTAACTGCACAAGGGGTATTTCATGAGCAATTAAACACTTCACTGAGGATAAGGTAGGGTGTTTACAAGTGGTATTAGAGCATCCACTTTCAACACTTGGATCGGATTGGCTCTATCATGAGCAAGTAATAGCATAATTCCTGCAAGGGGTATCATAATGATTTGTAGAAAATTAATAAAATAAATATTTAGGTGTTAAAAGTCATCCTATGATTTATTGATTTCATGCATGTTGATTATGTTTCCATTTTGATTTTATTATGCAACATTATCTAACGATTTATATGATTTCTTATAGTCAATTATCTAATACAACATTTTGTGTTGACTGATATATGTTTTGATGACTAGGAATGTATACATAGTAGTACAAATGATTTGATATTTCATAGATATCGATGTCCTAATTTGGTTTCTTGTTATAGCTAGTTACCTTAGAAACTCCACAAAAGTAATTTCATGGTCATGATCATGTTTATTTATTTATGCCATAATACATCTAACAGTTGTGTGTGAATGATAACATATAAAAAAAAACAAGGGACAATGAGAACAAAGGATGATGATAGGGATGGTGCAACATATCTCTCACTAGTCACAACATGGATATGAAGGAGCAAGGACAATTGAAGTAAAAGGATCATTTGACCAAGTGAGAGGGGACGAATCTCCTGATTTAATGGACACCTTTAGGAGCCTAAAGGTTGATATTATAAGTTGTAAAGAAGATAACAAAATTTTGATAAAGGCTCAAGAGAGGCAAGTTGAATTGAATGTAGTAATATTGGAAAGCCTCTCATATCTACAAAGACAAAGGAAAAATGATCTAGGGGCTATTCATGGAGACAATAACAAAATTTTGAAGTGAGAAGAGAAGACAAATGGGGAAATTGGTAGTAGGTCCAGGAAGAGGCATAGGAGAGAAAGTTAGGACACAATGAGAGGAAATGCACAATTGAGCACCACAAAAAAAGAAACAAACACACATGGGGATCCCTCTGGTAGAAATTCCATCTCTGCTACTAGGAAGTATCATCACCACACTCATCATCTTCAAAGAAAGAGAGAACGGGACTATATGCTAGAAGAAATGAATAAGGCCAAACCATCTTTGTTTGATGGAGAAATTAATAAATCTAAAGATGCAGAAGCTTGGTTTCTTAGAATAAAGAATTTTTTTAGAACCCATATCTATTCTAAGAACATGAAGGAAAAAATTGCCACCTATAGTTTGAAACTGAGAGCAGATATATGGTGGGAATATTTGAATAATGTCAAGGGAATAAGAGAAGAGGAGTTGACTTGGAGAGAATTTGAAGGACTCTTTAGAATTAAATATTTATCAGACCAATATTATGACAACAAAGCAAAATAATCTTATGAGTTGAAAATGGGACATATGTCTCATGATGAGTATGCCACCAAGTTCTTATAATTGCTAATATATGTGCCATATCTGAAGGATGAGAATACATAAGCTCAGAGGTTCATTAATGGGTCATTACTATCATTCAAATATCAAATTTAAATTATGGCACCTCAAACATTGAGCGATGCCATCAAGAAACTAAAATACTATTATGAGCAGTCAAAATGCAAGTCATAGCTCAAGTCTGATTTTAAGGCCAGTGGCAGGAAAAAAAGCAGAAAAATCTACAGCAAGAATTAAAGAACATAAGAAGTTTCAATGTAATATTTTGATAAATATATAAATATGTATGTTAACTAATATATTTTAATATCAACTTACTATATCTAAATTATTGTAAACCATAAATTAAAAGATATTAATATGTATGGTTAAGTGAAAATTTTACTATTGTATATAAAAAGACGTAGAATATAAATAAAATATTTCATTGTGAGTTATATCTATATATATATATGGATAAAAATGGGAAGGTGGTTTACCCTTTCGTGAAAAACACTGGTGAAAAATTGATTTTTCTAATAGTTCATCTGAACTTTTATAAAAGTTTAGCTGAACAATTAGAAAGTTCGGGCGAACTTTGTAAATTTGTTAGGCTGAAATAATTATGCCATTTACATTGAAGACATATTGACAGCATGGGTAAACATATTTTTGGCCAGAGATGGGAAAACCAACAACAAAAGTTCGACCGAACTATTAGTTCGGCCGAACTTTTGTAAATAATTCGGCCGAACTATTTCTTATAAATATATCGACCCGCAGATAGAAAGAGGTTTTGGGCTTGTTACCATTTTTTTGTTATCGTTGTCTGATCTTTGTATCATTGTTTTGTTGTTGTGCTGGTGTTTGTTGTTGCGGGGGCGAGGAGGTGAGAATATTCGTGTTTGTGTTTATTTTTTAGTGTATTTTTTTGTGGGTTTTAATAAAATAATATTTTAATATGCTTCTCTCTATTTTTTTGTTCACAGGCTACAAATAACTTGCGTCTTCAAAGATATCCTTCCTCGTTGTTTCCTGCCTCGTCGTTTGCTGTCGTTTGTTGTCATTGTGGCCTGTCTCATTGTTTTTTGTCATTTTTTGTCGTCTCTTCATCTCCAGGTAGAGGAAAATAATCCTTTCTAATTAGTTTTTTAGATTTTATTTGTCTTTCAGTAGAGTGTTTGTTTGTGGTTATAGTGCCTGCATCCTAATTCTATACCCATGTCTGGTAACGTTTCATAAAATACCAAATAACTTTAATTAGGTTGGTAATAGATATTATCTACAATAAATTTTATACACTAATTTTGAGCGGGTCCTAAGATAGCAGTGTACCTGTAGAATTTTTATAAATCAATACTGATCATATACCAGTAAATCTTAAGAGACCTGTATTTACCAGTTGAGCTACTAGTGGATGAATATGGAAACTAAGTGATGTAGATGGTAGGTAGTGCTTAGGCTAATAGGGACAATGTATAAATATACTGGTATGAAGACTGGTAGTGATCCTACTATGCCAAAAGGGAATCATAATATAGATCAAGATAAGGATGAGGTGTGAAAATATGAAATGAACCTAAGATTTTATTTCTTATTCCTGAATTGAATTCATCATATGACTAGTCATAGTCAACATGATAGTATACCTAATAAATATCTCTAAAAGGTCTATCAAGTCCTAAAACCTTAGATGTGTACAAGAGCTTATGCATATTATATTGTGTTTAAAAATTGTAATGATACCAATCTAAGCACTTAATATTATGGAATAATCATGACCTTGTTGAATAATACTAATAAATATTGCATTGTGTACAAGCCATCCTATGCTTTCCCTTATTCTATATGGGTATATATCATAGGTCAATCACAGTATGGTTGTGACACAATTATGGAAGCATATTAGAGTATTCATAGTCATGGGGTTTGGATTGATGGGTCTCGGGGTAACTAGCTTGGCTATATGGCTAGTAAGGTTAGCTAGGTTAGATGGTTGTTTGATTGGTTGAATAGAATCAGTTCGTACAATATTCCCAATTAGCCCAAGCCAATGGGAATATACAATTTTGTTTCAATTTTCTGTTTCATGAATAAAATTGTAAAGGAGGATCAATAAAACTCCTAATCAGCAAAATAATTCAATGCCACATGTGAAAATAGCTAAATTTGGGCTATTTAAATAAGCACACTTAGGTGTGAAAGAGACTGGATCACTTTACCAAGTCAACCAGGACCAAATCAACAATGATGTCTAGATACAGTGAATCTCCTAGATGCACAACGCAGTTTTAGTTGGAGGCTAGACATGTGAATGGAGCTAAATCATTTAGATGGTTTAAGGTTTGACAAGACATTCATCCTATAAGAGGAAGAGGAGGAAAACAAAAGAAGTTTGTTGATTGAGTATATTTATGAATATATTGTATGTTTAGACATATATCATTCTCTACTATTTAGCTGAGGATAGTGTTGTTTAGCACTAGGGTGTTCCTAATCGGGAATCCCACCTCTTCCATTGAGTAGCTCTTGGAGGAGTCTTGGTGATCTTTTCCACTATCAGGAATTTGGCCAAGCTCATCTTCCAACTACAACGTAGATCCTATTGAGGGTTTGGTTGTCCTTGTAATTTGCAGCAAGTGGAGGCTAGATCTACTCAGATCTAGGCCAATCTAGTGCCTCTTTTCAGTGAGAAAGCCATATATCCCCTTGATAAGAGAGTATTAGATCTTTGGAGATGCATTTTCAGATCTTGGCATCAAGCCAAAGAAGTGCTAGAGCCTGCAACATAGTTTACCTTCCAGGACTGCATTATTTGAAAATTTAGAGTTACAGGGTGTTTTGACACACATTTGGAGGAGAGATCTTTGTTGTTGGGGTTCTGCCCTTCACTATGGTGATCCATGGATTATACTTCTGATCCATGTTCTGTTTAGATCTGATCTACTTCTATTGTATTCATCTTCAAAAATTTCTGAATACTACTGTAGATCTGCAACTTTAGATCTCAGATCTACTCTTGGTGTCTCATGTTTTGCTCAAAACCCCAAGGGGAATTTGTAAAGGAGCTCTTCCTGTGTACATATCTGATATGGATATAATATTTTGTACATAGATCTGCTCTAGATCTGGAGTGTAATATATAGTTGCTTCAACTCTTAAAAATAATGTTGTCAAATTATTTTGTCAGTCAATACATGTGTGGCAGCCCCTCTTTTTGAGGAATTTCTTCTACTCTTGTCTTCTACATTATGCCATACATTGTATGGGCCTCAATATTGAATTGGTTTATTGCTGTATATATGAATTTTGAGCCTTCTTATTAGTATCTTATTGTTTCTTAGAAAAACTGCGTTATTTTCCTACAGTATTGTTCCATATTGCTGAAGCCCCATTCTTGGGTGTTTTCCAGCCATACTAGGTGCGAGAGGTCTATTTACCTCACCTAATTTGATTTTTTCTTTTTCTCTCCTCTTGGATTTAGATGCTATATCTACAGATATAAGGGATCCAGGAGCTGCAAACTCATTTTAGTGCACATAATTCTAAAAAATGTGTTATTCTAGCAGGTATTGTTGAATCTTCCCTTCTGGGGATATTACTGTGGTATCATAGCAATCATCTTGGCAGAACCTGTGATTTGATTTTCTTAAAAGAGCCAATATGTATTCAAAACAAGATGAGCCTCTCAATAACAGAGAGAAGAGGTACCTAAGAGGAAGACAAAAGAAATTTGATTACACCAATGATGATAAAGACAAGGGAAAAGCCCCTGAATCTGGAAGTGATGAAGATGGGAAGGATTTTGCAAAAACCCTTCTGAAATCCATGCAATATCTTGATAGAGAGATCAAAGAGATGATATTGGATAGGATCAACGAATATCCTAGGATATTTCATCCTAGAGAAATCTCTGGCATGTCTCACCACTGGAATGATCAACCAATGAACTAGCCACAAGCTCCACAACGCTCTACCATGCCTAATTTTTTGGCTGTGTAAAATGAAGGGACTCTTGAGAAAGCATCCCTTAAAGACTAATCTAAATAATATGAGTCTTAGAATCATAGATTCAAGGACCACTTGAATTTTCAAGAGTTTTGTCACCTCAAGGACAAAATAAGACCAAGGCATCAGCATAGAGATGGTGGACTCACTCAGAATCATGATTGACATCACTCTATGGGTAGATTCTTTTTATCCAAGTTTGATGGGTCATCCACTTGTTCTACCAAAGCATGGGTAGAAAAACTGGATATTTACTTTCAGTTGAAGAAAGTCCCTGAGATGGAAGCTATCAAGATTGCAGCGCTGCACTTTGAAGGTGAAGCACACAATTGGTGGTTCCATGGGTTGTCTACATTGGGTCATGCCAATATGACTGCCTATTCTGAGTTTACTAGAATACTGGTGGATAGGTTTGACAGAAAGGATCCAGAAGCACCTTTCATGAGCCTTGAAAAGTTGAAGCAGACACACAATGTAGAGTCTTATATCCCTGAATTTTTGAGATTATCTGTTATGGTTCCTGATTTGTCTGCAACAAGGAGGGTGCACATGTTCATCGATGGTCTAGATGAACCTCTACATTGGTTGGTTAAATCTATCAAGCCCACTACCTTGCATGATGCCATTGAGAGGGCTAGAGAAATTCAAGATTCCTCTCCAAAAGGAAAGGCAAACTTTCAGAACAAGCCCTCTTTTCATTCTAAAGGAAATGAAGAGAAAGCTTCTCCTTCAAAGGAGAGCTCATACAAGAAGCCTCTTAATGATGAAGTCTAGAGAGATCTAAGAAAAAGGAACCTATGCTTCAATTTCCAAGAACCATGGGTACCTAGACATAGATGTGCTGCTAGTAAAGCACATTATATAGAGGTCTTCTTAGATCTTGAAGAAGATGAAGATGATGAGCCAAGGAGGGGTCATAGAACTGACAATGTTGAAGGAGATCAAACACCATGAGGAGATGGGAATGGAGAATTTGCTCCTATTGGAGGAACTCTCGCATATTTGAGAGGAGTACCTAAGTACTTGACCTTAAGAGTTCAAGGCTCAATCATGAATCAGAGGGTTTCTGTATTGATTGACAGTGGGGCTACCCACAATTTCATTGATGCCCATCTTGTGCAAAAGAGGGAAATACCCTCTAATACTTTTGAGTGATTATCTGTTTTTGTCTCGGGAGATAGAACAATGCAATGCATGCATTATGTCCCATCACTTTCGGTCACCATGGGATCCTACACTTTGGTGGATCACTTCTTTGTAGTTGACATACTAGACACCAATGTTATTTTGGGTGTTTAATGGTTGATTACATTGGGTAAAGTCACCACTGATTGGGAGACTTTGAAAATGGAATGGGTGGACAACAATAATGGTGTACCTCACATGATCAAGGGCATGCATAATTACCCCTCACACAACACTTCCACGCAAAAAACAGAGATGGATTTGCGCAGTGGAAGGAAGGACCTCACTGTCCCTTTTATTATGTTCATGAGATTTCTGCAAGGGACACTATTATCTAGTGGAAAACCACCTGGGAGGCCACCTAATTCAGTTTTGATGAGATATATCTCACTACTTGATGCTCCAAAATCAAATCCAGGAGGGATGGGAGCACTAGAAGACACAGCTACAGCGCTCGGAGACTTGGGCAAGTAGAAGAAAGAGGGATATTTTCTTCTCTCATCATCATCACCCACCTTCATTTCTGATTCTGCACTACTGGAGGAGGAGAAAGGAAGGTATGTCCTTCCTACTTGTACCTTTGGCATATGAGATGTCAAAGAGGAGCTTAGCAAAATGGAAGGTATTCCTATTGATGCATCATCAGCACTGTCATTGTTGGGTAGTGTAGATCTATATTGGAAATCCTAGCTATTGGTGGATTATTCCAAATATCTCCACACTTGTATGATGCTTAATGACCAGCTGCAGGAAGAGGGCTATCTATTCCATGAGGGAGTCATCTATTATCATGATAGGATCTTCTTACCTAGAGCCTCGAATCTCAAGGAGAGGATGCTACAAAGGGCCTACAAAGACTTCTGTTTCAGCCCTACCTATTCTATGAAGATCTACAACACTACCATGAGATGCTTTGAAATGGAAGGCTTTGGAGGAGAGCTACATCAGCATTTTATAGAATGCAAGAGCTATGAGGAGTTTGGGCAGCCAAAGGACTCTATGCAAGAGTCATTTCTACAATTTCTTCCTTCTCTTGAAAGGGGAGAAAAATCTATGCACAATTCTATGTGTAGGAGAGACATTGTTGGTGAAAAATATGATCATATAATACAAGTTTCATTTTATGATTTGACATATTCTTTCACCATGTTTATGCAGGACATGACTCCAAAAAGGATTTTTGTATCATGTAAATCTCATGGCAAACATTGGGCCACTAAAATTTCTGAAATTGGCCACTCCCTTGTTGTGCAAAGGGAGATTTCCTTTCATGATGGGTGCTTCCCAAAGCCACCAAACATATCTCACATTTTCAGCCATGATGAGATGACTTGTGCAACAAGTAAGTGGTGGGGAAACCACTTACCATACCTTGATTTGATGCATGCAGGAGATGCACTACGCTGGTACCATATGTGAGACTATGAACCACCTCCTCATGCTCAAATCTCTGTTTGTATATATGTAATGATGCTTCCATACTTAGATGATGTAGTTGTACTTTTTATGGGATTGTATGGAGGGAGGATTGGAAGTATGTATGTACCACATGGGATGGAAACTCTCTATATAACTTATGCTACATGTTTTAGAGAGAGTATTGGATCAATCATGTTTGTTTCTGTTGAGTTCTTGACTCCTTATGGGATGGATTATGTACATCTCATGATGACTTTGGAGGAAAAATTCATGGAGGTTTGGATTGGTGAACTCTTAGCTTGTGAATAAAGCTTGATCTTTGATGGTGTCACCAATGGAGGAGGAGAAGTGTTGCAGCACTCAACCTATCAGCTGCTTGAGGGCAAGCAACATTTTGGAGGGGAGGACTGCGATATTCCCAATTAGCCAAAGCCAATGGGAATATACAATTTTGTTTCAATTCTATGTTTCATGAATAAAATTTTAAAGGAGGATCAATAAAAATCCTAATAAACAAAATAAATCAATGCCACATGTGAACACAGCTAAATATGGGCTATTTACATAAGCACACTTAGGTGTGAAAGAGACTAGATCACTTGACCAAGTCAAATAGGACCAAATCAAAAATGTTGTTTAGATATAGTGAATCTCCTAGATGCACATCGCAGTTTTAGTTGGAGGCTACACATGTGAATGGAGCTAAATCATTGAGATGGTTTATGGTTTGACAAGACTTTCATCCTATAAAAGGAAGATGAGGACAACAGAAGAAGGTTATTGATTGAGTATATTTCTGAATATATTGTTTTTTTAGACATATACCATTCTTTGTTGTTTAGCTGAGGATAGTGTTGTTTAGCACTAGGGTGTTCCTGATCGGGAATCCCACCTCTTCCATTGAGTAGCTCTTGGAGGAGTCTTGCTGATCTTGTCCACTATCAGGAATTTGGCCAAGCTCATATTCCAACTACAACGCAGATCCTGTTGAGGGTTTGGTTGTCCTTGTAACTTGCAGCAAGTGAAGGCTAGATCTACTCAGATCTAGGCTAATCTAGTGCCTCTTTTAAGTGGGAAAGCCATCTATCCCCTTGATAAGAGAGTATTAGATCTTTGGAGCTTCATTTTTAGATCTTAGCATCAGGCCAAACCATTTCTAGAGCCTACAATGTTTTTTACCTTCCATAACTGCGTTATTTTCAAATGTACAGTTGCAGGGTGTTTTGACACACATTTGGAGGAGAGATCTCTGGGATTGGGGTTTTTCCCTTCACTAAGGAGATCCATGGATTATACTTCTGATCGATGTTCTGTTCGGATCTGATCTTATTCTATTGTAATCATCTTCATAAATTTATGAATACTATTGCAAATCTGCAACTTTAAATCTCAGATTTACTCTTTGTGTATCATGTTTTGCTCAAAACCCCAAGGGGAATTTATAACGGAGCACTTCTTGTGTACATATATGATATGGATATAATATTTTGTACATAGATCTGCTCTAGATCTGGAGTGTAATATACATCTGCTGAAACTCTTAAAAATAACGTTGTCAAGCTATTTTTTAGTCAATACATGTGTTGCAGCCCCTCTTTTTGAGGAATTTATTCTATTCTTGTCTTCTAAATTCTGTCATAAATTGTATGGGACTCAATATGGATTTGATTTATTACTGTATATATGAATTTTGAGCCTTCTTATTAGTCTCCTACTGTTGCTAAAGAAAACAACGCTATTTTCCTACAATATTATTGCATATTGATGCATCCCCATTCTTGGGTGTTTTCCAGCCATACTAGGTGCGGGAGGTCTATTTACCTCACCTAGTTTGATTTTTTTTTCTCTCCTCTTTGATTTAGATGCTAGATCTCTAGATCTAAGGGATCCAAGAGCTGCAAACTCATTTCAGTGCACATAATTTTGACAAATGCATTATTCTATTAGGTATTGCTGAATCTTCCTTTATGGGGATATTACAATTCCACTAGGGAGGTTTGTTTGTTGTCTTTCTTATTCCTGAACTGAAGCTTCCTAATATAGCTAGCTTTCTAATGCCTCAAAGAGAAGAGTTGTATGTGTTTTCTTGATGTATGATAGCTCTATTCTTTCCTTCAACCTCTGCAGATCTAATATCTTTTTGTTCTTCTTATGAGCACCAACTCACATATCTATTCTTTCTTAAGCTTGTAGGTTTTATTTTTTCTCTGTTGCTTCCTCGGACCTTTGTTATATTGTCTTTTTCTTTCAACGCAATGTTTATTTGTGGTTACATTTCTTATCTCCCCGAATGCTCCTTGCTAAGCTAAAACCTAAGATTTTCTTTATTATTCCTAAAATGAAGCTTCCTAATCTATCTAGCTTTCAAATGTGTCAAAGAGTAGAGTTGTATGTGTTATCCTCATGGATGATAGCTCTGTTCTTTCCTTCAAAATATGCAAATCTAATATCTCTGTGCTCTTCTTATGAGCACCAACTCACAACTATATTCTTTCTTAAGATTGTAGGTTGTATTCGTGTTTTGTTGCTTCCTGATACCTTTGTTAGATTGTATTTGTCTTTCAACAGAGTGTTTGTTTATGGTTACAATGTGTATCTTCCTGAATACTCCTTGCTAAGCTAAAACCTAAGCTTTTCTTTCTTATTCCTGAACTGAAGCTTCCTAAACTAGCTAGATTTCTAATGCCTCAAAGAGTAGAGTTGTATGTGTTTTCCTAATGGTTGATAGCTTTGTTCTTTCCTTCCCTGATAGATCTATTAATTCCTTCAACCTTTGCAGATCTAATATCTTTGTGTTCTTCTTATGAGCACCAACTCACAACTCTGTTCTTTCTTAAGCTTGTAGGTTGTATTTTTGTTTTGTTTCTTCCTTAGAACTTTGTTAGATTGTATTTGTCTTTCAGCAGAGTGTTTCTTTGTGGTTATAGTGCCTATCTTCCTGAATACTCCTTGCTAAGCTAAAACCTAAGCTTTTATTTCTTATTCCTAAATTGAAGCTTCTTAATCTAGCTAACTTTCTAATGCCTCAAGGATTAGAGTTGTATGTGTGACTATTGACAAAACTTCACCAAATACTACCACTAGTTGTTTAAGTAAGTGTATAAAATAATTTTATACCCCTTTCCACTTATTACATCAATCATAAGTTTTTATGTGTAGATTTTAGGCCCACCTCACTAGATGATGTGGTGGTTTTATTGTAACTGAGATGATTAAATTACTAGGATTGAGGTTGGCTATTTTAAAAAAATTAACCAAACATTGATTTAGTAATACTTTTCATTTTTTTGGACTCTTATGCATTTAAATTGGTTTCATCGTGGTTTTTATGAAGTGTTTCTGAATCTAAAAAATTTTGTATTTATTAGAGTTATGTATTTTAGGTGAAAAATGGAATTTCATAAGATATTTTCCCTTTCAGAGGGACTTACAAAATATTATAGCAACTGGGAATTGATTTCCTAATGTACAATGGATTGAAATGGCTAAATATGGTTGATTCATTTGTACATAATTGTGTACAATAGATTGAAATTGCTAAATATGGTTGATTCATGTGTACATAAGAGCTTGTTTGATTCTTAGATATCAGTTTTCCTCAAAGAATTGAAAACAATGTGTTATAGGATGGATTCTTATAGCTTCCTTATTTTCTATTTCTTATAGTAGATGCACACAAATTTATTTGACTTGCAAAATCTTACATCAATTGATTTCCTTATGTACAATGGATTGAAATGGCTAAATATGGTTGATTCATGTGTACATCATTGTGTGCAATGGATTTAAATGGCTAAATATGGTTGATTCATGTGTACAAAATATCTTGTTTGATTCTTAGATATAAATTTTCCTCAAAATAATTGAAAACAATGTGTTATTAGATGGATTCTTATAGCTTCCTTATTGTCTATTTCCTATAGTAGATGCACACAAATTTTCTCTGACTTACAAAACCTTATAGAAATTGACTTCCTTGTGTACAATGGATTGAAATGGCTAAATATGGTTGATTCATGTGTACATAATTATGTACAATGGATTGAAATGGATAAATATGGTTGATTGATGTGTACATAACAACTTGTTTGATTCTTAGATATCAATTTTCCTCAAAGAATTGAAATCAATGTGTTATAGGATGGGTTCTTGTATCTTCCTTATTGTCTATTTCCTATAGTAGATGCACACAAATTTTGTTCTACCTTTTTATAGAATTGAAGAAATATTGATTCCTTATAAGTTGATATAATTACATTGGATAGCTTTGATAGTGGTTGGAAAACTGAATATTGGAAATACATATGAAGTGAAATTGAATGGTATTCTATGAAAAAGGTGAAATGCATGTTGATTATTCTTTATCATTTTATGCATTTGGAGGCATGATGTTAATAGAAATTATTGATAGAAATGGTTTATTCGAGTAATGAAGACCCTTGGCTTCTTACCATAATGCTACTATAGGTTTTCCACTGTATTAATATTTATGTTGATGCTAAATATCTTTTATTAATGTACCTAAATTTACACCTTCCATGATGCTTCCTCTCCTAGTGTTGTAATTTACTTTTATAATCTTGTAAAATGCTAAAATTGTAGTTTTTTTATGATGTAATGGATATTACTAATCTAGATTATGTACATTTACTTTTATAATCTTGTAAAATGTTAAAAGTGGAGTGTTTTATGACATAATGGATATTAGTAATATATATTAATAGAGTGATATGAGGATAGTGTGTAGGTTGATGTTCAAGTTGTAAAATTCTTGTACATATCAAGGATGAATGATAGTACAAGAAAAAATGACATTATTATATTATTAGACAATATTTTAGGTGCTAAATCATACTTCTTATTAAGCACATAACTAATGCAAGTTGAAAATTATTTTCCAATGTTCTTAGCCTATTTATAGATGTCAAAGTAAAGGTTTCTAGATGTGATTTATCCCATAAACATTAAGGGAAACTAAACTTTAAGGAAAACCATGTACATGTCATTTCTCCCACAAACGCATCAAGGTGTGACTATTGACATAACTTCATCAAGCACTACCAGTAGTTGTTTTAGTAAGCGCATAAAATAATTTTGCAAAGCATGCACATGTCATTCCTCCCACAAACTCATCAAGGTGTGAATTTTGAAATCAGTTCATCAACCAATACCACTAGTTGCTTTAGTAAGTGCATAAAATAAATTTTCAAAATTTAACGCAAAGTTTAAAGAAAACTATGTACATGCCATTTATATGTCATTTCTCCCATAACTTTAAGGAAAAATTTAAGGATAACCATGTACATACATGTAATTTCTCCCATTTCTCCCATAAACTCAAGGAAAAATTTAAGGATAACCATCTACATGTCATTTCTATGTCATTTCTCCCATAAAAGTTAAGGAAAAATTTAAGGATAAACATGTACATACATTTCATTTCTCCCATTAACTCAAGGAAAACATTAAGGATAACCATGTACATGTCAATTCTCTGATAAAATTTAAGGCATTTTCTAGTGTTTTTGGAATCATGTGCATGTCATTTCTATGTCATTTATCCCATAACATTTAAGGAAAACCATGTACATACATATCATTTCTCCCATTTCCCCCATAAACTCAAGGAAAAATTTAAGGATAACCATGTACATGTCATTTCGCCGATAAAATTTAAGGTGTTATCACTCCAATAATTCTCAAGGGTTATTTATATTTTGGTTTAAAGAATATTAGAGGTAATAACAAACCTACTTTTAAGCCTTAGGATCTATCCTTCCTAACGCTCAGAGAGGGCTTGCTCTATATGATTTATCATTTTTGATATGTAGGATTACATAGGATTTGATTTTGGATTTAGCTTGGTGGTGAAATCACTTACTTAGATGGATAGATGTAGGTTAGTATTACATTAGGCTAATGGAGTCAAAGTGTGAATGAACAGAAGCAGGATCAATGTTCTAAAGGGAAGCATTCACAGGGAAAGATAGTTTAGTCACTTCAAATCCTTAGGTTGATGCTCAAAATGGTTTCAATCGGGGTAAGAGAGCAATTAAGGGTTCTCAAATCCGGATAATGAGTGAAAAGACATAGGTCAATCGAAATAAGGGAGAAATTAAGAATTCCCTAACCTGGATATTAGAAGAAAAACAAATAAATGATAAAAATTTCAAGATAGAGTGTAATTAAACATATTCTTTAATAACATTCCAGTTTTATCATTTAGATTAAGAAAATATATGAGCATGTGAAAACTTCAGAAAGAAACAATTGAACAAATAGAAAGTACTTCACCGTAGTGGCCCAACACATGAATCCTGTAATATAATCTCTTTAGTGCTTTATTCCAGTCTGTTAACTTGAAATTGGTACAATCACCCTCAGGTTCCAGAATAACACAAATATAGAAATGTTCAACAAATCATCCACACTCAATACTTCAAAATGTGAAGTAGTTATACAAAAGCTCTTAAAAAATATCCTAAAACAACTTAGGAATTATTCAAGGAAAAAGAAATATCTTCATACAAGAAGATAGAGACAACTATATAACTAATGCAAGTTGTCCCTCCTTTTATTGATTTTATGTTTAATTGTTGATATTTTGCAGCTGATTTGTCTCTAATTGTTGCTCAACGAAGGCTGCAGTTAGTGAGTGAGGTGTCCTCTATACTGACAGCTTTATCTCTGTTTTGATTTTTACTTTGACCTTTCAAATGATACACTTTAAACTATATTTTGTAATTTCTGATTTGACTTTAAACTATACCTTTAATCTGATACACTTTAACTATTTGATACTCTTTGAATGACTCTTTTTACTTGTTGTTTAAACTTTGATATTGGATGCTTTGTTTACCTTTGACCGCTCTGTTTTACTGTTGTTCTCTTCACAGTAAATAAGTAATTTTTTCCCAAAATTCTACCTCTCGCAATTTGATCTTCATCATCCTTTTGAATATTTCATCGGCTTCAGTATACTTTGAGAATGTAGGCTTGCTAACAAATAAGTGTTTTACCTCATGTTGTAGGTAAAAAATATTCTTAAAGTTTTTGTAAAGTACCTTCCCTTTTGGAATACCTTGCCTGGCTGATTTATTAGCTTTCTCTTTAGCCGCTTCTCTCATCTTCTTTTCATAATCATCCTGCTTCATTAGTTTGTGATGAATATCTAATGGATTTGGAAGGAATTTTTTCCTTAGGATATTAAACTTCATCATGAACCTTGTAATGGAAACCTCCATGTTTTGGCATTTTTATTCTAGCTGTTTCATTAGATTCTTCTTAGAAATAACCTTCCTAAATTCTAGGATGGTTTATGTCCTGTCACTAATTATGATTTCTTCAAGTTCTTGCCTATTCTTGGAATTAAGGAATTTGATGATTTCATTAGCTTCTTCAGGTTTCTTACCAAGCTCTTCTTTTATCTTCTGGATGGTTTCTCTTGCTGCTTTGACTAAGTCTTTCTGTTCATAGATAACCTTTATGGATGGCCAAATATCATTGATAAATTCAATTATATTGGCCCATAGCTACTGCTTGGGTTGTGCCATTGGTTCTTTTAGTGTTAGATCTTTCACTAAATTCTAAAATTTCTCGTTCAACTTGTTTTCCTTCTGTTCTTCATTCTTGTGCATTATATTAGAAAGTTTATTTTCATCTTCTAGAATTTTAAGTTGTTCTTTAAGTATGTTAATTTCCTTTCTCTGGATAGACATGTCTTGCATAGTTTTTATTAGTTTACTTGCTTCATCTGTAGGTTGTACTGCTGTTGTTGAAGAATTTGTTGTTGAATTTGTTGATGAGGTGACAGGTAATTCTGTAGCCATTGGTATTGTAGGGGTCAATGATTCTGCTAATGTGGAAGATACAACAGTAGTGACTACAAGAGTTATAGTGACAGGAACGTCTTCTTTGGCCTTTTTCTCCTGGACCAATTTGTCCATTTAATTCTTCATTTCCTTTATCTTGGAAGTCAACTGAAGTACGAGATTCATCATCTCATATTTCCAATTTTCATGTTGTAACAGTTCCTTTGCTTGAGGATGTTCTGTTGGAGGCAGGTTAAGTTGCTTCTTTAAAGAAGAAAAGTTTGCATTCTTCTTTTTTAATGAATTCATATGCAACTTTTACATTATTAGGATCATATCCTACTTCTATAAAGAAATCTTCCAGTGATTTGATTATATTATCCTTATCATGTGAGGATGCCTTCTCCAATTTAAGTTGATCTTTGATGTTACCAAGAGTTTTTTGGAGCTTCTATACACTCATGGATTTATTTGTCGTTGTATAATAAAGCATTACACCAGCTTGTTTGTGAAATTCTATCTCATCAATATGATGAGAATATTTTTCTTGAACTTCATACGATGAATTTTTTTAATTTGCTGGTGTTTTGGGATGCTTTACTTTAGGTTGGAGGAACATCATATGCATCTTCCTAGTTTTGTAATCAAAAGCAGAAATCAGACTGCTTTGGTCACTGGGTGACTGCTTCCAATATTGGTTGTATGTATCAGTCTTCAAAGCTTCAATTCTCATCTTTATCTCTTTTCATTTCTGCATAATATCCATCTCCTTCTTTGTTGGTTTTCTGGAAGAAGGTGTTTCAACACTGTGTTTCTTCTGAATAAGATGAGTGTTTGAATTTGAAGGTTGATGTGTTTCTTTAGCAACTGCAACTGGTACATTATCTTTCACTACTGTTTTTGTATCAATCACTTCTATTGTTTCCACTTCTTCATTGACATGATTTAATTTTCGCTTCTTCCTGTACATTAATTTAAATTTCGTTTTAGTAGTTTTCTCTCCAGTGTATGATCCTTCCTCTCTGATTCTTTTTGAATTCCTATCTTCTTGGGATGGAGTTTTAAAGGTTTGACTAGTATCACCTTGCTTCTCTTCCTCTACCAAGGTGTTCTCCAACCATTCATACTGATTGGAGTATTTCTCAATATTTGGTTTATTTTCATGTACATAAGGAGTTAGTTTGCATTTAACTCTCAGTTTACTTATCACTCCTAGAGGATAATAATACCACAGAAAACTCTTACTGAATTTAAACTCCTGCAAATAATTTTCAGCCTCTGGACCTACATATATACTGTTACAAATGAAAGGGCCAACCTGATTTTTTATTTTGAATTGTGTCTTTTTCGTAGCTTCCAGGAAATTGATTGGATCAGAATTAATAATCTCTCTGATATACTCAAGGGAAAATAACCTCAATGGGAGGTATTTGGGTAGTTTATGTGGAATAAGATTTGATCCATATACCCTTATCTTTGTGTGGTTTTGGTACAACTACCAATATCCTATTATATTATTCTCTGGCAACTGCAAGACCTTTTTAATCTCCTCACTGATTCTGGGTTGCATGCTGTTATTCAGCATATTGACCATAGGATGAATTAAAGAATAAATAATCTCTGTATAGGTGGATTGTGTGGAGTCTTTTTTGATAGTTTGAGTCCAAAATATGATTGACTGTGGGTTACCTTCAATATCAATATTTTTATGGTTGATGGAAAATTTCTCTGATTTAAAATACAAAAAATTGTGGAATAGGACTGAGGAATACATGAAAACACCTTCTTTAGGCATTTTGGCAAATTGTTCATGAATATTATCAGCAAGATATTGGGAAAAAATAAAAATGGTAGTAGGAGGCTCACTAGGTGTGAAAGTAGACAAAAAACCTAGTACTGCAACATCAACATGCTCATATTTGAAATAACCAAGAATAAAAGACAAGATTCTAATGGTATGTATGGTTCTTTCATAAAATTTTGCAGATGGGCAAGGAGGATTTATCTTGGGAATTTCTACCGATGAAGCCATGAAAGTTTGGAATATCTGGAACCTCTTGGGGAAGTCTAGATTCAGATACAAATGTGTAAAATCCTCAATGGAAAAAGTGGTTTCATCTAGCCCAGATTGGTTCTGGAGCATTTGATTAATTGATTCAACTGTAATAGTAAAGATAATTTTTTTTAGGGTTTATTATGGCTGTCTGGTTAGGGAAATAGAAATATTAACAAAGTCTGATTACTTCTAGGCATTGGAAAGTTTGTGGGAATACATACTTTGGTAAATTATATTCCCAAATGAAAACCTCATCTTCTTGGTCTATGGATTTTTCATGGCTCCAGCAATGGAGCTCAAGAAGGTTAAATTTAGTGATTGTGTCATTATTTTTCAAATATTTATCAGCCAGTGGGGTGTGTTGTACATCTACAACTGGAGGTTGCAGAGGATTTATAGATACAATGATTTTGGAAGCCATTCTTTTGTTAAATTTCTTCAATTGATTAATCTTTTGACTTAGAAAAAATTGATTTAGGTATGTAGGAGCACCTTTGACAGACTTATAATAGTTTGTAGACTTATTTAAGAATCCAATTGGTTAATTATTACTCTCTGTAATAAAAAATAGTCTCAGGCCTTGGGAATCTGTAAAATAAGTCTAGAGTTTGCAGAAGAAATGATTTGGGAAGCTATAGGGATTTCCTTTTAGGTCTCCAAAGGCTTCTACTCGTTTCAATTAATCAAATTGTATTCTCTGTAACCCAAAGAAATATTAGTACCTCATAATTCTGTAAAAGGAAAACAAGGATCTGCAGAAAAGGATTGGAAGGCAAGGATGGTTTTCTTAAGGTCTACAGAAGGCAACTATTTTAATTCAATTACTGATTATTTTTTTATTGCTTTAGGAACATGCCTAAGCACTGAATAATACCTAGATAAAATGAGGATTTTGATTTGCAGAAGGGTTCTGAGGTAGTGAAAGGCTTTCTGAGGCTTCAGGGATATTTATACTATTTCGGTCTGGCTCTGCAATAATTGTAGCAGTGAATGGTTGAATTCTTGTTGAATTTCGGTTTAAAACAGGGTTGACAACAAATTTTTCAGTCTGGAATAGCTCTTCTATGGAAAAATGTAACAGAAATGGTAAAAAAGTGTGAAATGGGCAGCTATATGGTATTTTTAACCAAAAGTGTTTATATTGAATGTGCGGTCAATTGAAATGGGCAAGGTGGTTTCCACAATGGGCAATAATACCACTGAGCGGTTTTCGCATGAGCCAAAGGTGGTTGGTGGTATAGGTCTTGAGGATGCGATCAAATGAAAGAATGCCATGTAGTCAGGAGCGGAGCTCTGAAAACCATGTATTTCGCAAGGTTGGGGTGCGATTAAGGATCGGACTATAGATGTGCGACAAGGCTTATGGGTTGTCTGATCTGACCTATTAAGATCCGATAGTTTGGAGAATATGGTGGATGTGTCGGGATGGATAGGCGTGGGGCCCAGTAATTAAGCTACACGATAGGGTTATAACATATATGGTCAGGTTTTTTTCTTTTTTTTTTTTTTTTTTTTTTTTTTTTTTTGCTCGTTTAGACTAATCCTAATCTTCCCATTTTTTTCTCCTTCCATTCCACCCATGGGTTTCGAACCGGTGACCTTACAGAACGGAGTGCCTTAACAGTGCACCCCATCACCGACTGTTCTACACCACATGGGCGGGTTATAACATATATGGTCAGGTTTTAGTTTATGCGATTGGGTTAAATGTATAACCAATAGGGTTAGGGAAAGTCGAACTTTATAATAGGCAGGGATAATATGAAATGGGGTATGGAAATATATCATATCTGGGGAAATAAAACCATATGTTATAAAGGAAATATGGGTTGGGGAAATTTATATATAAAGGAATTAATTAATATGGGATAAAGGTGTTCTAGGGGATTTAATATACAAATTCAAATGTTAATATGTGCGGGATTTATCATTACATCTTTATATCACGAAGGGATATTTGTATTGGGGCCCAAAATATAGATCTAAGCTTTTAGACTTGGGATAAAGTATTTTTATGGGTTTTATGACTAGAAGGAAATTAATAAGGGGTTTTTTTACCTTTCCAAATATAAAATGTCTTTTAACTTAGGAAAAGGGATTTTTTGCAAGGAAAAAGGAGTGAAATAAGGGGAAAGAATAAAAATGAAGGGGAAGGGGTATTTTTACAAGGAGAATGAATTTGGAGGGAAATTAGAAAGTATGAATTGACCAATTTTCTACTATCCATGCCTTGTGAAAACTGCTTTTACCTACGCATCTGCTAACCTAACATTTTTTCTTCATTTACATGGGTGCATTTGAGCTTGTAGACCCTTATTCATTTTTCATTTAGACAACAAACTATCTAATTCTATCCTTATTTCTTCCAAGGGCTCAGATTGAACTCTTGAGCTCCTTATTCTCTACATAACTACTAATCTGCCAAGATTAAATAGTTTGGCTAAATATTTATTTTCTATCTATCAGCATAAAATTTAAAGCATGAAAGGTCAAGATCAAGTAGTTTGACCTTCATGGATTGTGGCATTTTTGACAATCTGCACACAAAATTATTTTTCCACGTGAAGCAAAAAGTAGTGCCATTTGGATTTGCATCACTTTCATGGTCTATTTTTATCTCTTTTTTGTTTGGGGTTCATTTTTTATTCTTTTTTATATTTTTCTTTCAATTCCTTTGATTTTTCTTTTAAGACTTTCACCCTCTTTACATTTTTTATTTTTAATATAATTTTTTTTGTAGAAATAAAAGTACGTACATATTATAAGACTTATCAATGTCAATTCAAAATTATGAATCCTATCATTATAGGACCCTAACAGTCGCTCCACATGGGGATGGCATTTCCTGGTGAAATGTCAAGAACTTTAAGATCGACAGCCTTGAATTTTGACTGTGATTTTGCCTTGGAACTGTTTTTTAAGCTCTACATTATTCATACTTATGATATTTTGTCATTCAAAGCTTAGTGCCTTCTCTCCAGGGTTCAACTTTGCAAGTAAAACATCCAATCCAATCTAAGCTCTACAATGTTATGTACAATGAGTAAAGTAAATAAAGTGAACTATTGTTATTCTGGGTAATAGTAATGCTTTAACATTATACCATTAATAGTTCCACATGGCAGATCTGATCCATCAAACTCCTTAAAAAAGAATGCATTGTTACCTCTGTAACCATAAATGACATAGGGACCTTTCCATAGGAAATAAAATTTAACATGTTTACCATTCTCTTCTCTCCTGGAATCCCACTTGAGAACTTTATCACCTATGTAAAAATCATCTTCCTTAGTCTTCTTTTCAAATATATTTTTAATATTACCTTGGACAAATTGTGACTTAAGATAGAATTCTTCCCTGGTTTGCTGCAAGTGTATAGTTTGATTTATCCTTCTCTAAATATCATTGGTTTCTACCTATAATTCTCTTTAAGCAATCAATTCAATAAAATTCCACCATGATCTTTCCAAACAGTGCATTATCTATGATACAAAATTTCATTTCCTTTAACTTTAAAAATCTAGCTTTAGTTCTTGAAAATCTAGGAAGATCTTGTAAATTTAGTAATACAAATATGATATCTGAATATCATGGTGAATATAAAAAGGCTTCACTGATCGACGGAGTCGCCATATCTTCCTGATCATCTAATTGCGAAATAAAATTTATATCTAAATCATGAAAGTTTGATTCAGCCATGAGTTTGGCTAAACCTTGACCTTTAATGAGTTTGGTGGGCTTAATTTCTATGTCGTATTCCAAAATGGCGGCAATCCATTTTCCTCTCTTACCATTAGGCCTATTCTGAGTTATAATATCCTTCACTACTAAATTTGGAACATAAGCAATGATGTGTGAATACAGGATGTGCACTCTAAAGTCTTTGATAGCCTTCACTAAAGCTAGTGCCTGCTTTTCCATTATGTTATACTTTAAAATGACATCTCTAAGTGATTTGATGAAAAAATAAATGGGTTGTTCATAGCCCTGATCATTCTTCTGCAATAAAACTATAGAAATAGTATGTTGTAAAGAAAAATAATAAATAATGAAATTTTTTTTGAAATCAAGACTTATTAGGACTGGTGTTCTTGTCAAGGCTTGTTTGATTGATTCAAATGATTGTTTGGCCTCTACAGTGCATTTAAGTGCTGAGTCTTTTTTCAACATATTATTGAGTTATCTAATTATTTCTTCTAATTTGAAATGAATCTTTTGAGAAAATTGGTTTTACCTAAGAAAGTCTGCAATTCTTTAATATTCCTAGGATGGCTTATGTTCAAAATGGCCTCTATTCTAGCTGGGTCTATCCTAATTACCTATTTTGATATAATATTTCCTAATATTTTTCCTTCTTCAAGCCCAAAGAGAGTATTTTTGGGATTTAAAGAAATGACAAATTTCCTGAAGTTGATAAACACTTGTCTTAGGCGATCTAGATGTTCATTATCATTTTTTGAAAATAAAGTTATGTCATCTAGATATATTACAAGAAAATCATGAATTTTCTTCGGAAAATCTATATCCATAGCTCTCTAAAAATTGGCTCTTGCATTCATTAATCGAAAAGGCATTTTCACATACATGAAAGTACCCCAAGGAGTAGTAAATGCAGTCTTTCATTGGCCTTCTTTTGGAACTAAAATCTGGTTGTATCCAGAGAATCCATCAAGTAATGAAATCCTGGATGAACCAACCACCCTCTGTAAAATATGATCCATCTTGGGGAGAGGGTAGTTATCTTTTAAGGACACTTTGTTTAAGTTCCAGAAATCAACACAAAGTCTGATTTCCCCTGTCTTCTTCCTAGTGGGAACTAGGTTTGAAACCCAATCAGAATATATGATAGGTGCAATTATCTAGGCTTCATACATTCTCTTAACCTCTTTTTCAATTAAAGGCATTAAAATTGGATTGATTCTTCTAAGTTTTTGATTGAAGGGTTTTTGGTCTTCTTTAATAGGTATTTTGTGTTGTATTATGCTAGTTTCATAAGATTTTAAGTCTTCATAACTCCATGCGAATACATCCTGAAATTCCTTAAATAGAGCTATATATTTCAATTTTTCTTCTTGAGGTAGGTCTTTTGAAATTTTGATGAGTTAAGGCCTTTTTTCTATTCCTCTATTACATTCTTCTATATCTGATCTTAATGGTTCCATCTTTGGTTTTCTTGCAACATCATTTGAATCAAAAAGATCTTCTAATGGGGCTAATCCCTTAGGTAAAAGGTTATTTTTAAGTTCTAAAATGTCATAATCATCATCTGCTAATTCTTATATTTCCACATTTTCTAGTTTATCTATTTCTACTTGAGTGAATTTAGTGGGTTTAGTGAAATATGAGTTATTTACATCTATCTCATTGTCTATTTTATCATGTATTGTACAATCTGTGTCTATGTTGCAACTGTGAAATTCTTCCTTAGCATTCATGAAACGATAGATTTGTTCATCCTCTGAAAATATATGCCAATATTTTAGATTATCTTGTATAGTAGGCTTGTGTTTAACTTCTGTTGTATATTGATGATTTGGTTGAAAAGGAAGATTACAGGTACTAGCAAAATTTTATAAACTGTGTGCTTGTATGTTTTGTTTTCTAGGTATTACAACATAGTCGCACTCAAGCAATTCTTTGATCAAATCTAAAACAATTTCTCTATAAACACTATTACCGATGAAATAGGTAACTGCACTTTTACCTACTTTTTTTTGGTAGCATAAAAAGCACCCGATTTTGAAAAGTGGTGATGCAGAATCACCCGTTTTTTTAGCACATTTTTGACACTCTAATATTTTTATTTATGAAGTATGAATATTTGTTTTAAAATGTTAGT
Organism: Pinus albicaulis; assembly: GCA_034641835.2. Lineage (NCBI taxonomy): Eukaryota > Viridiplantae > Streptophyta > Pinopsida > Pinales > Pinaceae > Pinus > Pinus albicaulis. The sequence goes on from CM076578.1 coordinate 1,764,509,695, forward strand.
GATTTTCATGCTAATTTTGAAACGTATTGATGCAGCATCAACTTTTTTTTTAGAGCGATGATTTTCATGCTAATTTTGAAACGTATTGATGCAACATCAATCTTTTTTTTTTAGAGTGGTGATTTTCATGTTGGTAATAAAACACAAAACTTAGATAAAAATATATATATATATAAAAACAATTTAAAAAACAATAAAAATGTAAAAAAAAAAAAATTAACTCGTAAAAATAAAATATTTAAACAAAAATAAATAAAAAATACAAAAAAATACAAAAATATTTGAAAATTATATCAAAAGAAATGACAAAATTTGAAAAAAAAACACATAATTTAAAGAAAAAAAACAAAAATTAACCAAAAAAAATGCTCATGAGCCTCCAAGTTATTTAAAAACCATCTAATTAAAAAAAAAAAATTAAATAGAAAATTTAAAAATAATTTAAATTACAAAATTAAAATTTAGATAAAAAAAATAAAATATAAAAAAGAAAAAAATAAATTTAAAAATCTAAATTAAAAAAATAATAATAATAAGAAAACAAAAATACAAATTTTAAAATTAACAAAAAAAAAATAAAATAAAATAAAAAACAAAATTTAAAATTGAAAAAGAAAATTAAAATAAAAGAATTAAAATAAAAAAAAAACTATCATTAAAAAACAAAAAAATGAAAGAAACCACGTGCAAATAATTAAAAAACAAATATCCATAAATTTACTTTTTTTTTTTAAGTGAAGCAATTTATAAATTTTAAAAATGAAAAACCAAATAAACTAAAAGATTAAAAAAAAATTAAATTAAATTAAAATTTAATAAATTTAATGAATAAATTTTTAAAATTTTAAAAAATAATTAATCTAAAATATTAAATTTAAAAACAAAATTTAAAAAAAAACAAAAAAAATTAAAACAAATTGAATTTAAAATAAAAAATTTGAATTAAAAAATAATAATTTTAAATTTCTTGAATTTAAAAAAAATATATATATATATATATATATATATATATATATATATATATATATATATATATATATATATTAAAAATTTAGAAAAAAAATTTAAAAAAAAAGAATTTTTTGATCGTGGTGGCGCCGCCAATCGGCCTCACGCTCAGGTGGCGGCAGAGGCCTCCGCAGCTGGGCAGGCGGCTACATGCAGCCTCCCCGCCTGCCCAGCGGCCGGCCTTCGCCGCCACCTGGGTGGGAGGCCGATTCCGGGAATTGCTCTCCCGCGACGAGAGGCCAATTTCGGGAATCACCCTGAGGCGATTCCGTGAATCGGATTGAGGCCAATTCCGGGAATCGCCCTCCCGCCCAGCGTTCCCGCTTGCCCAGCGGCCGGCCTCCGCCGCCACCTGGGCGGGAGGCCGATTTTGAGAATCGCCCTCCCGCGGTGGGTGGCAGATTTCGGGAATTGCCCTCCTGTGGAGGGTGGCCGATTCTGGGAATCGCCCTCCCGCGGCGAGAGGCCGATTTCGGGAATCGCCCTGAGTCCGATTCCGTGAATCGCCCTGAGGCCGATTTCGTGAATCGCTCTCGCGCCGTGGGAGGCCAATTCCGAGAATCGCCCTGAGGCCGATTCCGCGAATCGCCCTCCCGCGTCGCAGGAGGGCGATTCCCGGAATCGGCCTCTTGTCGTGGGAGGGCGATTCCCAGAATTGGCCTCAAGGTGATTCCTGGAATCGGCCTCCCGCCGCGGGAGGGCGATTCCCGGAATCGACCTCCCGCCGCGGGAGGGTGATTCTCGGAATTGCCCTCCTGCCTAGCGGCCGGCCTCTGCCGTCACCTGGGCAGGAGGCCGATTGGTGGCGCCACCACGATAAAAATTTTTATTTTTTTATTTTTATAATTTTTATAATTTTTTTTTTATAATTTGATTTTTTTTTATTAAAAAAATATAATTTTTTTTTTTTTAAATTTAACTTTTATATTTAAAATTTAATTTTTTTAATTTTTTTTTTTAATTTTATTCATTTTTAAAAATTTTTTTTTTCTCAATTTTGTTAATAATTTTTTATTAAATTTTGTATTTTTTTTTTTATTTAATTGATTTTTTTTTAATATTTTCATTTTTTTTATTATTAAATTTTATTTTTAGTTTTTTCATTTAATTTTTTAAAATATAGTAATTTTTTTTTTAATTTATTTGAATTTAATACTTTTTTTAAATTTTTTTATTTTTTTATTATTATTTTTTTCATTACATAAAATTTTTATATTTTTTTTATTTCAATTAAAATTGTGTATTTAAAATTAGATTTTTTTTTAAGTTAAACTTAATATTTTCAAATTAATTTGTTTTTTATTTTATTTTTTATTTAATATATATTTTTTTAATTTATTTTTTTCAATTTTTCAATTTTAATTGATTTTTAAATTTTTTTTAACTTTTTATTTTAACAATGTTTGTTTGTTTTGTTTTTTTTTGTTTTGTTTTTTTTTTTTTTTTTTTTTATATTTAAATTTTTTTTTTTTTCAAAATTTATTTGTTTATTCATTTATTTATTAAAATTTAATATTTTTTTTTAATTTTAATTTGTTATTTTAATATTAACTTTTTTTTTTAAATTTAATAAAATCTAATATATATATTTTTAATTTAAGTTCATATATATATATATATATATATATATATATATATATATATATATATATATATATATATATTATTTTTTATCATTTAAATTTAGTTTATTTTTTAAAATCTATTTGTTTTTTTAATATATATTTTTTTAAATTTAATATTTTTATTGTATTTTATTTTTAATTTTTAATTTTTAATTAATTTTTCATTTTTTTACTTTTAATTTCAATAATGTTTTTTTTTGTAATTTTTATTTTAAAGTTTTAAATTTATTAAAATTTAATATATTTCTTTAAATTTATTTTTTTATTTTAAATTTTTTTTTTTTTTTTTTTAATTTAATAAACTTTTTTATTTTTCCTTTTTAAATTTAATTTCTATATTTTATTTTTTCTAATTTCTTTCTTTTTTTAACTTGTTTTTCTTTTTAATTTAATATTTTTATTTTCTTTTTATTGTTATTTTTTTATTTCTATATATTTTGAAATTTTAATCTTTAAATTTTTATTTTTGTTTTTTATTTTTTATTTTTTTCTTAAATTTTAGGTTTTTTTTAATGTTTGAATTAAAATTTTTATTTTTATTTTGTTTTTATTTTGTTTTCCTATATATTTTTAAATTTTAAGCTTTAAAATGTTTTTATTTTTTAAATTTATTTTTTTTCTTAAATTTTAGGTTTTTTTTTAATGTTTGAATTTTAAAAATTAAAAAATGTTATTTCTATTTTTAAAAATGTCAAAAATATGACCATTTTTTTAATTTTGTTATTCCATCATCAACTGGTTTTGTTTTGAGGATGTTTTTTCAATCCTTTTTTCAAGAAACAATTTTGTTTTTAGCATAATTTTATAAAATGTTGAAATTTGACCTTAAAAGAAAACCAAGTCATTCTGGAATACACTTTTTTTGTTTTTGGGGTGTTTTTTCATGTTTTTTGAGTCTTTTTGGGCTAGAGTTCCCGTTTTGAGGTCAGGTTACCTATTTTATCAGTAACAGTGTTTATATTGGATTAATCTACAATTATACACAAAATATTCTCCTCTAATTTGTTTTACAATTAATTAAGAGTCTCCCATGATAGAAACTCTTTTCCCTCCTAAATTTATAACAATCTGCAATCCTAAAATTAGAGCTTCATACTTTGTCATGTTGCTTGTACATTTGGAGTTTAATCTAAAAGCATGACCTTCATAATGGTTGTTTTGCATGTTTTGAATCCAAACTCCTGCTCGTGCTCCTAATTTATTCACTGATCCATCAAAATCTAGGTACCACATTGATTCATGAAATATGTTTTCACTATCTGGTTATTTCTCTTTTTGTTTTAATTCCGTGTTGTTATCTATACCAGTTTCAGAATTACATAAAATGAAAGAGTCCATATCAGTAGGTGTAGAATAAATAGGATAATTTTGAGGTCTTTCTACACTACTAAACATGTACTTCATTAATGTCTCTTTGTAAAGTTTCTTGGGTTGTCCAAAAACTGAAATAGTGTCATAAGACATGTCTAACTATAGAGATCCCTACAGTTTTTCTCCCCATGAGAAAGATAATAGCATTCCATACTTAGGAGGGATATCAACTACTACAATATCCATGAATATTCTTTTTCCAGGGTATTGAACTAAAGTGACACATAAAACTTTGATTAATCCTAGACATTTCACTTTACTCGAATCAAATGAGAAAAGATCTTTATAAAGTCTATTGATGTCTAAATTAAAGGTTTCCATAATGGCTTTTGGCATTAAATTCTGTGAAGCTCCAGAGTCTAGCATAGCATTATGTAAAATCTGATCATGAACAGTCAAGCTAATGTAGAAAGGAGGAACTCCTCCCTCTTGGTGTTTTCCATTTACTTCAAGACAAAATATTAATTCTGGTTGGTCATCACTGAAGTTGACAGAGTCTTCTCCTTCATTTATGTTTAATGTGTCAGGCATCTTCAGTTTGGCAATTTCAGTTTGGATGTTGAATGATGTTTGTGATTTTCCTAATTGAATTATTTCTTCTTTTGTAACTGTAGTTTGGGTATGCTTCTCTTCTTTTTCTACAGCTGGTTTCTCATTTTTTGTTTGTGTTTCCACTGTTTTACTGCTTTTATCTTTTTTTCAAGAACAGTTTGAGTTGCAGTGGTAACTTTGGCAGTTTTGGAAGTTTCAGCAACTGTCTTGGCAACAATTGTTTTAGGATCAGATGATTTTGGATCAGCAACAAATGTTTTTTCATTAGAAATTTTTCTTTTTGCAAAATTTGTTGTCTTAGCAGCAATATATTTTTGCGGATCAACTCATGTTTGAAAATAAATATCTGTAATGTAAAAAATCTTAGGACTGGGTGCAATTTTAGGACTAGAAGTTTTTTTATTAGGATTTAAATTTTTTCTGATTGGAACTAGAGTTTTACTGGATTTCCCTAGGGAGGATTTGCAGTACTTTGGTTGTAGGATCTTCTATTGTTTTCTTTTTTTTGAATTTGGGTAGATTCATTAATTTCAAACTCATAACCTTGGATGTAATCAAAAGACTCACTAGATTGTATTTGTAACTGTTGTAATTCACACAATTCATGTTCTTCTTGTGTAATAAAAATGTTATTATCATCATTAATTCCCATTAGATTAATCTTGGTGTCTTCATCATCTTCGTTTTGGTGAGTAATTTCAGCACAGTTCTCTTGGAAAGGTGGTCTTATTATTTGATCAGGTACTGATTCTCTAGATTTACTAGTGTTGGTGTTTTTCCTAAAATTGGGATTTCTTATTTGAGTGCCTTGTTGTTGGTTATCCCACTGTGGCTTCCTTTCCATATTATCTAGTATCTCCATCATTCTTTCTAATGTTTTTTCTAAGTTATCTATTTCTAGATCTGAGGTTTATGTTTCCTCTTTGATTTTCACTCTTCTTTCATTTCTCAATCTAGATTTCTTCACTAACAAGTTTTCCTCTACACTTACATCATTACTTTTCATATTCTCTAAGGTTTCTAGGTTTCTCTCTCTTCGTTGGGAAGCCATATATATATCAAATCCATCAGGGAATTTGATCAAGGCAGAGTTTGGAGGAGCTTTAAGATTAGAAGGGATTTCATTGTAAATACTGTTATATCTTGTACAATAGTCCTGAACTGTTTCATTAGGTGCTCTTTTTATGTTTTCAAATTCAGATAAAATTTGTAAAGGATTCTTATTTTTCTCCCATCTATTAAGAAAAATCCTATGGAAAGCAACTAAATTAGAAATAATACGAGAAGGCAAACCTTTAAACCACTTCTTTGCATCACCGGCTAAAGTTTGAGCAAAAAGTCTCATTTGAACATCGACTTCATCTATTTGATGCAGTTCAAAGTATTCTATCATTTTGTTAACATGTTTTTAGGCAATGTAATGATTAGTACCATCAAATTGAAATATTTTTCTTTGGTATTCTTGGGGAAAGAAATGTAGAGAAGCTTGTAGGACCAACGGGGCATATCTGGCAACCATAGCTAAGATACTGGCTAAACTAGGAGGTGAGTTTGAAGTACTTGGTGATAAGGTTAAGGTACTTGAAAATGAGGTAAGAACACTTGAAGATGTAGTTGGTCTACTATAAGAGGTGCTTGGAAATGTGTTTGAAGTGCTTGAAAATGCAGCAACAGTGCTAGAGGATTAACTTGCAGTATTTTGGGTTGGAAATAAAATTCTAGGTTGAAGTGGAAGCTTAGGAATGAAGGATTCTATGGAATGGAGTGTGGTGGAAATAATAGATGAGGTGGTAGTAAACAAGGATGGAGCTACATATTCTAATTGACTGGTAGAAGGCTTAGGGGTATAGGTAGATAAAACAATCAATTCAACTGAATGTTGAAAATAAGCTTCATCAATTTCCTTAATCAAAGTTGCAGTTAAAGCATCAAGTTTATCATAAAATTATGTGGTTTTTTCATCTGAATCTAGAGAAACAGTTTCCTTCTTAGTTTCAATGAATGAAATGAAATCAGGCTCTATTACACTATTATCTATGTCACTTTATGATTTTTTTTTAAACAAAGATTTCTCAAAAGCTAAATCAAATTCAATGTCTTGTAAACTTGATAATTTATTGGGAAGAGAATTTTCTTTGATCAATGAATTTTCTAATATTTTGTTTATAATTAAAATTCTGTCAGGATTATCTACTATGACAATAGGTTCTGGATCTGGATTAGACCTGGTATAATAGACTCTTCTAGAAGCCAGAATTTCAATTTTTAATGAAAATTTTACTAACAACCCTTTAAAACAATCTTAAGATGAAAAGATAAATAAAAGTATTTCCTTTAAGATTAATTTTAAACACTAAGGACTGGTTAGTTTTCCCCAGTATGGTGGCCAATATGTTATCACTCCAATAATTCTCAAGGGTTGTTTATATTTTGGTTTGAAGAATATTAGAGGTAATCACAAACATACTTTTAAGCCTTAGGATCTAGCCTTCCTAATGCTCAGAGAGGGCTCTCTCTATATGATTTATATTTTTTTATTTTAGTTGTTTTAGGCTAGTTAGGTAGGATTAATTAGGATTTGATTTTGGATTTATTTTGGTGGTGAAATCACTTACTCAGATGGATAGATGTAGGTCTATATTCCATTGGGCTAATGGAGTCAATGTGTCAAGTAGCAGAAGCAAGATCAATATTCTAAATGGAAGTATTCACAGGGCAATATAGTTCAGTCACTTTAGATCCTTGGGCTAATGGTGAAAATGGTTTCAATCAGGGTAAGAGAGCAATTAAGGGTTTTCAAATCTGGATAATGAGTGAAAATACATAGGTCAATCGAAATAAGGGAGAAATTAAGAATTCCCTAATATGGATATTAGAAGAAAAACATGTAAATGATAAACAGTTCAGGACAGATTGTAATTAAACATATTCTGTAATAGCATTCTATTTTTATCATTTAGATTAAGAAAACATACGAGCATGTGAAAAATTCAAAAATAAACAATTGAGAAAATAGAAAGTAATTCATTGTAGTGGCCCAACACCTAAATCCTATAATATAATCTCTTTATTTCTTTAATCCAATTTTTTGTCTTGAAATTGGTATAATCACCCCCAGGTTCCAAAATAACACAACTATAGAAATTTTCAGCAACTCATCCACACTCAATACTTAAAAATGTGAAGTATTTATACAAAAAATCTTACAAAATATCCTAAAACAACTTAGGAATTATTCAAGGAAAAATAAATATCTTCATGCAAGAATATACAAACAACTATGTAACTAATGCAAGATTTCCCTGCTTTTATTGATTTTTTATTTAAATGTTGATATTTTGCTACTGATTTGTATCTAATTGTTGCTCAAAGAAGGCTACAATTAGGTAGTGAAGTGTCCTCTACACTGGCAACTTTATCTATGTTTTGATTTTTACTTTGACCTTTCAACTGATACACTTTAAACTTTGTTTTGTAATTTATGATTTGAATTTAAACTATATCTTTCATCTGATACTCTTTAACCTGTTTGATACTCTTTGACTGTCTCTTTTTACTTGTTGTTTTACTTTTCATCCTGGATGCTCTGTTCACCTTTGACTGCTATGTTTTACTGTTGTTCTCTTCACAATAAATCAGTCATTTTTTCCCAAAATTCTACCTCTAGAAATTTGACCTTCATCATCCTTCTAAATATTTCATCTAATTCAGTATTCTTTGAGAATGTAGGCTTGTTAAAAAATAAGTGTTTTACCTCATGTTCTTGGTAAAAAAGATTCTCAAAGTTTTTGTAAAGTACCTTCGCTGTTGGAATACCTTACATGGCTGATTTATTGGCTTGCTCCTTAGCCACTTCTCTCATCTCTTTGTCATAAGCATATTTTTTAATTAGTTTTTCATGAATAAATAATGGATTTGGAGGGCCTTTTTGCCTTAGGACATCAAATTTCATCATGAACCTTGTGATGGAAATCTCCATGTTTTGACATTTTTCTTCTAGATGTATCATCAGATTCTTCTTAGAAATAATCTTCCTAACTTCTAGGATGGTTTCTGTTCTATTACTAATTCCAATTTCTTCAAGTTCTTGCCTATTCTTGGAATTAAGGAATTTGATGATTTCATTAGCCTCTTTAGGCTTCTTACCAAGCTCTTCTTTTATCTTTTGTATGGTTTCTCTTGCTTCTTTGACTAAGTCTTCCTGTTCATAGATAACCTATATGGATGGCCAAATATCATTGACAAATTCAATGATATTGGCCCATAGATCCTACTTGGCTTGTGCCATTGGTTCTTTTAGTGTTATATCTTTCTCTATCTTCTTCAATTGCTCATTCAACCTGTTTGGCTTCTGTTTAGTCAATTTAATGTATTAAATTGCTTACATAAATTATCAACCAAGTTTTGTAAAATGATGAAGTGTTGCACTGTATGTGCTTAGTTAACCTTTTTCTTACTTCATTGGATGTATTTTTATTGTGTTTTGGGGGTTTTGTTTTTTATTTTTAAGAATTTTAATCTAAAAAAACTATGAGATAAATTAAATGAATCTAATAAATTTTAAGAAGGAAAAAAAGGAAGTCTTCCTAAGTTACTAATTTTGATAAAAATAAATAAAAAAGTATTAGCTAGAAAGAATCTAATTTGAAAAATAGAGTACCTATCTTAATGACTTCTTTCTTAACATTAATTCTATTCCATGTATAAATCTTATATCTGAGATTGAAATTGCAGTGCTATTCTAAGTAAAAGCAGAAAAATATAACAACTAATGTATATTTAGTTACTCCAGAATTCAATGTGAAGTGTCACCTTCTTGAGATGATTTGTAAGCAACTAACTACACCTTTAACTTCTAATTCTCTAGAAAATAAAGTAAAGTGTGCAAAGGAAAACAACTACTATATATTTAGTTACTCTAGCATTCAATTATGAAGTGTCACTTTCTTGAGATGATGTTAAGTAACCAACAATACCTAATGATCTAAGCAAGTAAAGTATGAAAAGGAAAACTCAGTAATTGTATGAATTAAATATTCAATCATTCGTTCTAAAATTATGATAGAATCAACTTCTTGGAATGACCTTTAGGAACATCAGTGATACAATTAAATGAGGATCTAAAAACAAAAGTAAAAGTATGCAAAGTTAAAGCTTAAAAGCAACTAATGTATGTTTTATTTACTCCAACATTCAATGAAGTATTACTCTCTTGAGATGCTGTGTAAGAAATCAATTATACCTTAGTTTCTAAGTTCCTAGAAAGCAAGTAAAATGTGCAAAGGAAAAATCAATAATTGTATGAATTAGACATTCAATCAGTTAGTTTAGAACCATGTTCTTGAAATGACCTTTGAGAACATCCATTGATACAATTAATTGGTAATTCTAAACTAGGAAAGTAAATGACAAAACAATAAAGAAAACTAAATAACTGTGAATTCTTATTGCTTCAAAGTTTATTCAATTTGAAAATAGAAATATCTACTTTCATGAAATGTTTTAGAAGAACAAGGCTTACAAAGTTATGATTTAACGTTATGCTAATGATAAAAACTGGCGTGCAACATTAATCTACTCAGAAAAACCTCCTCCAGTGCAGGGGCCCTCTGCAACTGATTTGGTTGAAATCCTAGCTAGTTAAAGATGCAGTTAAGCAATCATTGGCATGAGCACGTTCCTTGTATTATAATAGAGTGAAGTCTTAAAACAATACAATGTTTTAGAAAAATATTAACTTTAAAACTTAACTTAATTATTCTCGGTTCTATACAACCAATATTTAAAGGAAATAAACATAATTTTCTGTGAGCTAATTCTGCTACAGGTGGTAAGCCTGACTTATAGAATTGCAATTTGATTGTTTAACTCTTGATTTACTATGATAGAGCAAATCAAGAGTCCTTCTGTTCTTGGCTAACGTTCTTTGACCACGCCTTTGACCACGATCTTAGGCCTCATTTTATATTGATTTGGATCGAGTAAATATGACAAAATCCATGTGGAGATTATTCTAGAAATGCCCATGTGGCTCATTTCTCAATTCGAACCCTAGAACCTGTCATACCATGAGAGTAGCTACGGAATCCACAATTAGCTGCAGAATAGGCTGTGTTTTGTAGCCAAATTACAAAAACCTATTCGAATAGCAAGAACATCAGAACACAATATAGAAATTATTGAAATGCATTCCTTGAGACAAAACATGACAATTATCTTTGATTGGAGTATGTAAACTTATGAGAAAATAAGAGAAAAACGTGTGAAAGGATGTCAGGGAGAGGATAATTCTGAGGTTCAACACCTTCTGTTCTTCATTCTTGTGCATTATATTAGAAACTTTCTTTTCATCTTCCACACTTTTAAGTTGTTCTTTAAATATGTTAATTTCATTTGTCTCGATACACATGTCTTGCATAACTTTTACTAGTTTACTTGCTTCATCTGTAGGATGTACTACTATTGTTGAATACTTTGTTGCTGAAGTTGTTGATGAGGTGATAGGTAATGTTGTCGCCATTGGGACTGTAGGGGCCAATGGTTCTTATAATGTGGAATATACAACATTAGTGACTACAGGAATTATAGTGACAAGAACTTCTTCTCTGGCCTTTTTCTCCTGGACCAACTTCTCCATTTCATTCTCCACTTCCTTTATCTGGGTAGTCAACTGAAGTATGACATTCATCATCTCATATTTTTTATTTGCATCCTATTACACTTCCTTTGCTTGAGGATGTTTTGTAGGAGGAAATTTAAGTTGCTTCTTTAAAGCAGCAATGTCTACATTCTTCTTTTTTATCAATTCAGCTGCAACTTTTACATTATTTGGATCATACCCTACTTCAATAATAAAATCTTCCAGTGATTTGATTCTATTATCCTTTGCCTGTGAGGATGTATTTTCCAATTTAAGCTGATATTTGATGTTACCAAGAGTGTTTTGGAGCTTTTCTACACTCATGGATTTATTTGTCATTGTAGAATAAAGCATTTCACCAGCTTCTTTGTGAAATTCTATCTGATCAATAGGATGAAGATCTTCTACTTGAACTTCATATGATGACTTCTTGTAATTTGCTGGTGTTTTGGGATGCTTTACTTTAGGTTGCAGGAAGGTGTAATAAAAAGTAGAAATAAATATGCTTTGGTCACTCGGTGACTACTTCCAATATCATTTGTATGTATCATTCTTCAAAGCTTCATTTATCACCTTTATCTCTTTGTATTTCTTCATAATATCCATCTCCTTCTTTGATGGTTCGCTGGAAGAAGATACTTCAACACTGTGTTTCTTATGAAAAAGTTGAGTGTTTGAAGTTGAAGGCTGATGTGTTTCTTTAGCAACTGCAGGTGGTGCATTATGTTTCATTACTATTTCTGTATCTATCACTTCCATTGTTTCCACTTCTTCATTGATAGGATTTAATTTTGGCTTCTTCCTGTACATTAATTTAACTTTGGTTTCAGTAGTTGTCTCTGCAATGTATGATCCTTCCTCTCTGATTCTTTTTGAATTCCTATTTTCTTGGGCTAGATTTTGTAAGGTTTGAGTAGTATCACCTTGCTTCTTTGCCTCTGTCAATGTGTTCTCCAACCATTCAGGCTTATTGGAGTATTTATCAATATCTGGTTTCTTTTCATGTACATAAGGAGTTAGTTTGCATTTGACTCTCAGTTTACTTATTACTCCTAGAGGATCATAATACCACAGAAAACTCTTACTGAATTTAAACTCCTTCAAATACTTTTCAACCTCTGGACCTACATCTATATTGTTACAAATGAAAGGGCCAACCTGATTTTTTATTTTGAACTGTGTCTTTTTCTTAGCTACCAAGAAATTGATTGCATTAGAGTTAATAATCTATGGGATATACTCAAGGGGAAATAACCTCATTGGGAGGTATTTGGGCAGTTTATATGGAATAATATTTGATCCATATACCCTTATCTCTATATGGTTTTGGTACAAGTACCAATATCGTGTTCTATTATGCTTTGACAATTGTAGGAACTTTTTAATCTCCTAACTGATTATGGGCTACATGCTGCTATTCAACATATTGACCATAGGATGAATGAAAGAATCAATAAAGTTAGTATAGGTGGACTGTGTGGAGTATTTTCTAATAATTGGAGTCCAAAATATTATTTACTGTGGGTTACCTTCAACATCAAGCTTTTCAAGGTTGATTGCAAATTTCTTTGATTGAAAATACAAAAACTTGTGGAATAGGACTGAGGAATTCTTGAAAACACCTTATTCAGAAATTTTGACCAATTGTTCATGAATATTATTAGCAAGGTATCGGTCAAAATTAAAAATGGTAGCAGGAGGCTGACCGGGTGTGAAAGTAGACAAAAGACCTAGTACTGCAACATCAACATGCTCATTTGTGAAATGACAAAGAATAAAAGAGAACATGTTACTGATATGTCTGGTTCTTTCAGAAAATTTTGCAGATGGGTAAGGATGATTTATCTTGGAAATTTCTAGAGATGAAGGCATGAAAGTTTGGAATATCTGGATGTTGGGAAAAATACTGAGAGGGGGGGGGGGTGAATCAGTATTTAGAGCTGACTGGAAAACATTTTACTTTTTATGCATTTGATTATTTACTTAGATTATTGCATCATTCATTCATCAGATGTTTAGTAAGTAGTAAGCATGAGCAGTAATAACAGAATCAACCATCACACACAAGAAACACACATGAACACCCGTATTTAAGGTGGAAACCCAATTCGAGGGAAAACCACCGCTGCTGTCCTCTCTGTCTTCAATATTTATTATAAATAAAACTTCTTACAATTTTTTACTGGTGCAGACTTATACCAGCACGCAGAAACCAGCCTGTAGAAGGCTACAACCTTCTCTCGTTCTCCAGTCAATACTGGAAGGGAGCTCCAATCCCCTGATTTAACACTAGCTTCTACTGGCAGAAAACTTCCACTCTCATAATGAAGGCTTCAACCCTCAGATTCACCAAATTTCTTCAATTTGTACATCAGACTTGCAGCATGTATTCATCATTTCTTTTGCAGATCTTCCTAGAGATTCATCATTTCTAGATCTAGAGATCTTGAACCTTCATCAAATCCACAGGTGCATCGTAGATTCAGATCTATCAGAGTTCAATCATGCATATATCTCTTAAAGAGATTTATTCGTTATCAACCCCTCTGCTCCTATCGTACAATAATCCTATTCTCCTTATATAGTTTTGCCTTTATTAATAGCATGAGTCAATACCACCTAACCGCTGATGGTATTCCTGGAAGGGATCAATTAGATAATCCAGCAGGGTCTACCCAAACCCCCAAACAATTTCTTATTGTTTTATTTCCTTGGTTTTGGCAATTAGATAATTAATCTAAGGATTTTTCATATCTCAATCTGAGATTGAGATACTAATCCAAATTTCTCCTTTAGTAATGAAAAACCTTCAACATACTTCATAGACCTTCATATGTCGACCCCCAGGTTTCTACGATCCACCAACTTTGGAGTAAAACTGATGGCCCAATCGCTTTTCGTCATAATTTATAGTTAATTTAAACAACCACCCGCAAATATTAATTTGAAAAGGTCGAATTAATATAATTTAAACTGGGCCCACATATACGATCGGCGACCCAATCAAATTCCCGCTCCGTACTTTGGTTAATCTTCGCACAACTTCATCAAGCGATCACTGTCCGATGCCTCTTTCCCAGATCAAAGACGCTCAACTATTTCGCTGGGCATCCTAGGTCGAAAAATAACGCACGATGGCGCGCGGTGACAAGCGGTTTTCGTGGGTCCACCTCGCCACGTGTCGCATACCCTATGGAATCGCTCCCCTACCAGGAGATACCGCTTATCACCGAAAGGTGGTGCGATATCGGCAATCCGGCCTCGCAAATACGCTCGTGGTTTTGGAACAGTGACCAACCCATGGTTAAGTCAGGTTACACTATTCCTTTTGGTCCCTTAACTCAAGTTCACACCTTGGGTTTATTTCAATAGAGTTTGATCCAATCATTCGGTAGGGAGTTTCATAGTAATACTCTTCCGCATACTATAACGTGCTGCTTCATCAGGTTATACATTCCCCATTGCTCACTGTATCATGACCTTAGTAATCAAATGTTCGACAATGCATTATATGAAGAGAGATACCAGTATCAATGAACAATAATTCGTGTAATCGATAATGATTTGTCCAATCAATTCTCCTCAAAATTACCTTATACAGATTCACGAATCTACTCCTTCCACAGAGCTTATGATGTTTATGGATCATGCTTTCACAATGATTCATAATTGTCCACAGGGACTCAACTATCCTTCCTACTAAATTCTATCAAGAATATACATATAATTCACAGAGAATTTAGAACCTTTTTCTGTTTGATGGCCTTTTCTTCCTACATTGTCTCTGGATAACTCTGCTTCAATTCACTGCTTGTCCCTACTCCTTGACTGATACTGCTCTCTGTAAATGCACTCTTCCTTTGTTCTTCTCTGCTACTTTTTTAGATGCTCCTTCTTTGCCAATTCCTTCGCCATCAATGAAAATATTTCCAACAATCTCCCCCTTTGGCATTGATGGAAATACTCTTCCTCTGTTTGTCTTATAGAAACCCCTCTTTATTTTTCCTCCCCCTTTGACATCAATGGCAAAGGGTTGATCAATATCCTTTGTACCGACAGAACCATGCTCCCCCTGACATCATGCTGCATCTTCAAACATAATGTAACAAAAATGACTTTTACAAACAAGATCAAAGATGAGATCAGACTACAAAAATTGATTGGAATGCCAACAATGCAACCTTTCCATATGACCAATGCCCCCCCTTAGCCTATGCATCCTGAATACCTTCAACAAGAGCGTATCCAATTTAATCTTCTAAATTTAAGTAGGTCTGATCTTCTGCATGGCAGAGACTACTCCTAGTTTTTGTCTGAGATATTCGAATGCTTCCCTGGGTAGAGGTTTGGTAAATATATCAACAACTTGTTCTTTGGAGGGAACATACTCCAATTTCACCTTTTTTTCAAGCACTTGTTCACGTAAGAAGTGATATTTTATGGGAATGTGCTTGATCTTGGAATGCATAACAGGATTATTTGAGATACTGATGGCACTTGTATTATAACACATAATGGAGATAGGAGGTGAAGATTTGATTTCAATGTCTTGTAAGGTTTGCATCATCCAAAGAATTTGAGTGCAACATGATGCTGCAGCCACATATTCTACTTCTGATGTAGATAAGGAAATAGAGCTTTGCTTCTTGCTGAACCAAGATACTAACCAGGGCCCCATATAGAATGCACCACCACTAGTGCTTTTCCGATCATCAACATTTCCAACCCAATTTGCATCAGTATAAGCATGAAGAGTAAGATCAACATTCTTTGGATACCATAGTCCAAAGTCTTGAGTTCCTTGTAGATATTTGAATATTCTTTTCACAGCCTGAAGGTGCGACTCTTTTGGATTAGCTTGGAATCATCCAACAATCCCAACTGTATGCATAATGTCTGGTCTTGTCCCAGTGAGATAAAGTAGACTTCCTATCATAGATCTGTATTCTGGTTGATTCATCGTGGGGGAATCATCATTAGAACTGAGATTACATCCGGTTATCATTGGTGTACTTACAGGTTTGCAATCTTCCATGCCATACTTTTTCAAGATTTTCTTAAGATATTTTGCTTGTGATAAGAATATGTCATCTGTTGTTTGTTGCACTTGCAAGCCAAGAAAGAATGTTAGTTCCCCAAGTAAAGACATTTCAAATTCTTGCTGCATATCAGAAGAAAATTTCTGACTCATAGAATCTTCATTACTTCCAAAAATGATATCATCAACATATACAACCACAATTAGTAGTTTATCATTTTTAGTTTTTATGTAAAAGTTGCTATCAGCAGACCCCTTAGAAAATCCTTGTTGATGGAGATATTTGTCAAGATGATAGTACCATGCCCTTGGAGCTTTTTTGAGACCATATAGAGCCTTTTTAAGTCTACAAACAAAATTTTCATCATTTCCCAAAATGAATCCTTAAGGTTGTTCTATATAAAATTCTTCTTCTAGATCACCATTGAGAAAAGCATATTTAACATCCATTTGATAAACTTTGATTTGTTGGAAGCTTGAAAAAGCAAGAAAAATTCTTATGGCTTCAAGTCAGGCTACAAGAGAAAAATTTTCTTCAAAGTCTATACCTTCTTGTTGAGCATACCCCTTGCAAAAAAGTCTAGCTTTATTTCTTATAACATCCCCATTCCCATTTAACTTGTTTTTGAATATCCATTTAGTTCCAATGACATTTTTGTCATGAGGCCTTGGTACTAATTCCCAAGTGTGATTCTTTTCAATTTGATCAAGCTCTTCATTCATGGCTTGAATCCAACATTCATCTTTGCTAGGTTGACTGAAATTGTGTGGTTCAATAGTGGACAGAAATGCCAGATTTCTAGAAGATCCCACAAGAGTCCTTCTTGTTTGTACACCTGATCCCTTTTCTCCCAAAATTTGAGATTCTGGATGATTCTGCTGAACATATATGGATGGAGCTTTTTCAGATAAATCATCTTCGGGTTCTTCATTGGTTTTACTGTCTATATCATTCCTATTTGATGTAGAAGGATATATGTCATCATCGTCTTCATCTGTTGTTTGTTTTTCTTCTTTTGGAGCTGCAGGAGACTCATCAATAACAACATCAATACATTCAACAATCTTCCGAAGTCTTTTATTGTAACATTTATATGCTTTACTCCTAGAGGAGTAACGAAGAAGTATTCCTTCATCTGCTCTGGGTTCAAACTTTCCAAGTTCTTCATCATTATTTTTGATAAAGCATTTGCTTCCAAAAATTCTAAAATGTTTTACAGTGGGAGGATTACCATACCAGAGTTCATATGGAGTTTTATCACTATTTACAGGAACATGTGCCTTGTTGAGAATGTTTACTACTGTATGTTCTTCTTCTCCCCAAAATGTGTCAAGTGTTCCGGAATCATCAAGCATAGCTCTAGCCATTTGTTGAACTGTTCTATTCATTATTTCTGCTATACCATTTTGTTGTGGAGTGCCAGCTACATAAAATTGCCTTTTTATGCCATGTTGTTCACAAAATTCAAGGAATTCATCTTATGTATATTCTCCTCCTCGATCAGATCTAAGACACTTTATTTTTAGATCTAATTCATTCTCAACTAGTGCTTTGAAGATCTAAAATTTCTCAAATGCTTCATCTTTGTGTTTAAGTAACCCAATCCAACACATTCTAGAGAAATCACCAATAAATAAGATATAGTATTGTTCACCACGTGATGACGTTTTCCTTACAGGTCCACATATGTTAGTATGAATAAGTTCAAGAGGCTTACTTGATGATCCTTCCTTGGCATTAAATTGTACTCTGGTTTTCTTACCAAATTGGCAATATTTGCATATGATATTTTCAGGTAGAGTAATATTGGGAAGATCACGAACAGCTTTAAGTCTGCTTGATTTGTTGATTTGAGAGAAGCTCAGATGTCCCAACCTTCTATGCCATAGCCATTTTTCTGAAGATTTACTTAAGTAACATTGTTCTTTGCAGTTCTTCAATACATACAGGTTGCTTGGAGATATTTTTCCTTTTATAATTGTTTTACCTGTATCAAGATCACGTACCACACATTATTTTGAACTAAAGACAACTTCAGTTCCTTGATCACACATTTGACTTACACTTAACAGATTATGCTTTAATCCATCCACATACATGAAATTATTAGCTTTCACCTTTTCTTTTAGAAAAACAAACCCTTTTCCCTTAATGACAGCAGGAGTATCATTTCCAAATGTAACATTCATTTCTTTTTCAAGAGCACTATATGCAATAAGTTTTTTTTTGTCACCTGTCATGTGTTTTGAGCATCCACTATAAATATACCATTGATTTTCTTCACCTTCTGCAAATAACGCTATGCCACAATTTTCAACCTGTAATTCCTTCTTTTTCCACACTTTGGAGCTTGAAGAAAAATACTCTTTTGGCTGAACTTTGCTCCTGCATTCAGATTCTTCATGACCAAAGTTATTGCAATAAGCACATTCAACTTCATTTTGAAGAGGA
Organism: Pinus albicaulis; assembly: GCA_034641835.2. Classification (NCBI taxonomy): domain Eukaryota; kingdom Viridiplantae; phylum Streptophyta; class Pinopsida; order Pinales; family Pinaceae; genus Pinus; species Pinus albicaulis. The sequence goes on from CM076578.1 coordinate 1,764,528,381, forward strand.
TAAAATTTGTTGTATGTATTCTTTTTTGTTCTAATATAAATCCTTTTCTTTCTTGCTTCTCTTGTCAAGATGGTTTTATATGCAACACATTGAACAACTTTATGAACAAAATTGTGACATAACAAACATTGTCCATTGAAGAAGAAATTTCTGCGATCATAAAATCTTCTACTTGAATTTACCTATTAGTTTGTGTTTCTTGGAAGGGTATTCCTGTTAGTGTTCTTTGAATTGAGATGGTCATGCTTTACCTGCAAAGATTCTTTATTCCCTTGCTGAGTGGCAGAATGTTGTATACTGGCTGTAGCTTCTTTTAGATATTTTGGTGCTGAAGCATGAGAAGATTCTCCGGTATATCCAAGACCTGTCTTTATAAGATGAGAATGTTGTACCTTGATAATCTCATCTAAGGTTTCAGATCCTTTAGGAAATATAAGATTCAAAGTCTTTACTTTCTCAATTTCTTTTCTTAGACTTACTATTTCACATTCTAATTTCTCATTATGTTTCTCCTTTTCTTCAAGCTGATTTTTCAGAGTCTCTATGGATATTTTACTTTCTTCTAAGCATATTTTGAGTTGATTGATTTCATCAAGAAAATAATTGTTCTCTAAGGCATCCATAAAAGTATCTTTTTCTTCTCTAGATTATTTTTCAAATGCCATGAGAAGTCTAAGATCTTGTTCACATTCTTCCTCACTATCTGATAAACCATCACTGTCTTCATGAGTATAGTATTTTTTTCTAGTGCTAAACCGATTCTTATTCCTTCTTGCTACTTCCTTTCCTTTTTCATGTGTTTCTTTGTGAGGACACTTAGCAGCATAATGACCAACTCTTCCACAAGAAAAACATTTTAAAGGAAGCTTACCTCTGAACTGTCCTATGCCAAGTTGGAGTTTCTTTACAAAATTTACCTCATCTTCTTCTGAGATATACCTTGATCCTTCTATCTCTTGAACTTCTTTCCCTTTTTTAGAAGCTCTAAAGATGACTTATTTGACTTCATATGGTCCTCCTCTTCTCATTTCATATGCAGTCAGTATGCCATGAAGTTGCACCACAGTAAGATTTTGAAGATCTTGCTTTTCTTCAAGAGCAGAAACTTTTGACTCAAATTTTGTCGTTAGTGATCTTAAAACTTTCTCAACCAAAGTAGATTCAGTTATTGTTTCTCCCAGATTTCTCATACGATTTACAATATCATCAAGTCGTAAAACGAAATTAGCAATGCTCTCCTGATTATGCATTTTTAGGTTCTCATATTGAATTCTGAGAGTTTGGAGTTTAGCACTTTTTACCTTTGCATCACCTTCATAGCTTAGAATGATTTTGTCCCATATTGCCTTTATTGTATTCAACTGCATGACTTTGACAAATTCTAATTCAATTAGACTTCCCAATAGAGCATTAACCGCCTTTGCATTTGTTTCATAATTCTTTCTTTTCGTTGGATCTATTGGTACTGTGGCTGGATATTGATATCCTAATTCAACAATAGCCCATACATCTGCACCCAGAGACTGAAGATAGGATCTCATCCTTGTTTTCCAGAAGATTAAATTGTTTCCGGTGAAGAGCGGAGGCTTGATAAATGTTGTTCCATCTTGAATGCTCATCTTGATTGATCTTCCTTCTAGCGGCTAAGCTTTTCAGAAGGACTTGCTCTGATACCAATTGTTGGGAAAAATACTGAGAGGGGGGGGGGGTGAATCAGTATTTAGAGTTGACTGGAAAACATTTTACTTTTTATGCATTTAATTCTTTACTTCGATTATTGCATCATTCATTCATCAGATGTTTAGTAAGTAGTAAGCATGAGAATTAATAACATAATCAACCATCACACACAAGAGACACACATGAACACCAGTATTTAAGGTGGAAACCCAATTCGGGAGAAAACCACCACTGCTGTCGTCTTTGTCTTCAATATTTATTATAAAGAAAACTTCTTACAATTTTTTATTGGCGTAGACTTATACCATCACGCGGCACCAACCTGTAGAAGGCTACAACCTTCTCTCGTTCTCCAGTCAATACTGGAAGCGAGCTCCAACCCCCTGATTTAACACCAGCTTCTACTAGCAGAAAACTTCCACTCTCATACTGAAGGCTTCAACCCTCAGATTCACCAAATTTCTTCAATTTGTACATCAGACTTCTAGCATGTCTTCATCATTTATTTTGCAGATCTTCCTATAGATTCATCATTTCTAGATCTAGAGATCTTGAACCTTCATCAAATCCACAGGTGCATCGTAGATTCAGATCTATCAGAGTTCAATCATGCAGATATCTCTTAAAGAGATTTATTCGTTATCAACCCCTTTGCTCCCATCGTAAAATAATCATCTTCTCCTTATATAGTTTTTCCTTTATTAATACCATGAGTCAATACCACCTAACTGCTGATGGTATTCCTGGACGGGATCAATTAGATAATCTAGCAGGGTCTATCCAAACCCCCAAACAATTTCTTATTGTTTTATTTCCTTGGTTTTGGCAATTAGATAATTAATCTAAGGCTTTTTAATATCTCAATATGAGATTGAGATATTAATCCAAATTTCTCCTTTAGTAATGAAAAACCTTCAGCATACTTCGTATACCTTCATATGTCGACCCCCAGGTTTTTACGATCCACCAACTTTGGAGTAAAACTGATGGCCCAACCGCTTTTCGTCATAATTTATAGTTAATTTAAACAACCACCCGCAAATATTAATTTGAAAAGGTCCAATTAATATAGTTTAAACTGGGTCCACATATACGATCGGCGACCCAATCAAATTCCTGCTCCGTACTTTGGTTAATCTTCGCACATCTTCATCAAGCGATCACCTTCCGATGCCTCTTTCGTAGATCAATGACGCTCAACTATTTCGTTGGGCACCCTGGGTCGAACAATAACGCAAGATGGCGCGTAGTGACAAGCGGTTTTCCATGGGTCCACCTCGCCACGTGTCGCATACCCTATAGAATCGCTCCCCTACCAGGAGATACCGCTTATCACCGAAAGGCAGTGCGATATGGGCAATCCGGCCTCACAAATCCACTCGTGGTTTTGGAACAGTGACCAACCCACGGTTAAGTTGGGTTACACTATTCCTTTTGGTCCCTTAACTCAGGTTCACACCTCGGGTTTATTTCAATAGAGTTCGGTCCAATCATTCGGTAGGAAGTTTCATAGTAATACTCCTCCACATACTATAACGCGCTGCTTCATCAACTTATACATTCTCCATTGCTCACTGTATCATGACCTTAGCAATAAAATGTTCGGCAATGCATTATACAAAGAGAGATACCAGTATCAATGAAAAATAATTCATGTAATCGATAATGATTTGTCTAATCAATACTCCGCAAAATTACCTTATAAAGATTCACAAATCTATTCCTTCCACAAAGCTTATGATGTTTACGGATCATGCTTTCACAATGATTCATAATTGTCCATAAGGACTCAACTATCCTTCCTACTAAATTCTATCAAGAATATACATATAATTCACAGAGAATTTAGAACCTTTTTCTGTTTGACGGCCTTTTCTTCCTACACTGTCTCTGGACAACTCTGCTTCAATTAACTACTTGTCGCTACTCCTTGACTGATACTGCTCTCTGTAAATGGACTCTTCCTCTGTTCTTCTCTGCTACTGTTTCAGATGCTCCTTTTTTGCCAATTCCTTTGCCATCAATGACAATATTTCCAACACTGGAACCTCTTTGGGAAGTCCAGATTCAGATACAACTATGTAAGAGCCTCAATGAGCAAAGGGGTTTCATTTGGTATGGATTGGATCTGGAGCATTTTATTAATTGATTCATTTGTAATTGTAAATATAATTTATTTTTCAGGGTTTATTATGGCTCTCTATTCAAGGAAATAGAAATATTGACAAAGTCTGATTACTTCTAGGCACTGGAAAGTTTCTGGGAATACATACTTTGGCAAACTAGATTCCCAAATGAAAACCTCATCTGTTTGGTCTATGGATTTTTCATGGCTCCGGTAGTGGAGCTCAAGAAGGTTAAATTAAATGACTTTGTCATTAATTTTAAAATCTTTATCATCCAAGAGGGTGTGTTCTACATCTACAACTAGAGGTTGTAGAGGATTGACAAATAAAATTCTTTAGGAAGCCATTATTTTGTTAAATTTCTTCAACTGATTAATATTTGGACTTAGAAAAAGCTGATTTAGGCCTGTAGGAGTATCTCTGACAGATTTATAACAATTTGCAAACTGATTTAAGAATGAAATTGGTCAATTATTACTCTCTATAATAAAAAATAGTCTCCGGCCTTGGGAGTATGTAAAATAAGTCCAGGGTTTGCAAAAAAAATGATTTGGGAAGTTACATGGATTTCCTTTTAGGTCTGTAGAGGATTCTACTTGATTCAATTAATTAAATTGTATTCTTTGTAACCCAAAGCAATATCAGTACCTTAGAATTCTATAAAAGGAAAACTAGGGTCTGCAGAAAAGGATTGGGGCAAGAATTTTTTTCTTCAGGTCTGTAAAAAGCTTCTATTTTTAATTCAATTACTGATTAATTTTTTATTGCTTTAGGAATAAGCCTAAGCACTGAAGACCTGGATAAAATGAGGATTCTGATTTGAAAAATGGTTTTGAGGTAGCGAAAGGCTTTCTGAGGCTTCAGGGACCTTTATACTACTTCATATGGCTCTGCAATAATTGTAGCAGTGAATGGTTGAATTCTGGTTTAATTTTAGTTTAAAATAGAGTCGAAAATAACTTTTTCAGTTTGGAATAGCTCTTCTGCAAAAAGAATGTAATAGAAATGGTCAAAAAGGGTGAAATGGGTGGCTATATGGTATTTTTAACCAAAAATGTTTACATTAAATGCACGGTCAATTCAAATAGGCAGGGTGGCTTCCACAACGGGCAATAATACCACTGAGTAGTTTTCGCATGAGCCAAATGTGGTTGGCAGTATAAGCCTTGAGGATGCAATAAAATGAAAGAGTTCCACGTAGTCAGGAGCAGAGCTCTGAAAACCATGTATTTCGCAAGGTTGGGGTGTGGTTAAGGATTGGGCTATCAGATGTGCAACAAGGCTTATGGGTCGTCTGATCTGATCTGCTAAGATGCAATAGTTGGGAGGATGCGACAAATATGTTAGGATTGATAGGCGTGGGGCCCAGTAATTAAGCTACGCGATAGGGTCATAACATATATGGTTGGGTTTTAGTTTATGCAATTGGGTTAAATGTATAACAAATATGGTTAGGGAAAGTGAAACTTTATAATAGGTGGGGATAATATGAAATGGGGTATGGCAATATATCACATGTGGGGAAATAAAACCATATGTTATAAATAAAACATGGCTTGGGGAAATATATATATATATATATATATATATAAAGGAATTAATTAATATGGGATAAAGGTATTTTAGGGGATTTAATATATAAATTCAAATATTAATATGTGCGGGATTTATCATTACGTCTTTATATCAGGGAGGGATAATTGTAGTGGGGCCTGACATATATATTTAAGAATTTAGACTTAGGATAAAGTATTTTTATGGGTTTTAGGAATAGAAGGAAAATAATAAGTGGGTTTTTTACTTTTCCAAAGATAAAATGTGTTTTAACTTAGGAAAAGGGATTTTTTGCAAGGAAAAGGGAGCGAAATAAGGGGAAAGAATAAAAATGAAGGGGAAGGGGTATTTTTACAAGGAGAATGAATTTGGAAAGAAATTGTAAAGTATGAATTGACCAATTTTATGCTATCCATGCCATGTGAAAACTGATTTTACCTACCCATATGCTACCCTAACATTTTTTCTTCAATTACATGGGTGCATTTGAGCTTGCAAACCCTTATGCATTTTTCTTTTAAACAACAAACTCACTAATTCTATCCTTATTTCTTCCAAGGGCTCAGATTGAACTCTTGAGATCCTTATTATTCTCTACCTAACTACTGATCTGCCAAGATTAAACAGTTTGGCTAAATCTTTATTCTCTATCTATCAGCATAAAATTTAAAGCATGAAATGTCAAGGTTAAATAGTTTGACCTTCATGGATTGTGGCATTTTTGACAAGCTGCACACAATATTATTTTGCAAAGTGAAGTAAAAAGTAGTGGAATTTGAATTTGCATCACTTTCATGATATATTTTGTCTATTTTTTGTTTGGGATTCATTTTCTTATTTTATTTTTTATATTTTTCTTTCAAGTCCTTTGATTTTTCTTTTAGGACTTTGACCCTCTTTACATTTTTTATTTTTATATGGGAAAACGGTTTTACAGAAATAAAAATGTGTACATATTACAAGACTTATCAAAGCCAATTCAAATTATGAATCCTATTATTATAGGACCGTAACATAAAGCATTTTCTAGTGTTTTTCGAACCATGTACATATTATTTCTATGTCATTTATCCCATAAAATTTGAGGTAAAATTTAAGGAAAACCATGTACATGTGTCATTTATCACATACATGTGTGATTTCTCCCATAAAATTTAATGAAAACTTTAAGGCATGCCATTTCTATGTCATTTCTCCCATAAAATATAAGGCAAAATTTAAGGCAAACCATGTACATGTCATTTCTCCCTTTAACTCTAGGCAAGGCAAACTTTAAGGCATGCCATTTCTAGATGTGATTTCTCCCATAAAAATTAAGGAAAAATTTAAAGAAAGCCATGTACATGTCATTTCTCCCACAAACTGAAGGCTTTCTCCCATAAATTCAAGGCAAACTTTAAGGCGTAAAAACCTTGGTGAGAACCTAAAGTGGCTGAATTTTCATAGGATTTGACTTTGTCTGTTGGGTGTTAACTTATACAAGTTCTAAAGTCAAAGTATGTAAAGGGCTAGGTAGCCTCTTTATCTCATCCTTTCTCAAAGGTGACATATCCAATAAATTTCCCTACATTCAATATCTGGAACAGATCTAAATAGAAGTTCTTCATTGTAATATCTATTTCTGTACATGCCATTTCTCCCATAAACTTTAAGGCATTTGCTAGTGGTTTTGGAACTATGTACATGTCATTTCTCCCATAAATTTTAAGGAAAAATTTAAGGAAAAACATGTAAATACATGTCATTTCTTCCATTTCTCCCATAAACTCAAGGCAAACTTTAAGGATAACCATGTATGTGTCATTTTTCAAATAAAATTTAAGGCGTTTGATAATGTTTTTGGAACCATGTACATGCAATTTCTATTTCATTTCTCCCATAAAATTTAAGGCAAACCATGTACATGTGCCATTTCTCCCATACATGTGTCAATTCTCCCATAAACTTCAAGGAAAACTTTAAGGCATGTCATTTCTATGTCATTTTTCCCATAAACTATAAGGCAAACCATCTACATGTCATTTCTCCGTTAAACTCTAGGAAAGGAAAAATTTAAGGCATGTCATTTCTAGATGTGATTTCTCCCATAAAATTTAAGGAAAACTTTAAGGCAAACCATGCACATGTCATTTCTTCCACAAACTCAAGGCTTTCTCCCATAAATTCAAGGAAAATTTTAAAGCCTAAAAACTTTGGTGAGAACCTAAAGTGGCTGAACTTCCATAGGATTCAAGTCTGTCTATTGAGTGTTAAATTCTATAAGTTCTAAAGGAAGAGTCTGTAAAGGGCCAGGTAACCTTTGGATCTCATCCTTTCTCAAAGGTGATATATCTAGTAAATGCCCCTATAGTCAATCTCTGGAATAGATCTATATATAAGTTCTTCATTTTAATATCCATTTCTATACATGTCATTTCTCCCATAAACTTTAAGGCATTTTCTAGTGTTTTTGGAAACATGTACATGTCATTTCTATGCCATTTATCCCCTAAAATTTAAGGCAAACTTGAAGGAAAAACATGTACATACATGTCATCTTTCCCATTTCTCCCATAAAGTCAAGGGAAACTTTAAGGATAACCATGTACATGTCATTTCTCTGATAAAATTTATGGCATTTTCTAGCGTTTTTGGAACCATTTACATGTCATTTATATGTCATTTCTCCCATAAAATTTAATGCAAACTTTAAGGCATGTCATTTCTATGTCATTTCTCTGTAATTTCTATGTCATTACTCCCATAAACTATAAGGAAAAATTTAAGGAAAACCATGTACATGCCATTTCTCCCTTAAAATCTAGGCAAGGAAAACTTTAAGGCATGTCATTTCTAGATGTGATTTCTCCCATAAAATTTATGGAAAAATTTAGGGAAAACCATGCACATGTCATTTCTCCCACAAACGCAAGGCTTTCTCCCATAAACTCAAGGAAAAATTTAAGGCCTAAAAAAATTGGTGAGAACCTAAAGTGACTGACCTTCCACATGATTTGAGTCTGTTTCTTGAGTGTTAACTTTTACAAGTTCTAAAGGTAGAGTTTGTAAAGGGCCATGTAGCCTCTACATCTCATATTTTCTCAAAGGTGGCATATCCAGTAAATACCCCTACAGTCAATCTGTAAAACAGATCTAAATAGAAGTTTTTCATTGTAATATGCATTTCTATACATGCCATTTCTCCCATAAACTTTAAGGTGTTTGCTATTGTTTTTGGAACCATATACATGTCACTTCTATGTCATTTCTCCAATATAGTTTAAGGCAAACTTTAAGGCAACCCATGTACATACATGTCATTTTTCCCATTTCTCCCATAAACTCAAGGAAAAATTTAAGGATAACCATGTACATGTCATTTCTCTGATAAACTTTAAGGCATTTGCTTGTGTTTTTGGAACCATATACATGTAACTTCTATGTTATTTCTCCCATAAAATTTAGGGAAAAATTTAGTGAAAACCATGTATATGTGTCATTTCTCCCATGCATGTGTCATTTTTCAGATAAAATTTAAGGAAAACTTTAAGGCATGTCATTTCTATGTCATTTCTTTGTCATTTCTATGCAATTTCTCCCATAAACTATAAGGAAAACTTTAAGGCAAACCATGTACATGTCATTTCTCCCTTAAAATCTAGGAAAGGAAAAATTTAAGGCATGCCATTTCTAGATGTGATTTCTCCCATAAACTTTAAGGAAAACCTTAAGGTAAACCATGCACATGTCAGTTCTCCCACAAACTCAAGGCTTTCTCCCATTAACTCAAGGAAACATTTAAGGAAAATCATGTGCATGTCATTTCTCCTTTCTCCTATAAGGAAAAAGTTAAGGCTTGAACCATGTACAATGTCATTTCTCCCATAAAATTTAAGGCATTTGCTAGCTTTAATTTAATGCATTTGAAATAAGGAAAATGCTATTGTTTTTGGAAACCATGTACATGTAATTTCACCCATAAAATTTAAGGAAAACCATGTACATGTCATTTTTCCCATGCATTTTCAATAAAATGTTAATTTAATATATTTTATTGATTTTTTTTTTTACAGGGATAAAAAAACCCCACTAAATATGGTTAAAAAATAAACATTATGCATATATGTTTCTTACTATCCGAATCTAGGGAAAGCAGTGATTACATATGTGCTTTGTAATATTGCGACTAACAAGGTCCGCCAAAGGAAAATGAATATACCAGGAAGAACAACAAAATACAAGGCATATTATATTGCATTGATAAAAGGCTTGGGAACAACTAGGGAGTATGGATCAAATGGAATTGTAGTTTTCACAAATTCTGAACTTTTGTGTAACCAAATGAAAGGCGTGTACCAAGTTAATAAGGAGAGACTAAAAAAACTACATGGAAAAGAAAACAATATTGTTAGACAATTTCAATTTTTTAGTATAAGACATTGTGCAAATGTTAATAATATGTCAGGTGATCTATTGTGTGGGGCAATACCAATTCAAGATTCATTTGTAAAAGATGAATTAATAGATGAATTAGTATTATATGGGGCAATGACAATTCAAGATTCATCTCTCAAAGGTGAATTAGTGTTGAGACACTCTCCTTCAAAATTTATTGATGGAAATTGTAACATATCTTTGATATGTGTGTTTTTTTTACTTATAAATGTGTCATTTTTAATGACCATGTGTTTTTTTCAATTATATACCAAGTGTACTCCCACCATGTAAAGTGAAACTTGGTGAACTTCACATTTTTGTAAAATTAAAATGTGAGGACTTCAAAAAAAAATTGTTTTATTGAGTTTCACACATCAATTAGTGCTTTGAAAGTTGTAATTTACATTTTTTGTGTACTATATTACATTAATTTTTTGAAATCTTTTGAATTTATTTTAACTAGTAATTTAAAAATAATTGTAAATTTTGACTGCAGATATATCCATATATATCATGGAGGATGAAAGGAGAAGGTCAATAGAATCCCATGCCTCTACGAGAGAGGGGGATCATGGATTGAGAGATGTTCATGGCATTACTATAATCTTATATACATATACACATGTGTGTATACATGTCGAATTAATTTTTTTATTGACTATATATATATATATATATATATATATATATATATATATCCTAATGTACATACATGTATACATATGGAGTTGATTTTTGATCAATTTTGTGAGGTAAATTAGTTTTTAATAAGTTTCATTTTTATATTTTAGGAGTTAGAAGGACAAGAGTGTCTACTCCATCAATAGATCATGGCCATGGTTCACGCAATCGTGGTATGGTTCACGCAATTTAATCAATCATATGTACATGTATTTATGTGTATAAATGTATTTTTAAATTGATTATAAATTCATATTTTTTTTATGAAGCTTTCCTCTCGTTGCATGAGGTTGGTGGTGGTACCCATTCCCCTGGAGGCCCATCAATGGGTGGTGGCCAAATGCGTGAGGGTGGTGATATGCATTCCCCCGGACGCCAATCAATGGATGCTTGTGTTGGTTCTCAACCATTCAGTGGTCATTCTAGTTGTCAATAGTCTCAAGGTGGGCATGATGTTGGCCAACCATATCGAGGTGGCCATCGATATGAACATTATTTTCATTCAATTTGTACAAATTTGTTTACATGTTTTTTTATTTATACAAAATTTTATATATTGATGCAGAGGGTGAAAATGTTACTCCAAATGTTGCTCCAAAAATACGTAGAATAGAACGCGTTATTCAATAAGAAGGTTGTACACCAACCACGACTTATCCATCTGACATTTCCGATATACCTTGGGAACCAAAAAATGCAGCAATTAACATTACAAAGGTGTCAATATCTTCATTCAAAATTGAAGAAATATCTTGTGTCTTTGAAACTCCCTGCTCAGAGTCAAAAAATCTTAGAAATAGTTACTCACTCCTTAAGAAAACTAGTACATGTGTACATAATGCTTGGGCTAACCACTAATAATTTTGTAGAAGTGATGAGAAAAATAAAGGAAACAGTGATGGGTCTCGATACATGGGAGGTTGTTAAACAAAGGGTTACAACAAAAATGGCCAAGTCTATGTTTAATTTCAAAAAAGGGTTGAAAAGAAAGATGCTAAAGGTGAAATATTTCAAGCACCCTGATTTAGCTGGCCATTTCTATGATATACACCTTGCTACCAATGGAAGACTCCCATGGATCGACGAAGTTCTAAATTATTTTGTAAAATTATTTTATGCAAAACTATTTTTGGGAATGAAACCCGATTATAATGACCTTCCCTCTGAATTTTTTAGTCTTGGGAAAGGTCGATTATGTGACCGTAGGGGCACTAAGTGTGATGCTGAGTTTCCTCCCCCTCAGCCACCATTGGTTAGGTGACCTCTTCATGTCAAAACTTTGCGTTCATATATGGATGCCACTTCTCAAATTAGTCAAGAAGCAAGGGATGCCATCATTGACAATGTTCAGAGTGGACTAGATGGAGTTGATATTTCTATGAATCGACAAAAAGCATGAGAGGATGCACGTGCTAATTTTGTGTATCATACCGATGATGAGATAGACAACATGAGTGTTGAAGATGTCAGAACATATACAAAGAATTGTCGTAATGGTTGGCAGGACCTAATTATTCATGATCAAGAGGTCATGGGATCGGTATGTGTTAATGGTTAGGGTGATTATTTTAACACATGTATAATTTATAATAAATACATAAATACATACATTTATTTGTATACATTAATCTAAAAAAAATATATCATATATGTTAACACCATTTGTAGTTCTCATGCTTGCTGAGTGAAGATGTTAATATTATGGTCGAAGCCTCTGGTTCACACAATCAATATGGTTCTCGCCATCAAGATGATATGTTGGCACATGTTAGTGTTTTAAGTGAACATGATGATGTACAATTAATTTTTATCTATTATTATATATCGAAACATGATGACATATTTTTAAAATAAATAATTGTGCACATATGTACATGTATGTAATTAAATGTTAAAAAATTCTAATTTCGTCCGATGTTTTTGGGATGGAGGTACCTTCTTCTTCCTTTGGAAATGTTCCAAATACACCATCACAAATATGAACAATTTTTCACTTAAATATGTTTTTAAGTTATATATTTCAGCTCAAAAGTTCCATTCAGAAATGAGATGTAGACCTTGAGTTATTTTACGGTTTTAAATTTTATGAATTTTGTGTTTGGAGCCACCTTTTGGAGATGTGCTCAATCCACCATCACAAGTATTCAATTTATTAGTTATATGTTTAATTTATAAGTTCTAAATTTAAGTTCAAAGGTTTTATTATAAAGTTACATCTAGATCTTCAGTTATTTTATACTTTTAAAATTTTTGAATTTTAGGTTTTGTGAGATGATTTTCATTCTCCACGAGGTTTTTTTTTCATTTTGTTTTTTTACATGAAGTTCTATGTTCTCATTCAATTTTAAAACATTAAATTCTAATGTTTGTACAAATTGTGTACAGGTTCCCCATTCTTCACAAGATAGCTTGAGGATCAGGACTTTGCTGGGAGAGACACTAGATCCATCTATATTTGATTAATGATGAACATGTTTTCAACATTATATTTGATAGATCTAGTCTTAAATTTAATTTTCTATATATAGTTTTATCTATGCAGTCATATTTACTTATATATATTACTTGATACTTGTAACACTATACATTGAACTAGATATATATTTACTTTTATTGTTCACGTGAGATAAAAATTTTGGACTGTTACACTAAAAATTGTCATCCTGACATTTTGCTATGAGTATGAGCATTTAGATCTTTGGTTTCTGCCCAGACTGATTATTGTTTCTGTCAAGAATTTTTTGTGAATGAACTCCAATAGTAATGATGTTTTGATGATTTTCTAGAAGATTTTTCATTTTGGATTGTTTTTCACTTGGTCTTTGTAGCGATTCGAAGCTTTGACAGTTTGAAGTATCTAAGATTACATTGATCTCTTTTTGTCTTTTTGAATCCGACCTGATTGTGAGAACATCCTTTATTGAGAAATAGAGCTTTTTGTTTCTTTGCGAATCTTCGAAAAACTTGGTTGAAGGTTTTGAATTTCATTTTTTATAAAAACATATTTTGAGTGTTTTTTATCTGTTTGTTATTCTGGATGAATAGATTCTTAGTTTGCTGAACAACTAAGGAAAACATTCTTAAAAAATATTAAAGCTTTTATTCAATTTAGATATTTTAAATTCAATAGATCTCAAGATTAGATTTTGTAGTTTTGAGTAGTTTTTAATTTTTATAGCTTTCTTTTGAAGGAAAATTGTTTTGTAGCTTCGACTTTGGAAAGAAAAAGGATTTTGTTATGAGCTTGATAATTTTTCTCATTATTGAAAAGACAAAATAGTTTCTTTCAATTATTTTTCATGTTTTAAAGAAAGAATTAAAATAATTACATTCTCCAACTCTTTCTTTAGATATAAAGTTCATTGAAAGAAGAAAGAATTGAATATCATTCTAGGTGCATTTTAGTGTTTTTTGGAAATTGAGTCTTCACATCATCCAAAGTTTCATTTCCGCACCCATTGACTTAAGAAACAGCTCATAAAAGTAACGCTTAATTAAAATTCATCTAGTAAACTTTTTATTTCTAGGGCTCTTATCACCAACATAGCTTAGGCTAGTATCTTGGAGTAGGGAGTAATTAACTCTCCAAGATAGCTAAAACAAACAAGTAGACAAATCTTGTGGTAGGAAGAATTCCAATTGTTGCATGTATGCTCTGGGAAGCTCCTCTTATAGGAGTCAAGCACGAGATCATATCTGAACCAGTGGGGTAATCAATCCTTCCTCATTGGGAACGATAGAAGATATACACGTATTAACAACGGTAAACCTCGGATAGACCATTGTCGAGGAGCCTCGGGTCACTTGCTGGCATTCCTTGAATGTATTTAAGGAGCCTTCAAGGGGATTGAGCTTTGTTACTCTGCCCTTGCGTGTGTGTCGGATCGTAGAATGTTCCCCCATGTATATTTGTTTCTGTTGGTAACCTTAGAGACCATAATCTTTAGGATTCTTTCCTAAGGTGACGGTGGAGGGAAGATCCCACTGTACCTGGAACAGACGTCGGCTAGACTCACTTGGACTCTCCGGAGGGTTATCTTCACTCGAGATGGTATAGTGGAGAAACTTGCACCGATCTGTTTCATTAAGCAGGTTGTCGGGGTAACTGTTCCAACCGCCCTTTTCGTGTTAAAATTCTACTAAGTTGGATTTCATCACCAACTAGTGTTTTTAGTACGGAAAGTTACTGTTTGTGTGTGGTTTGAACTCCTCGATTTTTTTTAAGCGTATGATTCAATTGTTTGTTTCTTAGAGACTTTAGGTGTTTTCATTGAAATTTTTCTTTGTTTGCGTGTGATTAGATAATTTTTAATCGTGGCGGAATTGACGAGAAAATCCCGGAGAATACAAGGGAAACCCCCTGAATATTCACCAAGTAAACTTGAAGGGCTTCGTCCTCTGGTATCATCCAGTAGTAGTAGAATTAGATCAACGGAAATTGGAAGTTCATCTATAGTTATACATCTTGATCATCAAATACCTACAACAGAATACATTCAAGAACCGATTTCAGTTTCTGAAGTTACTGGAAGTATTTCTCCTTCTGGTGAATTAGCTGACGAACCTGAAATCTCTGAACCTGAAACTGAATCTTCTATTTTGGAAACATCCTCAGGATTTATTACACCAACTTCTAGCGATCCAGGTTCACCTAGGGTAAGAAATATTTTCACTGACGATCTTCCATCTGGACTTATTTCTATTGAAGAACTTATTAATCCAGACGAAGATATATCTCTTCCCGACTCCCCTCAATCGTTAAATCTTAGGGAGCGTGAATCTATTTTCTACAGCCCCATTTGAACTGATCCTTGGTATCTCTCTTTAACGAACTTTTTAGAGAATCCGGGTCTTGCTTTTTATCCACCTCGAATTCCATTTCATCCTACACCCAGAGGTTATTATCTGTCATCTTTTATGGCAGGAGAGTCATCCATGTTTTCTCAAACACCGGAATCATTTTGCATGCATTGAATGCTCAATAGCTTGGGATATGGTCTCTATCAAGTACTTTCTGGAACATTGCTTTCAGCAGATAAACGTGTTATTCATCGTCCTTCATAGGATTTTGCATTGGCTCAGGCACTGAGATCAATCTTTATGATATAAATAAATAATTAGAATCTATAAAACCTCAGGCATTCATTACTGAGGCCTTTGAAGAAGTCAATTACTTTGGAAACATTACTAATCAATTACCTTTTTGGAGAACAACCTTGATAGTCGATGCACACGCAGGCACAACCTCGAGAGTAGATTTTTCTCGGTTAAGCGCGGAATCATATTATTTTGGGGAGACGTTGGGGACGACCCCAAGGGCAGTACATACCTCGGGTTATCAACCTCGAGTCAACCCCAAGCAGCTATGCTCCTGGAGTCCTTATCCAACCCCGGCCACCTCGATGTAGCCTCAGGGTTATCAACCTCAAGGTCAGTACCCAATTCAAGGTTTCCAACAGCCTTCTGGTCAACCATATATTCAAGGAGCCAGAAATGTACCACTTAATTATCAACCCTACGTTCAACCAGGTTATGGTCCTTACGTTCAACCTTCTACGGGACAATACCCCGGAATGATGGTGTGGGATCCGTCCCAATATCAACATCCTATGCAGTCTAATGTGCAGTTGCCTTATCAACCTAGATAGCCTTTGGTTTCTGGTCCAACCCAGCAACCTGTTCAGCCAGCTATTCAAAATCCTGCACCTAGTTCAGTTCAGCAGACTGGGCTTAGTATAGCTCAGACTCCACCCCAAACTGCTGCAACTGCTGCAACGTCTGTTCAACCTGTAACACCTGTTTCTGGAGTATTTGTAGCCCTGACTTCTTCTATCCCTGTATCCGTGCAAATCCCTCAAGTCTCTGTACCCCAGTCAGTATCTTCTATTCAGACTACAGTTCAGATGCCTGCAGGACAAGCTGGTACAAGTACAGTTGTTACAAGTCAACCTCAATTTACGTATCAACCGTACCAGGGACAGCCGCAATTCGGTCCCTATGTACAGAATCCAAACTATCAGTATCAACCGTACCCTGGTTATACTTATCAACAACCTCAGTATGGTCCGGTTCATCCTGGTTTTCTGGGAGGTTACACAATACCTAATGCAAATCCGATTCCTAGTTATCCTGGGTATCCGCCTCCTGGATCTGCTTTGGCTTCTCAAGGTTTTCGCGACCCTAACCGTCAATTACTGTTTATCGCAACTTTGGACTTACCTGATTTGACGCGCCTTACAAATGATCCCATTTTTTATTATCAGAACTGGCCGCCAATGCCTCATAAGTTGCCAGTGATATACCAAAATTCGAAGGTAAGTCAGGAGAGGATCCATCGAATCATGTTATGACTTATCACCTTTGGTGTGCATCTAATTCAATCATTGATGATTCGATTCGTTTACGTCTTTTCCAAAGAACTCTCATAGGTTTTGCAGCCAAATGGTACATTGAGTTGCCACGAGGCTCGTTTCATAATTTTAGTTAGTTAGCAACTGCTTTCTTGACTCATTTTCAGTTGCCTGTCAGATACGACAATGGCACGGAATTATTAACTTCACTAAAACAATCTACGTCCACGTATATTTCTGATCATATTCATGAATGGCAACGTAGGAGGCGTTTGGTGAAAGTTTATATTCCGGATCAAATTTTGGCAGAATAGTTTGTTAAATCATTGTTACCCAAGATCACTGAAGATGTAGCTAAGGCTGGTGTTGTTACTGAAGAGCAAGTAATTGCCCAAGCTCAGTACCTTGACCTCGTATATACACAGTCAGGTACTTTACATGAGAAAATTCTCGATCTTCCAAAGCAAGGTCAAATAGTTGCAGCTCCTTCAGGGTCTCATGCCACTCACGGTATGATTGGTACAATTAATTCTAAAAGCAAGAAGAAATCTTCAAATAATTCTTCTCCTATTATCACTTTACCAGATTCCCCGAAAGGATAATCTTCCCCCAAAGTTTCTGCCGATATTCACGTCGTAGAGACATCTACGACCAAATCGAAATCCGGTGGTAAAAAGAAAGGGAAGAATAAAAACAAAAAGAATTCGAAAGAGAAAACTGATAAAGATGAATCCAATGACGAAAAACGTAAACCTCGCTATCCTTGTTTCATTTGTGAACAAGATCATTTCACGAAAGAATGTCCATATCGAGACGAAGTTATGAAATTCGTTAAAGGATCGCAACAACCTGCTGTCTTGAAGGATCCTTTTCCAATTCAAGATAGTAAAATGATTGGTTCTTCCTCGACTACTTTAGAAGAGCCTATTATGATGATGTCTCATGTAAGGGTTGCAACGCGATCGCAAGATTACGGTTCTAAGAATCCTGTTGATGGTAAAGAAGCAGAGTCTTCCAATGCAAATACATCAACTACAACTCCTCCTGTTTCCGGTCCACTACAGATCGAGAAACAAAATCCAGACTTAATAATCAAACCGCCTGCTAAAGGTGTTCTTCGTAAATCAGCTTTCAATCCACATGCGAGAGCTGCTCAGAATTACAACATTGTTGAAGACTTAGCTATTTCTCCTTCAGTAATGTCGGCTTTGGAAGTGCTACAATCATGCCTAGCACAGCGTAAACTGATTTTGTCTGCTATAGGAGCTGTTGATATTCAGGATTCTAATCTTATAATCTTCGATCTAGAAAATAGTACACCTCGTCTACCTCATCAGATGGCTTTCCAAATACCAGTGTACGTCAGAAACAGACCGATCTATCGGACTGTGATTGATGAGGGAGCTTCAACGTGTATTATGTTGATTCAGTGTTGGAAATCACTTGGTTCTCCTACGCTGAACCAATCTCCGACGATTCTTAAGGCTTTTGATGGTCGAGGTTTCCACCCTTTTGGTATTTTGCAGGATTTACCCATAGGGGTTGAAGGTAAAATTGTAAATCTAGATGTGGAAGTGGTTGATGCCCCTCTAGATTACAACCTTCTTCTGGGTCGTAGTTGGTCTTATGCTATGACTGCTGTTGTCTCTTCGGTCTTTCGACTCATAAAATTTCCATATCAAGGAAAGATCGTGACAATAGATCAGTTAACTTATTTCTCGTCCGACCCAGCCTCTACAGAAACAATCCAGCATGTTGGTAAAACGGCTATCCCTTATAAGGATGTTGGAGTGGTTTTGATTAAAGATTTTGGTTTACTAGCAACTTTTTCCTTTCCTCCTCCTAACGTATCGCCTTCTACTGCAAATATTCACATGATTTCGTCAGACACTGTTATGTTTGATGATCCTTGGATCGTACCTTCCGAATCCGAGATTGATTCATTTGATGGCATGATGCCCTTGAGTCCATTTGAAATTGCGTATCAGGCTGTATAGTCACTTTCCAACCCCTCTTCAACCGAAACTGATCCAATGAATGGGATCCATGAGGAATCACTTTCTATATCTAGTTCAGTTCCAACGACATTCCTAAACTTGTTCATACAGATGAGCAAATTCGTGAGTTTTTGTCTGTTGATGATTTACCATGGGAATATCTACATCACCGATCTTCATTTTTACCTAAGCTAGATCATTTTGAAGATGATTTCACTTCAATTTTTACTGCTGAATATGTTAAAGAACCGCAGAATCCTTTGCAAAATCCTGATTCTGAGTTAAATTTGGAAAATATATCTCGAACGGTTCCCATTGACATTTCAGTAAAACCAGGAATAATTGAAAACATTCATATAGGTGCTTGTTGTACTGAAGATGAAATTAAAGCTTATAAAGCCCTATTTCAAGAATTCCGTGATGTGTTTTCCTGGTCTTATGAAGAAATGCCAGGAATTGATCCATCGATCGTTGTTTATGAAATTAAGACTTACCCTGATGCTAAACCTGTTCGTCAACGCTTACGTCAAATTCATCCTAGAAAAGCTGCTGTTATTAAAGCAGAAGTTGAAAAATTACTTCGTGCATGATTCATTTATCCAATTCCTTTAACGGATTGGGTATCGAATATTGTTCCTGTGACTAAAAAACAAGGAATGATAAGAGTATGTATCGATTATAGGGATATTAATCGAGCGTGTCCAAAAGACAATTATCCAACTCCTTATATCGATCAAATAATCGATGATTGTGTTGGCAGTGAATTGTTTTCCTTCATGGATGGCTTTTCAGGTTACAATAAAATAAACATACTCCCTGCTGATCAACCAAAAACAGCTTTTATTTGTCCGTGGGGAACGTTTGCTTACTGTAAACTACCTTTTGGATTAAAAAACGCTGGAGCAACTTTTCAACGGGCTATGTCTTATGCATTTCATGACATTAAGCACATTGTCCAGCCATATCTTGATGATTTACCTACTCATTCATTACGTAGGGCCGACCATCTCACTCATTTACGAGCAATTTTTATGAGATGTAGGCATTATCGGATAAGGCTGAATCCACATAAATGTGTTTTCTGCGTAGAATCAGGTCGATTACTAGGATTTGTTGTCTCGAAAGTAGGCATTCGTGTCGATCCATCGAAGGTCGAAGCCATTGTTAAATTGCCTCCTCCTTCGACTTTACGCCAAGTCCAAAGTTTGCAGGGGAAAGCAAACTTTTTACGTAGGTTTATTCCTAACTATGCCGAGCTTACAAAGGGTTTTACCCGGTCGTTGAAACAGAACATTTCGTTCTTTTGGGACGAGATCGCTGATCGATCTTTTGATGCACTAAAACACGCGTTGACCCATGCACCGTTATTGCATCCTCCCAACTACAACCAAGATTACATTTTGTACCTCGCTGCTTCTCATTCCACCATTGGGATGGTACTAGTTCAGGAAGATGAATCTCACAATGAAAATGTGATTTATTATCTTAGTCGAAATATGCATCCGACTGAAATCAAATACACACATGTGGAGAAATTGGCCTTGGCAGCTGTTCAAGCTGTTCAACGTTTTAGACATTACATCTTGTTACGTAAAACCACAGTAATTTCTAATTGCAACCCCATGATGTATATTTTGACCAAGTAATTGCTAGGGGGGAAAATATTCCAAATGGATAGTTATCCTGCAGGAATTTGACTTGGAATTTGAAAAATCCAAGGCAAAGAAATCTTTGGTATTTTCGGAACTGATGTGCGATTTCCCCTCTACTGATACTGAAACAGTGGCAGAAGAGTCCATTGCGGACGAATCTTTGTTTCTCATCAGTACACTTGATCCTTGGTATGGAGATATTATTGTTTATCTCCAAACCCAATCTTTTCGGCCTGACATCTCACGAACTCAGCGACGGAAAATATGCTTCCAATCCCAATAGTATAATATCATTGGTGATACACTTTATCGTCATGGAGCGGATTCTATTTTCCGACGTTGTCTAACTCATGAAGAAGCTGAAAAGGTGTTAAATGACTGCCATTCTGGAGCATGTGGCGGTCATATGTCTGGGTATGCCACCGCCCAAAAGATATTGCGTGCAGGTTATTTCTGGCCAACGTTGTTCAAAGATTGCATTTATGCGGTTCGGAAATGCCACAACTGTCAAATTTTTGATAGAAAAATGCACGCGCCACCCACTCCTCTTCACCCTATAATTGCTGTTGGTCCTTTCGCAAAATGAGGTATCAATTTTATCACATGTAACCCTCACTCGGCCGGGGGGCATGCCTATATTATTCTCGCAGTAGATTATTTTACAAAATGGGCTGAGGCGATGCCTACACATTCAGCTGACGGCAAGACTGCTGCAACATTCATATTTAATCACATAATTGCTAGGTTCGGTGTTCCTCAAGCTATTATTACAGATCATGGAAGTCATTTTCAGAATATCATGATGACTAAACTGACAGAACAACTCGGCCTACGCCACGACAGTTCCACTCCGTACTATCCACAAGCAAATGGTCTGGTTGAAGCCATTAACAAAGTTTTAGTCACCATGATTAAATGAATCATTGGTATTCACAAGACGAATTGGCATTCCATGTTATTTTCAGCGCTTTGGGCATATCAAACCTCAGTCAAAACATCAACGGGTTTCACTCCTTTTCAACTGGTTTACGGTTTGGAAGCTGTGTTGCCGATTGAATGCGAAATACCGTCACTAAAGTTAGCCGTAGAATTACTTCCAGCTACGTCTGAAGAGGAGAAACGTTTCTTGTACTTAGCCCAATTAGATGAGAATCGACGAAATGCTGCAATAGCAAACGAGGCTCATGTTAAAAGGATAAAAGCTCAGTATGATAGAAGTGTGACCCCTTGAAATTTTTCAGAAGGAGACCTAGTTTTACTTTATGATCAAGCTAACGACAAGCTAGGAGCTGGGAAATTCGTGCCTATGTGGCATGGTCCTTACATTTTTAAATGAAAGTTAGCAAAAGGGGCCTATGAGTTGATAGATTTTGATGGTGTCCCTTTGGATAAACCCAGAAATGGGCTCTATCTAAAGAGATATTATGCTTAAATGTGGTGTGGAGATTTTGTTAGTTTAGATTTCTTTACTGCTGGTGTGTTTTAGATTAGAAAAGTGTTTCTAGTTTAGAGAGTGTGTTTTTATCACTATTCCTGCTTATCTGAGTTTTACTCTTGATATTGCAGATGTCGACGTCTCTTCAAACCTACATTGGTTTTGCTGATGGTGCTTGTCGTAGTATATGGAACATTTCTTCTGTAGCTTGGATTATCTATTCACCCTCTGACGAGTTAGTATCCATGCATGGGGTAAGCCTTGGTCAAACAACAAATAACATTACCGAGTATAGTGCAGTGATTGAGTTATTGTCTGAATCCATATCATTTGGAATTCGGAGTTTGATTGTTAGGTTGGATTCTGAACTTGTTGTATTACAACTTAACAGAGTTTATACCATTAGAAATCTAGTGTTATTACGGTTATTTTTAAGAGTTCATCTCTTGGAACGTGAATTTGATTACATTGAATATCAGCATATTCCAAGACATTTGAATACATTAGCAGATGAAATTGCTTCTAGTATGATAAATAGACATTTGCAATAAGAAAAACAGTAAATCAAACGCATTCATAACATGTACACAGATAGCCGGTAAATAATGATATATCATAGTATAGAAGAGTTTTCAAAAAATATATACATCGTCTTCGATCATAGGTTGGAAACACCCTATGATCGGCAAAAATAATAACAAAAAAGTCAAAATATGAGTCTACAAACGATCATCCCATCACTGATGGTGATCACGATAAGAAACCACTGCTCGGGCCACCCTACATAGGAACCTCCTAAAAGGTCCTGGAACACCAATCACATATCTCTGCAACCTGAGAGGAATGTCATATATGCTCGTCTCTGGAATATCTAGAGTCAAACGCTCTAGATGATGCTCTAAATCAGTCAAAATTTCTGCTGATTGGCCTGCTGGGGCTGGGGCTGGTGCAACTGCAGCTGGTTGTTTTCTGTCATAAGGTTGGAGATGGGTTGGTCACCGTGGGCCCACATCTGCATTCAAAACTTTTGGTTATTAGTTTTCAAGACGATAAAAAATAAAAAAAATTAGGATTTAGCAAACGTTGAAAAATGATTGTACCTGAGTCATCCCACTGTTCCCCTGCTGGGAGAACCATCTCTCGGTCACTGCGGAAATCTATCCCGGCATATGGAAAGTCCTCTATCACGAAAATTTGGCGATCCAACCAACGAAAATATGAAGAAGGAAATCGCACAATCTCAGTACCCTCAATAGCATGACAAGCCATCAATGCGTACCAACGAACCATCCTCGGTTCTCGAAGTCGACCGGCATCAACAGCAATACTCTGTGGAGCTTACATAGGGATCCTCTCTAGAGCAAAAGAAACAACGACGGATCCATATCCAAAGTTATTCAGTTTCCCATTTTTTGCTCTGGTTAGTTGGCCTTTTACATTAGCCAACACAGCTTCACACCAGTTAAAGATGGTGCCGCGAGAACAGTCCACGGAAATACACATTTGGGAACCAGTAGCTACATGAAGCGCAGCACTCCCACACAGTTTGGTAATAGTAAAAGCAATAACTTTCAAGTCAGGGCAGATGATGTGTTTTATATCAATCCGTTTGTCCTGAGGATTTTCCTGGTCATTGCAGAATTCTAGTTGGAGACTAGCGACAGACTGGCCACCTGGCATAGTCCCAAACAAAGAAACTTGTTTGCCCCTCTTGGACAAACCAGTCAGAAAATATATATCCTCCAGCTCAATTTCGAGCCGGTGGCCACCAATAATGAAGCACTGGTCCTGCACATTCCATTTGTTTACCAACCATGTCAGGAGTTCTACTTGTGCCCTCATGCCTGAGATGGCCCAAAATTTGTACAAGCCACATGCTTTTAATGCCTGTTGTGTGGGAAAATGGATTATTACGGCTTCATCCACTTCCTCGTGCTCACGTTCTCTCCAAATCAGCATCTTGTCAATCCTACAATGCATAAAAAGGCAAGTTAGAACAATCTTGTTTGAAATGTTTTGGGAAACAAATGAGAAATGAGTGTTTTAAATTCAACCGCGTGGGTACCGCACCTACACTTTGTAAACAGTGCGTAAATATGCACGCGTACTGTGTGCCGGGTGCGGAACCCACGAATTTTTCTTTGTAGAAAAAATTCGAGGTCCACAGGTAATATGTGCCGCAGGTAATATGTGTCGCACCTGCGGACCCCGCGGGTGAAATTTTAAACCATTTTTTTCCCGAAAAATACAAACTAAAGCCTAAAAATGAATTTGAAACGGATGAAAAACAAGATTAAGAGGTCGTGGATTACCTGGGACTGACGATTCTCGATTTCAATGGACGGATTTTCCAGAATCTTCACAGGAACTTTCTTACCCAAAAGCTTTTTACTTTTCACTCTGGAACTGAACGGTAAAAATGAAATTGAAAAAGTCCTTTTTATAAGTTTTTTCGAATGAATGAATTTTTAATTTGTTTATTTTTCACTTTAAAAAGGGTATTTTTGAAAGCATTTTTACTTATCTTAAACAGGTATGTGTAATGTTTCAAGTTTTTGTGCAGAAACTGGATTTTTCAGGAAAGCTGATCATTTTTCAACAAAGAGCATACTTTTATCACTTTTTCGGACTCTTTCAAAAAATTTACGAAAAGCGAAACATTGGAGTCAATTTTGGTTATTTTCAAGACTCGTTAAACTCATGAAAATCCCGAGATCATTTTGCTATTTTTCATTCTCGTAAAACATATAAAAATGCCGAGTTCTTTCCGTTTTTTCCTGCTCGTAAATTAAATTGAAAGTCGGCCATATGAGTAAATTTTTATCCCTTTTTTGAACTCGTTCAAACTTACGGAAAAAGCAAAACCATGGAGTTCTCTTTTAAGCCCTTTTCAGACTCTCTAAATATGAAAAGATTGCCGAGTACTTGACTATTCGAACTCGTTAAAGTAAATGAACAGTCGTCCCTTCAGTATAAGTTTACCCCTTTTACGGACTGAAATGGACTATTTACAAAAAAGGTATACGTTGACTAATTACGGTCAATAGAGTTCTCTCCCGCATTATTTTATCCTTTTTCGGGCTCGAGAGACTAAATTTACGAAAAATTACACCCACAGAGTTTTCTTAAGTTTTTCTTCTGACTCCCTAAAATTGAAAAACACCGAGTTTCTCCTATACTGGACTCGTTAAAACTTAACAGTAAAGGACCTGTTCAATTTTAAACAGGAATGAACCACTCCTTCTTAGGGTTCAAATATTAAACTAATATAATCAAGCAAATGTTATCCTCCTCAAGCTTGTCAAAAATAAAGAGGTACTTGCCAGAAATGGTGGGGGAAAAAGGAGAAAAATGGGCGTGTTTGTTGTATTTTAAATTTTTCAAAAATCCAGTCAACCACTCTTGAACACGACACTTTTATTCACCTGGGTTGGGAAATCCTTTGCCTAAAAGTTAATCAAACCATATTGAAAGTCTTCAGCCGGTTTCTGGGTATTAGCTTTGGGTCAATTGTCACCAAACCATCTGCAGTGTCGTTATGTGTTCAAGAGGACAATTCAAATAAACCATTCATCTGCAAAATATTTTTCATCCATTTTTTACCATCCCTGAGTCAGTCCTTGCCAATATATTTTCAAAACTTGATCTATGATTTCGTGTTGTGGGCTTGCCTACGACAGATCACTTTCTATCGACATCAGCACATTATCTAGGAAGTTGATCCAGAAATTGTCTGTACCTTGAAATCTGCATGCCTCAATGGCGGGTTTCTCACCTTCGACGACATGTTGCATCATTGACCTTCGATTGAATGATTCCGTGAGATGTTCGACTTCAGCTCATACATTCACATTTCATGGATTGTACTGGGTGCTTTGAGAGCCATTGACATTACTGGTGGTTTCTCTCACACTTGTTAACAATTCAAATCATTGGTTGGTAATCAAGTGGTTTCTACCATGATTCGACTTCAACACATTTATTCACATGGATAGAATCGTACTAGTTCGAGATGCGGAAATCAAGACCCTGGATCTAGTTTCCACCATCCAGGCAGCAAGGAGTTTTATTATTATACAGTAGACTATTTGTTACATATGGCTGTGCCCATGCTGTGTTTACACTATTGATGTAATATTAAAATCATTCCTGTATCAGAACGATTTTAGTTAGTTTCTAGTTAGTTTTAATCTGAGTATGGGAATGCCTACCTCAGTGATGAAATATATATGTATATATTTTGCATTGAATGTTTTTACAGGTTCCGACTGGGGTGTCCACAGGATGATCTTTGAAATGATAAAGTACTACACTCTTCATATATGACAGACTTCAGCTTCATCTATTCCAGACTTTGCACTTTAGGGGGCAATTTGTTACACTAAAAACTGTCATCCTGACATTTTGCTATGAGTATGAGCTCATTATTACTCCTACTTCCTCCTTTTGCAAATCTAACATATCAATTCCTCATGTCAAGCTTTCAAAATCAGAGAAAAGTTCCTAAAAATCCCTTAAACATTGGTATCGCACTTTCTCTATTCATTGCCTGCGGTCCCACACCTAAGGTTCAGCTCTCCTGCGGAACCCTACTGCACGTTCTTTGTGTTATGGGTGCGGACCTCTGTAAAACTCAAAGAGGCGAGAAAGTAAAGATAAAAAGTTGATTTCAGATCAATTCTAGAAGATTCTAGATGGGAATTTTCGGGAATGGATACGCTTTGAGAAGGTTCATACATCCCTTACTTGATGGAGCTAACCCCTTGATGTAAGGAGCTAATCCCTTTGAAGGAGGATTCTATCCCTTCATATTTGGAACAGAAAACCTCCTATTTTCCACTATAAAAAGAGGCCATGGGTAGCCTCAAAGGGAGTTCAAGCTTTAAGATCTTTGAGGTTAAATGCTGTTGAGATTCAGACTCAGTTAACTAAGACTTTCTTTGAGGTTAAATCACTTACCTCTCTTCGTCTTGGTTCAAAGAGTGCAATGCTTGTCAAATTAGAAGAGATTCCTGCTTCGGACCCCAGGAAGACCTGCATGACATCAAGGCACAGGTTGTAAATGTTTTCTTTCATTTGAAGTTAATACAAATATACTCATTTTTCTCAATAAGCTGTCTATTCATGGTTTATTTCATAAATTCCTTGATCATTATGATGAATATGGTTTATAATAATGTCTATACAGGTGCTATGTAATCTTTTTGCTTGTTTGTGACTACAGATTTATTGAAGAACATTCCTTCAGTGCATGAGGGACTTCAACGAGATCAAGCAAGCGCTGGACATAAGGTAGGCCTTACACCTATATAGCATTTTTATGAATCTTATATGCTTAGAGAGAAATTAGTATAATTGGCTGTTTGTTGCTAGTTACTTTTAGTACTAGAGAGATCGGTCTTGTCCGCAAGACGGATTAATCTACACAACATGGACATATTTTACTGTTTGGATATAGTTTTAGACTACATTTACTTTTATCAAGAACGATTTTAAATTTTGAATAGTTAAATTTGGCATGTGATCACATGTTGTGATATATAATTTTTTGTTTTTTAAAACTCGAGTAGTTTTGTTTTTAAAACTCAAGTTGTCATTTTATTTTTTTAATATAAAATGTATCTAGATGGAGATTTCAAATTACAAAACACATGTACATGTGTATATTTTGGATAGTTGAACTACATTTGGCATGTGATCACATGTTGTGATATAATGTTTTGTTTTGAACACTCGAGTTTTCATTTTATTTGTTAAATATAAAATTGAAATCTAGATGGAAATTTCAAATTACAAAACATTTGTATATTTTGGATAGTTCAACTACATTTGGCATGTGATCTCATGTTGTGATATAATGTTTTTTTTTTAAATTGGATATTTCAACTACATTTAGCATGTGATCTCATGTTGTGATATAATGTTTTATTTTTAAAACTCAAGTTGTCATTTTACTTGTTAAATATAAAATGAATCTCTAGATGGAAATTTCAAATTACATTTTCATAATGTGTATATTTTGGATGGCTGAACAACATTTGGCATGTGATTGTGATATAATGTTTTGTTTTTAAAAAGTTGTCATTTTATAAATGTTAAATATAAAATGAATCTCTCTAGATGGAAATTTCAAATTACAGACTATGTACATACATGTGTATATTTCGGATTCTTGAACTACATTTGGCATGTAATCACATGTTGTGATATAATGTTTTGTTTTATGATATAATGCTTTGTTTTTAAAATTCAAGTTGTCATTTTATTTATTAAATATAAAATGAATCTCTAGATGGAAATTTCAAATTAAATTATCACAATGTGTATATTTATTTTGGATGGTTGAACTAAATTTGTCATGTGATTGTCATATAATGTTTTGTTTTTAAAAAGTTTTTATTTTATAAATTTGTTAAAAATATAAAATGAATCTCTTTAGATGGAAATTTTGAATTAAAAACCATGTATACATGTGTATATTTTGGATAGTTGAACTACATTTGGCATGTGATCACATGTTGTGATATAATGTTTGTTTTTAAAACTCATGTTATCATGCTATATTCGTTAAATATAAAATGAAGTTGGCATTATATTTGTTAAATATAAAATGAATCTAGATGGAAATTACAAATTAAAATTTACACATAAATGTGTATATTTTGCATAGTTGAACTAAATTTGGCATCTGCTTACATGTTGTGATATAATGTTTTGTTCTTAAAACTCAAGTTGTCCTTTTATTTGTTAAATATAAAATGAATCTAGATGGAAATTTCAAATTACATTTAAGACATACATACATTGGTACATGCTATGCATTTGAACATGTGTGTGAATGTTATATAGTTTTAGGATGTACATCTATTATTTAGGTGATATTTAAGTACAATACATATCCATGTTCTAAAATCTAAAAACAATCATAAAATGTAGGGGTCAGAAGCCATCCCATGGCCCCGTGCTAGTGTCAGAAACCCATCAAAGGCAGCTACAAAGGTGCATTTTCAAGCTGATCTCACAGTGGCAATGACCAACGACTAGAATGCACTGAGGGCTCTGCACCTGATACTCGTGAGGTGTTGGATCCTCAAGTGTTTGAGAGCATTCATGGGGAGACTGATTTTCCTTTGGAGAAGCCCAAGGGTATAAGAGGAATGACATCCACTATTCCGCAATTTGTGTAGCCTTTACCGAGGAAAACCAACCCACTTCTAGTTTATGAACCCATGATGGATGAGATAGGAGTTTGGGTTGTGGACTCAGATGGTGTCTGGACTAGATTACAATGCGGAGTACCCAGTCTCTCCCATCGTCCATGTGACCCCTCTAAAGCCTCCTCGAATTCCCACAGCTAAGGAGGAAGCCATTGCTATAGAATACGGGTGCTTGATAGAGGAAGAGGACCAGGCGATGGACGAATATGAATGAACTCCATGATTTTCACTTGAGGATATATTTCAGCTCTTTTGTTTTTATATGGGCCACTAAAGATTTTGTATTACAAGACTGGATGACACTCTTAAGGGGTTGGTTTCCTCCTTTGAGGCAACCCCAAACTTGGTTTATTTTGAACACTACCAAGGCAGGGATAGGCTAAGAATATCTTGCCATCTCTGCCCATTGCCTCTGTACATTTTTTCATTCTTTTAATATAGTTTAGCCCAAGTTACAAACAAACAAACAAAAAAATTGACATTAATGTATGTACATAAAAATGGTTGAAGTACATGTTTGAATATAATATGTTAAAATGATCGATGTACAATACATATCGATGTATATATCTGAAAACAATCATAAAATTCTAGGTGTTCTTAGATGTGTCAAACAATCATAAAATTTTAAAATTTCATTAGAACATAATTATCCAGTACACAACATTTTTCATTAATGTACATAGAAAAGCTACTTTCAGTTGATATTAAATCGGGAATTACAAAACACGTACCACACATTTTGCATTGAAGAATGAATATTATAATTTACTTTTAATAGACACATATCTAAAACAAAATATTGCAACTTCAAATTTGCATTATATCAACTATGATACACAGATATGTACATTTGCAATAATGACACTATGACGAATTGTACCATAGAATGTATAAATTGTTTAAACCAGATAATATAGACATGTGTATTTGTATACGTGTATAAATTACTTGTGTGCATGTACCAAAACAATGTACATGTGCAAAAACTCAAGTACATATAACACAAAAAGGAAGTTCAATTTTTAGCTGAGTTCTAGAAGTTTTAAAAGATGAATCCAAAGAGAAGAAGTTGTTGGGTAGTTCAATAAAAAAAATTCCAATGGAATGCCATCTTCAATGATCCGTTCGTGATCAGCTTTTGACATTTTCCATTTCTTAATTTTATTTCTTTTCTTTGATTGAACTTATATCAAATTTATGTGTGTTTCAAACACCAAGTTACTATATTGACAACTTATGACATCAGGTTCATAGTCTTGAAAGTAAAAAAAATCCCTATTTTGATTAGTTTGTTGGAAAAATAACCTTTCAGTATAATAGACCCTTTGTCATATGTAAAACCATGATCATCATAGTTTTCTAATAATTTCATCTTTCGTTCAGTGCAACACATCAAATAATACTTCACATTTTCATTGTTCATAGTAGGTGCAACTACGACAAAAACATCTCCTACACAATAAAACAAAATTATGTATTTAAATTTAGATCATAATTAACATGAAAAATTAACTTTAAAATTAACATGTTTACTTGATTTTATTATCTATTTCTAGATCTCTATCATTTGAAAGAAATTGAAATGTTACCTTTTCTAACAAGATCAGAAACTCGATCACCATCAGATGATATTTTGGTCTCCTCTAATTGCATTTCTTCAAAGCTTACAACAACCATTTTCCCCTTTATATTTAGTTTTGTATGTTGCCAAACTTTTACATAAATTTTGTTTTCACAAACATCATTGGATTTTGTGTTGTCTATACAAACATGACCAAAACAAGAATATATTCTTTTATCCAATGGAAACACATTTATGGAAACTTTGTTTTAATCGAATACAATTTTCAAGTCACTTTTATTGTTTCAACATCATCTCCAATCGATCTATCTACATCTTGAACACCAATATGCGAAAAAAACATATATGGAAAATTCAAAGAAGAAAATAGATATGATATCAAAATACCATCAAAGATAATCATTATGATAAATGTACTATTTAAAATTATAAATATAATAAAAGTTAAATTGAATATACCTTCGTACTTCCCTTGATCCGTTAGTCTCATGGCTTAGTGCAGTGATTCACCATTGAACAAATTGTTCAGCTGAGACAAGTTGGTTTGCAGAGTGGTCCATTTGATATCTTCGAAGTGCTCGTTTTATGCATGCCCCTACACCGTCATGTTCTCCTTTTCCATGACCAATATCAAAGAAATACCAACAATATTTAAGGCAGGTTTTCATATGAAGATGACACAACCAAAAGAATGACTGAGAATATTTGAATTGACCTGCACATCCATTTGACCATATCAAATGTTCATTTAATTTATTCCACGACTTTTCAAGGAGTCATAAATATTTTCAAAACAGTGATGTACAAAATATGTATCATGTGTACGATCGCCATTGATATAAAAGTGGTATTCTTTAATAACATGCAGATTTTCACAGGTGCTTTCTATATGATCAAAATTTTGTTCAGCATGTATATATCGAAAATGGACGAGAATGGAGACTTGGTCAGAATGATATTATTGACTTTGAATTTATTTTTGTGGAACAAATGTGTAGTTTTCTGCAAAATCAACTACTGACGAAATGGTCCCTGGTGGAAAAAATTCACAGGATTTTTTGAATAGTCTTGCCATCAAGATCTATTGGACTCCTTGGTGTATTTATAAAATTCTACCTCAAAATTTCTCAAAAGACCTATCACAAAAATTTCTTCTTCTTGTAAATCATTTCTTTCAGCACTTAAGCCTTGAATCGATGTATGGATATATTCATATCTTTTTAATTTCACTTTCATGTTGGAAAATGATTGATCGTTTATATCAGTACAATATTTGTTTTTAAATTTAGTCAAATTTCCATAATAATCACATTTTTAATCACCAACACATTGTTTTGGGTAAAATAATTCATGGCTTTCTCTTCCACATAGAATTTGACGTATGAAATCATGGATATTGGAAGGAGGAGGTGAATATTTCCAAAATGTTTTATCAAAATTAAGGAATGTATCATAATATAACTAAAATTCCACATGATAACAATAACAACAACAAGTGTCGTGTACAATGATAGGTTTTACATACCATGGTTTCTGTTGCATAAAAGCAATGATTGAGACATCAATTTCACGATCTCTTCTTTGCACTTGTTGAACAACTCTATCTAGGTGGTGTCCAAGAAATGTTTTTGATGTTATTCATATTGTTTTCATGCTATTCTTCTTCGCATCACATCGCTTGCTTTTGGTGAAACACGTTAATTTTTCAATCCAATATTCATATATTATTTTTTTAACATTTTCTCCAAGTCTATATTTGTATGGTTGCCTACAAATATTTGTACAAGAAGTGAGCTCATCATTTAAATCTTTTTGCAAACGAAAGTTTCGATGTTTGTGCAAAGTTTTTCGTGAGGTTCCTAATTTTTGTGCCATAGATTTTACCAAGCGATTCTCATTGGTACTTGATGAAACCACTCCCATATGTATTTCTCTACATCCATCTGAATCACTTTTATTTCTAGATCTCTAATTGAATTTAGACCACTATTTATATTTTGCATCATATTTTCCTTCATTTATTTATCTTTGGTTTGTTTTAGAATACCCAATAAAGTCATACCTTATTTTAATTTCTTGATGTTAAGAGACTTTTCTGCAATTGGGCTTGAACTGCCAGAGTTTCATCTTTGAAGAACGAATCAATAATGCGATAAGAACGATATCGTATAACATTGTGATCTCTTTTATCTCCATATGTGTGAGTGTCAAAATTTTCTAACATATCATCATCGATATTGATTTCATCTGTACATATTAGAATTAAATGTACATAATAAGTTTACATATTCAATAAATAAATAAATTAATAAATGTGCATATTTTCAATAATACACGTGTTCAACACACACACACACACACACACACACACACACACACACATATATATATACCTGGTGATTCGATTTCTTCACCTGAATTTTTTTCAACATTTTCACCATATTCAATCATTGGTTCAACCTCTCTTTCACTTTCTATTTCAAAATTTTGTATCTCATCATCAATGTTTTGAGGAATATCTCTGTATGTTTACATTGCAAAATATTTTTTAAATTCGTTCATCAAATAAAAGTTAAGTTTCACAATTTACACTAGGCATATTTTAAATATCAATTTTATAATATTTACATTTACATACCTACTTCAAATTATTGTTGAGGTTGATTTTCCCTTTCAATATTTGAGCATTATTCTCTTTTTTTTTTAAATTATATTCTCTCCCTTGTTCTCTACATTCCTCAAGGCCTCTTGTTCGATTATATTTTCTCTTGCAATTCCTTCTATTTCCCATGATAATTGAGTATGAAGCTCAAAATATTTCCTTCAAAAATTTAGATAAAAACTCAATTAAAAAAAGCATCAAAAAATATTTAATTTTAAAAAATCTCATTTCAAAAAATTTTCACAAAAGACATACTTCAACCCAAAATGATTACTTTAAAAAATTTGAGAAAAAAATTCTTCTAAAAATGAAATGAAGCTTAAAATATTTCCTTCCAAGTCCTGCAAAAAAAATTCATTTAAAAAGTTAGACAAACACTCATTTTAAAAAATAATTATAAAAGATTTACTTCAACCCAAAAAAAGTACTCTAAAAAAATGTCACTTTAAAAAATACCTCCAAAAAATGTCCATTGAAAATTAAGCCGAACCTCTTAAAAAATGTGATTTTAAAAAATACCTCCAAAAAATTTCCTTTCAAAATTAAGCCCAAAAACCTCTAAAAAAATGTCTCTAAAAACAAAATACCTCCAAACAATGTCCTTTGAAAATTAAGCCAAAAAAAGGCTCTAAATAAATATCACTTTAAAAAATACCTCCAAAAAATGTCCTTTGAATATTAAGCCTAAAAAGAGGCCTTTGAAAATTAAGCCCCAAAAAAGTCCACGAAATGTCTTTTGAAAATTAAACCCAAAAGCGTCTAAAAACAAAATACCTCCAAAAAAATGTCATTTGAAAATTAAGCCCAAAAAGCATCTAAAAAATATCACATACCTCCAAAAAATGTCCTTTGAATATTAAGCCAAAAAGAGTCCTTTGAAAATTAAGCCCAAAAAAAGTCGTTTGCAAAATTAGCTCAAATGAAGAAATGTGAGAAATTATGCGAAAATAATGATTCCATTTTCGGCTATTTATATAGCCACTAAATGTTTTTTTATAGGGGCTTCATCGAATTTTCCTACCGACGTAAAGTCAATTAAAATTTCGACTGAAATTTTGTAAAAACTTCGGCCAAACTTTTGTGCCGTTAGAATTGACGGGCTATCAAGACAAAAAAAAATTCTATCAAACTAAAATGTTTGCAATTACGCAACATCTCGGCTCTGAACACATTTCTTCAACATTGGATTGATTAAAATCCATGAAAATTTATGAATTAACTATTGGAACCAAGACAAGCATTTTCAGAATTCAATCTACTCTAAGGAAATATAACTTTTATGAAATTTCATAAATATTTACTAATTTTAATTAATTTTGTAATCAAATGGGTGCAAATAATTTCTAAAGGTCATTATGATTTAGTGAAATCAATATTCTGTATCTTCCAAAATACACTGTAAAAAAAATGAAAAAATTATGGTGCATTAAATTGGTCCATCGTCTTCAATTGATAGTTTTTAGATTTTTAGTTTATAACTTATATGTTGATAAAGTTTGTGCGAGCCGAAACATATTCAAAATATGCAGTTTTTTCATATTAGATCAGTTCAAAAAATTCTAGTAATTGTGATATGAATCAATTGGTTTTGTTAATATAACAAAACAGAAGTAGACTTCGTCTATATTTTTGTAACACATTTTGTTTCTCAAAAAGACAGTTTTCAAAGAATACACCAACGCGTTTGAACATGAATTTTTATGAATCCTTTGATTGTTAAAGAACACATGCTCAAATAAATGTTAAGTTGTTATATCAAGTGTGTATAAAAAAATTCCAAAAAATAAGTAATAGAAATCTAATAAAATTTCTGACAGCTTTATTTTTATCGTAAAATGAAATTCTAAATAGAAAAATTGTTTTGGCTTGCAGTTGAAGAGCAAATGTAAATCTCGAGGAAAAGGGAAAAACGTATAGCAACCACATTTTGTATTTTTAAACAATAATTTTTAAAATTTGATAAATATGTATTGGAATTATAAATACGAATTTTGTACCTACATATTCTTGGGATTTGTTTTTTTTTAATATCAAATATATTTATACCTTAATCTATTTATTATATATTTTGGAGGGTTTCCTTTTTCCTGTTTAAATTGCTCAAAATCAAAAATGATTTGTTGAAATCACAAGTTTGAGTTGTAAACTATCAAATTCCAGAAACAAACACTTAAAAACCATTATATATATAAATTATTTTCCCTTTCTATCATACCAACCTCGTTGGTATGAGAAGATTTTTTCTGCTACCTATTATGGCACTTATATGTGAAATATCATCGTGTAGACTATGGTATGTAATTAAGTAGCTTCTTTTTTTAATAAAATAATTAAGTAGATTAGAGTATGTAATTAAGTAGATTCTTTTTTAACAAAATAATTAAGTAGCCTATGTCACTGTAGACTTCGTTGTACATACAATGAAATTCAGAGCATCGTTTTTTCATGTATTGTAATACTATTTGGATTCACACCGTTCATGGTTTTGTTTCATTTCATATCACTGCTAACATCGTAAGAGTGGTCAATTAAAAATGCCCAGAAATTATTGGATCTTCATAGATATTAATTGGTGGAGCTGCTGTGATTGAAGATACAGATATTTTCCATGACTGTCGGTGTGTATGTGTGATTATCTTCGCCTTCATAGCTCATCTTGTAGGCTGTAAAAATGGGAATCCACCTTCACAACATGTGTCTTTCATTTATGGTATGTGTTTTGATGATTACATGTATGTCTTTTGAACACTTGCTCAACTGAGTAATTTTATATTTCATTAATGGGTGTTTACTATCACTGGGGTTATATTTTCTCATGAGATTTTAAATTTTGGATGTGCTAGGCCTTGTATTTCTATGTTTATTTCATTTGAGGAAACCATTTCAGTGGTAGGGGTTTACTATGAGATTCCCATCTCTAGTTTACATTTTGGACTTGGCTTGTAGTACTGTTTGGTATTATGTCATAGTAGTATTCGTATTATGTTAAGTCATTACACTGTGGTAGCTAGATTATTGGTTGGATTTGGGTCAAGTTGTGTGCTCTGTGGGTGACGACATTCTTATTTTCAGATATGGTTTTAATGGTCATTTGTATCATACTTTATACAATCTTTTAGGTATAAATTCTTCTTTTTATTTTCCTCATTGCTCCTTGGTGTCATTTACCATGCCTTCGAAGCAAAGAATGAACTTGAGAAGGGAGTTGTAGCAATATTGGCCATAAAATGTTTCACCATTTTTCCTATGATTATGTGGCAACTTTTTTTGATGTTGTTCCTTTAGAGGTGCATAAGGAACTTCTTTGTTGGATGAATAAGAATATAGAGATAGTGGTGTTTTTAGTTGTGGAGTTCCTGAGGAGATCATTGTGTAATGTGTTGAATGAATTCTTTCTCTTACATGCTTTGTGATTTCACGATCGTTTTAATTGGTGTTTGAAATTGGTAGAGTAGATTCAATTCTATTGTTTTAGAAAATAAAAATTAGCAGTTTGAATATACAAGGAATTTATACATGGTATCAGATCCCAAATCACTATAGAAGAGAAGAATATGAGTTTTTCCTTGTAGCAAGAATGATTTTTGCAGATCTATTTTCTAGGACTAGCAGCAGGATCATGATGTCATTCTATTGATTGAAACTCGAACATACCCCTGAGGGTAACTCAAATTATATTTCATGGAAGGACCAGATGGAAACAACCATGGAAGATAATGGATTGAAGGATAAGGACATCCTGAAATGAGCACCAGTTGATGTCCAAGATCTAGAAAATTTGAAGGAGAATGTAGCAAAGGTGATAATGATTCTACTGGAAGGAGTTCTCGAACCTCCATGGATAATGATAATGATCATGATCATGATAATGATAATGATCATATTTTATTGAACCTCCATGGAAAGGAAACTCCATATTCAATTTGGAAGGCCTTGACATATTTGTTTCAGAACAACAATGGCCATAAGAATCTAGCACTGAAGGACAAGCTCAGGATAATCAAGATGGAGAAGGGAGACAGTATATCAAAGTAATTGACGAAGTTTACCCAATTTATGGATGAGCTTGGATGTGTTGGTATTACAGTTTTTGGGGATGGTTTGTTCATCCTAGCACTTCTATGCCTTCCCCATAGCTGGCACAACTATCAAGATTCAATAAACTGGAAGGAGGAGCTACCAGAGTGGGAGCATTTATGGTTCGACTTGTTGGAAAAAGAGATTCGACGGAATACCAGAGATGTGACCTCATCCAAAGAAGTGAAAGAGGATTTTTAATTAGTCAGAAAAAAAATAAATCCAAGGGAAATATTTCACAAGACAAAGAGGGAAAGAAGAAATAATTTTCCAACATCAAATGTTTTCACTGTCCGGAATTTGGGCGCTATGCCATGAGATGTCCACAAAATAAGTTAAACAACAAGGATATGCCAGAATATTTTTGACACATAGGAAATAGTTAAGTATAACTTGCTCTAGTGTAGAGTTAGGTAAATTGTGTTTCTTTAATATATACATTTGTAACTTGTAATCCAACGATCACGATTTTTAGTGATCTGAAGGTTCACTCTCTCTTCGGTATTAACAACACTTGATCCATGGCTTAACACCTGATTGGCCCATGATCTCTATTTAAGGAGCATGGAGGGTCATTTTTCTAGTAACCCTTTATGAGAGAAACATATGCAAAGTTTTTTTTTTATATTAATAAATTGCCTGAAGTGGCGCATTGGCTCAGGTCGTGAACTATTTCCCTCTTCGAGGGCTTTAACCACGTGATATAGTGGTGTACTAATTTTTGATATGTTTGTGAGTGGTGAAATTTGGTTTTTGATCTAAGGAACGTACCCTATAAATTCCTACATGGTATCAGAGCCATTTTGAGGGCCGCATTTGTTGCAGAACCAAATCCGGAGCCTATTTGACTGCACGGGACTGCCTTTTTCTAGATGTACTGTTTCTGAATTTTTTCAGGCTTGGAGAAATGCTCCTTTGTGTTTAGAGAATCTGTTACTGTGAGGAACCCCTTTCTTTTCATGCGAAAAGGTTTCTAGTTTCCCAAGTTATGTCAGTTTAGATCTGGAGGTATAAAGCATCTTTTTTTCTGTTATATTTGTTAATCATTCTGCTTAGTTCAGTTCCCTCTATTTATTTCAGTTTATAGTTTTTGTTTATTTTTCAGATCTATACCCTCTTCTATGTGTATTCTCTTTTCTTTGCACTGTGTGCGATTTCGGAAAATCAAAAACAGGAAGAAGGGATTTGTTTTGCTATGTATGCTCTTCCCCGTGCCTTTGTGCGATCTCGGGAAATTAGAAATAGTGAAAAAAAGGATAGTAGCCGTTAAGGCTAACTGAAAATCTAATGTTTTTCCGTAAGGCTTGCATTTCATTTTTTTGTGCATGGATTTTGTGTGTTTTTTGTAGGAAAATACACACACACTGAAGAGTTTAATATATATATATATATATATATATATATATATATATATCCTTCTTCCTTTGAAACAATTACAGAATCCTTTTACTAGATCACTTGGTGTGAAGTTGGTTTATGAGAATAGAGGTCTTGGGTTCAAGTGTCTTTCTCAAGCTTCTTTTTGTAAAAAGCTTTTTGTTAGGGTGGGGGGGGGGTTTAAGTACAACTTCATCATCAAATTTCAAAACGTTCCTGTAACTATTCATCATCAACAACTCCATTTAAATAAAGGCATAACTTCTTCATCTGAAAGTCATTTTTGGAGCCCTTTTTTTTTAATTAGCCTAATTTTTCGAGATTTCTCCATGGAGAAGTTAGTTTCAGCCCTTTTCCACTTCATTTTTTTTAAAAATGGAAAGTGCATGCCTAATTATTCTTAACGACACCAATTATTTCCAATGGCTACCTCACATGGTAGATTTACTTAGAAGTAAAGGGATTTATGTAATAGCCACAGGATAAGAAACTGAGCCTATCGATGGAGATAAAGTCACTAAATGGGAAAATAAAGAAGATCAAGCATAAGGGGTGATAGAAATGTCCATTGATCAAGAGATTTTATTTCATATCCTTGAAATTGACACCCCTGATGAAGCCTTGAAAAAGCTCAATACTATTTTTGGAATTAAAAATGAAATTAGGGCCCACCAGGTTGAAAGTGAGTAGCTTAATTTTGACCCCAATAATTTCTCCTCTATTGAAGATTTTTTGTCAGAATTCAAGACCCTTACACTAATTTTAGAAGGTTGTAAGGTTAAAAAGGAAGATGGTAGTATTATCTATTCCATTTTTTCTAGGCTTGGCCCTGCATACTCTGTATTTGTTTCCAACTTCCATTCCACTAGAAAAGCCATCATTTCTCAAGGAACAACCTACAAGAACCCCTCTTTTGATGCCTTTTGCTATTATTTGATAAAAGAACAAGAAAAAATCTTACGCCTTGTGCTTATCACTTCTGGAAATGCTTCTAAGAAAGCCTTTGCAGCCCAAACTAAACCATATCAAAAGAATCCCAAGAAGAAGTATCCCAAAAAGTATGGTTCTAAACCAAACAAGGGCCTTAAGCAATTTCAGCCGCAAACTAAAAAACCATCTCACCAAAATGCTAAGTCAACTAAAATAAAAGGGAAGAAAACAGATAGAAAGGAAGAATCACACCTTAAAAGAAATGGCTAATTGTATTCTTCAATCTAAGGGACTTAGTCTCAATTTTTGGACAGAAGAAATTAAATGTGAAAATTACATAGTAAGTCACACTCCTACTAAGGTTTTAAGGAATGTAACTCCAAAATAATCCTGGAGCTCAATCAAACCAGATGTAAGTCACTTTTGTGATTTTGGAAGTGATGCTTGGGCCCATATTCCAAATGCGAAACATCAAGCCTTAGAACCTTGGAGTGAAAAATGCATTTCTCCTGGATATTCTGAAGATGCCAAAGGATGTATACTTCTTAAACCAAAATACAAAAATATAATCATTAGAAGATATGTAAAATTTGATGAAAATATATTGGCCTGCGAGCCTAGTTAGACGGGTGTGCCACGATTGGCCTACGAACCTGATTCAACATATGTGCCACCTCTCTCTATCTCTTATATTTTTGATAGAATTCCTTCTATTTAAGATGATGACAATGAGGATTAAAATCCTCCTCCACCTCTTGAATATATTCCTTTAGCTCCACGGATTCCAAGATGGGTCCTCTCTACTCGAGATGCAATAGGTTCTCTTGTAAGTGACCCTGTAGATCGATGACATACACATTCTCAGTTCGAAAAGGAATCTTCCTTATTGGCCCAAGTTCCAGAAAATCCTGATCCAAACACCTTTGGAGAATATTTTGGTCATCCAAATTGGGATGAATCTATCAATGAATAATATCGTTCCTTATTGGAAAATGGTACTTGGGATCTTGTTCCTCTTCCAAAAGGAAGAAAACCTGTGAGATGCAGATGGGTTTACAAAACAAAGTTTGACCAGATGGAAAAGTTGATAGACATAAAACTTGTGTTGTTGCTAAAGGATTTTCATAAGTTGAAGGAATTAACTATACTGAAACCTTCTCCCTTGTTTCCAAAATGAATTCTCTCCACCTTGTTCTTTCCCTTGTTGCCTCCTTTAAATAGGAATTCCATCAGATGTATGTTAAATATGCCTTCTTATATGGAGATTTTCATGAAGAAATGTACATGGAACAACCCCCTGGCTTTATCCAAAATGGCTCTAGCCTTTTTTGTCACCGTAGGAAGTCTCTCTATGGTCTCAAACAAGCTCCTCGGGCTTGGTATGCCAAAATGGATGGATTTCTATTAGATAATGGCTTTTCTAGGTGTCATTATGAAAACACTGTCTACACCAAGAAAGTGGGTAAGTCCTTCACCATCCTTGTTCTTTATGTTGATGATATTATCCTTACTGGTAGTGATCCCAATCATATAAAACATGTGAAGTCTAGCCTCAAAAGGAAGTTTGAAATGACAGACTTAGGACACTTGCATAATTTCCTTGGTCTTCAAGTCTTGCAATCCAAAGAAGATATTACCATCTCTCAGTCTGACCTGGATTTATGCAGGAACGCAATAAAATACAGAAATAGACATAAACACAAAGATGCAGCGGAAACAATACATCATTTTATTAATAACAAATGACTGAAATATGCTTACAAACATAATGGAAATAAAAATAGCTAGGGTGTTGGTAGCATATCTATGAGAAGAGATGTGCTAGCTACAGACCTCTGAACTATGTTAAAATGAGGTTTGAAGGCCTATTTATTATTAAGAAACAATGGAGAAATCTAAACCTCCAAAAAACTAACCCTAGGAGATGGAGCGCCAAAACTATGGGCCCCGTTTGGGTAAGTTGGTGTTTCAACTTCCCAGGGACGTAACATTGGAATACAATCTCTGTTTGATGCACTCAATAGCTCGTTAGAAATATCTATACGAGGAGTAAAATGTTTTATGGAATAAAATTATTGGTTTTCCCAAAAAACGTTGTTTAGGGCCTCAAAACGGCTCCAGAAGTTCAGGACCCGAAAAACTGCCAAAAATAGTAAGTTGTGCTGAAACCAAAACACTGAAAGAGAAAATGGTGGGGCCCCAAGTGGAATATTTTGGTGGCCACTAATATCCACTTGGATCATTAAGGCCCAAAAATGGCTTCGGAAGTGTAGGACCCAAAAACCTGCTAAAAATAATAAGCTTTGCTGGAAGTGAAAAGTCGCAAGAATTGATGGTGTGGGTCCAAATGGAATAGGTGGGTGGCCATCAATATCCACCTTGATCATTCCTCCCTCCTTAGGAAGAAATTTTCCCCATTGTGTTGAGATCCTCCATGAGATGAGGCAAATGATATTGAACTAGGCATTATATTTTTCGGAGATTTCTTGGACTTGCAGGAGGGCATGCTAGATGCGTTTAGGAAATTTGGTTTTGTTTATCAGCCTCAGACAGTACATGTGTGGATTTTGTATGTGTAGTTTCTAGAGATATGCAAAACATCAGGCGACGATGCGTCAGGGGTCAGATCAATGGAGTGCCTATCCTAACAGTGTAGAGGAACCTCTGTGAGTGAGGAGAAAATTTCCTTGTATACCTCCATGAAGTATGGTTGGCCCAATAATACATTAGCTACATCAAGAGGAGAAACATCACACAATACCCCATCCGTGAATGGCTTGATACTGTACGGAAGGAAACACTATTGGCGGATGTGGATATCTTTCCCTAGGTGAAGCCACCCAATGGTATATGGCTGCGGGTGTGCTATGGTCGGTAGGTCAAGCCTCTTACCAACCTCTGCTGGGATGAGGTTCTTTTGGCTTCTGCTATCGATAATGAATTTCAATGGAGAAGCCCTCACCCACATCTGTGAATGGAAGAGGCGATCCCCCTCCTCTAGATCCTTGGGATCCTCCCTCTGGATCTTGGTGGTGGCAATGATCACACTGGGATCTGCATCAATGATCTACTTCCCTTTTTCATTTCCTTTATCTGGTTTTGAATCAGGATAAGAAAATGCATCTGATTCGGGTGCCTTTATTTTAGCCACCAACAACTGTTTGGCTCGACACTCGTTTGTGCTATGAGTGGGGCTATTATTAAATTCACACCACTTCCTCCTGTCCTTCTTTGGATTTTTGGTGTTTTTATGAGTCGTACTATTTTGGCCTTTCGCCTTGTTCTTCAGTTTGGGGGCACCTTTCCCTGGATTCGGATTTGCAAATCCAAAGTCTCGCTTCTTCTCCTTAAATTTTTGCTCGATCTTGGTGGCATAGCAATATGCCGTGCCAAGCGATGTAATGTTGAGGAAATCCATTTCCTCCTGAATATTTTTTTGCAGAAAAATATGGTACTTGAGCACCAAATGTCTCTTTCAATATTTAATACCCAACTTTGTTCGGAGGGTATGGAACAAATTCGTTAGTTCGTGCACATCTTGATCCCTTTGTTGCCTCATCGTTGTCCATTGGATGTATTTTTCCTCATAGCTCCCCACAGCGTAATATTGTTCCTTGATGGTGTCTCAGAATGAATTTCAAGTGGGTGTGGCCAAGAAAAGAGAGGGTTCCCCTTCATCCTCTTTATCATGGTAGGTTTCCCACCAGTCTTTGACATGGGGGGCAGCTTTGAGGATTGAAAAAATAATATTTTCTCGGTCGGAGAAATCATGGACTGAGAAATAACCTTCCAAAAAATTTAACCATATATCTATGGCGTCTGCATCTATTTTTCCTTCAAATATAGTAATGTCAAAGTTTACCTATACCTTGAAGGGAGTGGCGCCTCCAGAGTGGTTGTTGGATGCAGATGCACTGTAGGTGGGTAGTTGTTGAAGGACCTGAGAAAAGTAATCCATCATCGCATTACTTTGTTTCTCAAGGGCCTCCTCAAGAAATATTTTGATAGGATCTCCTACTCCCTCATTTTTATTTTCTTCTGCCATGGGAGGTCTTCGAGGTTTGTGAGGCTGATCTTGCAAGGGTCCAAACAAATTGAGCCCTAACTCCTTACATCCTGACTGCGTTGGGGACATGCAAAGAAAAACAGAGAAAGAGTAAACCACTCTAATACCACTGATCCAGATTTATGCAGGAACACAATAAAATACAGAAATATACATAAACACAGAGATTCAGTGGAAATAATACTTCATTTTATTAATAACAAATGACTAAAATATGCTTACAGACATAATGGAAATACAAATATCTAGGGTTTTGGTAGCATATCTTTGAGAAGAGATTTGGCGGCTATAGACCTCTTAAATATGTTACAATGAGGCTCAAGGGCCTATTTATTATTGAGTAATAATGGATAACTC
Organism: Pinus albicaulis; assembly: GCA_034641835.2. Lineage (NCBI taxonomy): Eukaryota > Viridiplantae > Streptophyta > Pinopsida > Pinales > Pinaceae > Pinus > Pinus albicaulis. Next base: position 1,764,572,543 of record CM076578.1, read on the forward strand.
TAAACGTCCAAAAACCTAACCCTAGGAGATGAAGCGCCAAAAGTATGGGCCCCGTTTGGGTAAATTGGTGTTTCAAATTATCGGGGACGTAACTTTGGCATACGATCTCCATTTGACATGCTCAATAAATTGTTAGAAAGATATATCTGTGGAGTAAAAATTTTGATGCAAGAACGATAGGCTTGGTTGCTCTTGGTTTTTCCAAAAAAACGTCGTTTAGGGCCTCAAAACGGCTCCGGAAGTTCAAGACCCAAAAAACTGCCAAAAATAGTAAGTTGTGCCGAAACTGAAACACTAAAAGAGACAATGATGGGGCCCCAAGTGGAATATGTGGGTCGCCACTAATATCCACTTGGATCATTAAGGCCCCAAAATGGCTTCGGGAGTGCAAGACCCGAAAACCTGCTAAAAATAGTAAGTTGTGCTGAAAGTAAAAAGCCGCAAGAATTGATGTTGTGGGTCCAAATGGAATAGGTGGGTGGCCACCGATATCAACCTGGATCATAGTCCAAGTATTCATGTGACCTTCTATGCTAGTTTCACATGGAATACTGTAAGCCAGCCCCTTCTCCCTTTCAGTATAGATTCAAGCTTTCAGTCACTTGTACTACCCCTGAAGTTCATGCTACCTTATACTGTCAACTTGTTGTTAAAATTCTATATCAAACACATACTTATCTTGACCTTTAATTTTTTGTTGGTATTTTTTCTCGATTTATGCACCAACCTAATGAAAGTCACTATAAAGCAGCTAAAAGAATAGTTTAATATATTCGAGGTATAGTTTAGTTTGGTATCCATTACAGTGCAGGAGCATCTCCATTGTTGATTGGTTTCACTGCTTCTAATTGGGCTAGTGACCCTAATGATCGAAATTCTACTACAGGATATGTATTCACTCTTAGTTCATGACCTATTACTTGGCCTTGTAGGAAACAAAGTGCCATATCTCTTTCTTCGGCAGAAGAAGAGTATCGTGGTGTTGTTGAAGCCACCAAGGAAGCCATGTGGCTTCGTCAGATCCTTTTTGAATTTGGTCTTCATCGACAAAATCCAACTACAATTTGGTGTATAATCAGAGTGTGATTTAGCTATGCAAAGATCCAATTCAGCATCAGTGTATGAAACACATTGAGCTTCATATACACTTCATCAAAAATCTCATTCATGATCGTGTTCTTGAAGTACAATATTGTTCAACCAATGATAAAGTTGTCAATATATTTAAAAAGGCTCTCACAGAAGTGAAGTTTACCAAAGTTCGATCCATGCTTGGAGTTCAGGAAAGTTATCATTAAGGGGGGATAGGCTCTAATTCCTTTTTCCTTCTCCTATTGTGTCACCTTTGTAAATCCTTCAATCCTATCCCAACTTTTTCTTAGAGGGGGATGTTAGGATATTTCGACACATAGGAAATAGGCCCTTTTGTGTCACCTTTGTAAGTCCTTCAATCCTATCCCAAGTTGTTCTTAAAAGGGGATGTTAGGGTATTCCTATACATACAAAATAGTTAAGTATAACTTGGTTTAGTGTAGAGTTAGGTAAAGTGTGTTTCTTTACTATGTACATTTGTAACTTATAATCCGACGGTCACGATTTGTAGTGATCTGATGGTTCACTCTCTCTTCAGTATTAACGACACTTGATCCATGGCTTAACACCCAATTGGTCCATGATATCTATTTAAAGAGCATGAAGGGTCATTTTTCTTGTAACCGTTTATGATAGAAACATATGTAAAATTTATTTTTTATATTAATAAATTTCCTAAAGTAGTCGCATTGGCTCAGGTCATGGATTGTTTCCCTCCTCAAGGGTTTTAACCACGTGATATACTGGCATACTGATTTGTGATATGTTTTTGAGTGGTGACCTTTGGTGTTTGATCTAAGGAACCTACCTTGTAAATTCCTATAGGATCCAGCAGTAGCATCAATGGGTGAAGCTCTATATTCACAACTCAAACTTTATTTCAGTCTCTTTGCATGCATGCAAAGCACTGTAATGGGAATCATGAGGTATCTCGACACTGGTGCCTCATTCCATATGACAGGGAATAGATATCTCTTTAGCGACTTGGAGGAGAAATACCTCAAGAAAAACATAGAGTTCGGAGATGATGGGAGGTACAATGCAACCGGTATTGCTAAAGTTACTTTTCATATGGAGTCTAGCTCCCCTCTCAGACTCGTTGATGTGTCATTTGTTCTAGGACTAAATAAGAATATTTTTTCTGTCACGACATTGGAAGACTATGGATAGAAGGAACAATGAGCAAGTAACACATTGGAAAGGAACAATGAGAAAGTAACAAAAAAATTCCTGTAAGGGGGTCTCATAATTATTTGTAGAAAACTAATAAAACAAATATTTAGGTGTTAAAATTAAGTCTATGATTGATTGATTGCATGCATGGTTATTATGTTTGAATTGTGATTTGATTATGCAAAATTGTCTAATAATTGATATTCTTTTTTATCGTCAATTATGTAAGTTAACCTTTTGTGTTGGGTGATATATGGTTTGATGACTAGGAATACATACGTAGTAACACAAATGATTTTATTTTTGATAGATATCACTATCCTAATGTGGTTTCTCTTGTTATAGTGAGTTACCTTAGAAAATCCACAAAAGGAAAGTTCATGGTCATGATTATGTTGATTGATTTATGTCATATTAAATCTAGAAATTGTGTGTGAATGACAAGACATCAAAAGGAAAAAGCGACAATGATAACAAATGATGAGGATAGGGATGGTGCAATATGTTGAAAATGGCAAGAAGAAATGCTGAAAATGGCATCAAGAAAGTTTCTAATTTAATTTTCCCTTGAATTAAATTAAAATAGAATTGTAATTCCACATCTCATGACAATGTGTACGAGTTAAATAAGTTAGTTTGACTTAGTTTGTTCAATTAATTCGGGTTGAGAGTATAACCTGAGTCATGTAGAGTGGTTCCTACTTTATAAGATCCATGGTTGAGTTTAGATTGAGTTGTAATTAATTAATTCAGTTTATCTGAGTTAAATTTAGTTTAACTAATTCGAACTATTGAAGGAACTAGTGGGACGTCTAGTAGTGATTTTCCTGCATAGTGATCAGCCATAAATAATAGATGCATGTGTGATATACGAGTTACCCAGTTGAGGTTGGATTTCAAGGGAAATGTACTATTAGTTGTATAATCATCCAAATTTTAGGTGCATGAAGTCATAAGAAGATCTGAAAGGAACTTTGCAATCCAATGGTTGAAATTTCTTATTAAATAAGGGCCTAATCCCTTAATGAAAAACATAAGAATGTGGGAGCTTGGAAGGTTAGGAAATTGGAAAAGTGTTGGCCAGAGTCAGTCTAGGAAGAAGTGAGACAAATAGAGATACTATAGAGGTTTCTCGAGCATGACCAATGCATTGTAATATTGTCATATTCTTTGAATAATGCAATATACAAATAGTGGGGCTTTTAGTTGTGGATTTCCCCAGTAAATCATTGTGTAATGTTTCAATTGAATTCTTTATCTTGTATGCTTTGTGATTTCGTGATCGTTTAAATTTTTTTTTGCAATTGGTATAGTAGATTCATGTCTATTGTTTTAGAAAATTACAATTAACAGTTTGAATATACAAGGGATTTCTACATCTTATTACAACCAAAATCACTATATAAGAGAATAATATGAGTTTTTCATTGTAGGAAGAATGATTTTTGCACATCTATTCTCTAGGACTAGTAGCAAGATCATGATGTCCTTCTATGGATTGAGTCTCGAACATGCCCTTGAGGGTAGCTTGAATTATATTTCCTCAAAGGACCGGACGGAAGCATTAATGGAAGATAATGGATTGAAGGAGTTAATTAATAAGGAAATCCTAAAACAAGCACCAATTGATGTCCTAGGTCTAGAAAATTGGAAGAAGACTCTAGAAAATGTGAGAATGATTATAGTGGAAGGAGCTTGATCATATTGTCTTGAATCTGCATGGAAAGGAAACTCCATATGCAATGTGGAAGGCCTTGACAAACTTGCTTCAGAACAACAGTGACCACATGAAGATAGCACTAAAGGAAAATATTAGGATAATGAAGATGGATAAGGGAGACATGATACCAAAATAATTGACCAAGTTGACCCAATGTTAGGATGAGCTTGGAAGTGTTGGTGTTATAGTTGCTGAAGATGATCTGGTCATCCTAACACTTTTATGCCTTCCCCATAGCTGGCACAACTTCCAATATTAGGTAAATGGGAGGGAGAAGTTACCATAGTGGGAGCTTTTATGGTCTGATTTGTTTCAAAAAGAGATTCGATGGAACACCAGAGATGTGACCTCATCCAAAGAAGTGGAAGAAGATTTTTCATTAGTCAGAAAATAAAGTAAAGTGAAGGTAAATAAGTCACAAGGCGAGGATGGAAAGAAGAAAGACTTGTCCAACATCAACTGTTTTCATTGTCATGAATTCTGGGACTATGCCATGAAATGTCCATGGAAGAAGGAAAGCAAGAAGGATCCCATTTTAGTAACAATGGGTGAAGCTATAGATTCACAATTCAAACTCCATTTCAATCTCATTGCATGCATGGAAATCATTGTACTAGGAAGCATGTGGCATCTCTATAGTTGTGCCTCATTCCATATGATGAGGAATAGTGATCTCTTCAGTGACATAGAGGAGAAAGACCTCAAGAAAAACATAGATTTTGGAGGTGATGGGAGGTATAGTGGATCGGTATCGGTATAGTTACTTCTCATAGGGAGTATGGCTCCTCTCTCAGACTCATAGATGTGTCATTTGTTCCAGGACTAAAGAAGGATATTATTTATGTAAATACATTTCAAGGCTCTAGATATGATTTCAGATTTATAAAAGGAGTGTTTTTCCTTAGACACATAGCCATAGGATGGGTGAAGTAGAATGGTGTGAAATTCAATAAATTGTATGCACTTGAGGTAGAAGATGCATGCAAAGCCTTGAGGACGAAGGAAAAGGTTAGAGACTTGGTGGTTGAGAGGGAGAATGAATTACCTCTTAACATGTAGCCTCACAAGAAGTCTCAGGAAGTTGTGGAGAAGCCACAATTGGAGAAGCAGGGAGGAGAGAGGGTGGAACCATCCACTCAAGCAGAGACATCTAGTAGGGGTAATTTCGAGCCAAGTGGGCAGAGGGAGCGCATGAAACCATACCTCTAGGTGATATGTGGGGAAATGTGAAGCCATAATATCATTAGTGTAGAAATATGGGCACGGTCGATTAAGGCACTCTCCTAATGGATTATTACCTTGCTACGGCGTCCCAAAGTATACATTAGCAATATGGATAGGTGTACGTTGATAGAGTCAGGCGCTAGAGTGACAAATGTAGATACTTGCAGTAGTCATGTACTAGGGAGTGCAGTGAAACGTTAGCAGCAATGTAGAGTTAGTAGTATCAAAGAGTTTTCACTAGAAAGTATAGTATCTAGTCGATGTCAAGATTCGAGTGACATATGCATTATAAAAATCACAATTGATTCAATTTTTTATTTTTTTTCGATATTTTCATTTTCATGGTGACACGGGTCTTAGCCATATAGTCCTTACTCCTGGAAGATGACAACACCATTTTCCCTCGCATCATAACTATAGAACACATCGATCGATCATTCCCCTGGGAATATTTCGATGGATCCTCAACACTAATCTTGTGATAGTTTGGTTGTTCTATATCTTTCTGAACAACATTAATCTCATATAAAATCTGGTTTGGGTCAAGGCACCAAAAATTATGTAGAATTACACAGTACCAAGCTCTTACTCCTCATGTCTCTTGGGAAACAATGCACAAAGCTTCAAATTTTTGGGGATTCAAACTAGTGATTGATTGGGTCTCATCAAAATCCACCTATTAATCACACACACTCAAAATTATCTTGGATGAAGCAATGCTCCTCAAGTGATGTGTTTACTTCCTCTCTTGTCATCATATTTACAGGGATCAGAACCACTCTGCAGACCATCTTTCCAAAGAAGCCACGAGTAGACACATGGTACATGGCACATGAAAAAGATTAAAAACAATGAACAATACCAATAATATCATCGACCATTCATGTACATACAACATGAATATTATGCTACACAGGACCGAACATAAGTTTTGAAATTTTGGGACACTTAAGGACCAATTTTGATACAATTTTATCTTCTTTTTTGTTATCATATAATCATCCATATACTGGATTATACTCACAAGGCTTTGGTGAAATGATGTATATATTTTTGGTTATATGTTAGGTTGACGGTATTGATTCAGTTGATATTAATTAGTTTTTTTGTATGAGGTCATATGAACTATACAATATGTAATTTTCATATTTTATCATAAAGAAAATTATTATTTTTCCTGGGGAAAAAAATGTTAATATAAAATTAATATTAATATTGAAATATTTTATTTATTCCTCATAATAAAATATTTTTTATTTTAAATATTACATGTTAACATAGAATGAATTAAATGTTTTTAAGTAGCAAAGGAATTACATAAGTGCCTTATACTAAAAAGTAAATTAGATTTTGCTACTTTCAGTGATTTTATCCTTGCTAATGTTGAAATTTAAAATCTATTTATGGTCGACATTGATTTTTTTTTATTTCTATTTCTCAAATTTTTAATGTAAATATTATTTTATTATTTTTAAATGTAATGTTATGTGACAAAATCTGTCTTATGCTTCCCTATTTCTAAATTTCTCAATTTCCTTATTTCTATTTCTTAAATTTTTGACGTAAATATTATTTTGTTATTTTTAAATATAAGGTTACATGACAACATCTTCCTTATGCTTGGTTATAGAATGCCTCTGAGGTGCAAAGAAGGAGATTTTGGTGGTTTGTAACTCAAATCTCAAAGGGACATCAAGAGAATTATTAAAATTATATGTGTTTTATTTTTCCTAATTGTAGGAAGTGTCTAGAAAATACTAGATTATGTAAAATTCTAGGGAAAAAATATGTAATAAAAACTAATTGCATTTATTTAGGATGTATTTAGGATAAGTTCCTATGTTTGACAAGATTCCACTCAACTTCCTTCAAATATGTAAGAGAGGAATTATCTCTTTAAAAATCAATATTTTTCCTTCCCCAAGAACAATAAGGATGTAATGCATTTTTTAGGCAAGAAATAAAGGACTCAAGCTTCATAATTAAAAGAACAATTTTGAGGAATTAGTTGCGTTATGCTTGAAATTCACATTCACTATGAATCTTGGCCTTGGTTCCATCACTGGGCTCTCTTGTTGTTTCTCTTCCTTCACAACCTATATCACTTCTAAAGTTTTTATTCTTGAGTCTATTGAGTAGCTCAGTTTTGGAAGGTTTAGTTCTATTGGTGATGTGACCCAACTTTTGGATTATCCTTTTTCTTTCCTAGTTTTGTCTCTAGTGAGGTTTTCTCTTGCATTTCAAAATTTTCATCCTTTCCTGTTCTCATCTCTCTCTCTCTCTCTCTCTCTCTCTCTCTCTCTCTCTCTCTCGTTTTCTTTTTAACCTCACATTCTCCTTGGTTTCGTTCTTTTTCTAGCTTTGTTCTGCAATTTCACTCTGTATGGAAAATTTCCTCTCTGGGAAAGCTTATTTGAAGGGGGTAGAGTAGTTTAAATTGTAGGGTGTGTAGGTATACCTCTTAGTTTGGTTTTTATTGGTGAACTTAGCAGTCTGGCTAAGTTATATGGCTACACTTTAGAGTCAGTGCTCTCTCTTTGAGAAATATAATTTTCAAGTAGTAGAGTGGCTTAATTTTCACGGTAAGCGAGTGGAAATTTTCATTTGGTATTAATTAGTGCTATTGGTATTGGGGTTCAACTCTATGACTATGCTTTTCATGATATGCCATCTCTATAATCAAGTGTATTAGTAGGAGAAACATTGGTGTAAGAAGTGTGGTAGTGTTCTATATTCATTTTCCAACATGGTGTGACAATGTGCTCATTATCGATGTGGTGCTACTTGTAGGGACATGACTAGTAGTTCCCATTCCCGCACCTATGCACAATTGGGTTTAGGTATGGATAAATTTAGCAAGTGTGTGAAAGACACATTTTATTGATACAATTACACCAATTTCTTCACAATGACATAGACCTATTACACAATCAAGCCACTAATTATTCAAGATTTGGAAAAATAATAGGGACGCCACATTGGAAATTTTGAAGGAAAATTGAGGCTATGTGGAAAATGGTGTTTGGGATTGGTATTTTGGTTTCATAGGTGGCTAAGTGTGATAAAATATAGAGGGATAAATATTTGGAATTTGTAACCAAAATTTATATTCAATAGAATCAAAGTAAAAAAATAAAAATAAAAATGAAAAGAAATGTTTCTATCACTTTTAGTGCACATAATTTTTTTTATTTTTCTTACTTTGTTTACAAAAACATAGAAATAAATCAATTAATTATCATATACATGAAATATAAATAGGCAACATAAGTGTAGGCCATACCTCCACATTATGATCTGATCTGAATATGAGATATGTAGATTTTATGAGTTTATTATGAGTTTGGAGAAGTCGGAGGATATATATATATATATATATATATATATATATATATATATATATATATATATATATATATATAGATATATATATCATTTCTCTAACTGTAAAAGGGATATTTCATGAGTAATTAAAAATTTGACCTAGGATAAGCTAGGGTGTTTACAAGTGGTACCAGAGCATCAAAGTTCAACACTTCGATTGGATGGGCTCTATCATGAGAAAGTAATAGCAGAATTCCTCCAAGGGGGTCTCATAATGATTTTTAGAAAATTAATAAAATAAATATTTAGGCGTTAAAAGTTGGTCTATGATTTATTGATTGAATGCATCGTGATTATGTTTCCATTGTGATTTTATTATGTAAAATTGTTTAACAATTATGATTTTGTATCGTCAATTATGTAAGATAACATTTTTTTTTGACATATATATGTTTTTATGATTATGAATTCATACATATTAATATAAATTGTTTTCTCTTTCATTGATATCAATGTCCTAATGTGGTTTCTCTTGTTATAGCCAGTTACCTTAGAAAATCCACAAAAGGAATGTTCATGGTCATTATTATGTTTATTTATTTATGTCATAATGCATCTAACTGTGAGTGACAACATATCAAAATAAACAAGGGATGGTAAGAACAAAGGATGAGGATAAGGATGGTGCGACATAGCTCTCACTACTCACAACATGGATATGGATCAAGGACAATTAAAGTAGAAGGATTAGTTGACCAAGTGGGAGGGGAAGAATCTACTGATTTAATGGACACCTTCAGGAGCCTAAAGGCTGAGACTAGAAGTTGTAAAGAAGATAACAAAAGTTTGACAAAGGCTCAAGAGAGACAAGTTGAGGTGAATGCAATGATCTTGCAAAGCCTCTCATATCTACAAATACAAAGGAAAAATGAGCTAAGGGTTACTCATAGAGACAATAAGAGACTTTTGAAGTCAGAAGAGAAGATAAATGGGGCAAATGGTAGTAGGTCCATGAAGAGGCATATGAGAGAAATTTAGGATACAGTGAGAGGGAATTCACAATTGAGCACCCCAGAAAGAGAAACCAACACACATGGGTATCACTCTAGTAGAAAGTCCATCTCTGCTACGAGGAACTATCATCACCACACTAATCATCTTCATAGAAAGAGAGAAAGGGAATATATGATAGAAGAAATTAATAAGGCCACACCACCTTTGTTAGATGGAGAGATGAAGGAATCTGAAGATGAAGAAGCTTGGTTGCTTAAAATAATTAAGTTCTTTAGAATCCATAGTTATTTTGATATTATAAATGAAAAAAGAGCCACCTATAGTTTGAAACTGAAAGCAGATTTATGGTGGGAATATTTGAAGAATGTCAAGGGAATAAGAGAAGAGGAATTGACTTGGAGAGAATTTGAAGGAATCTTTAGAAATAGATGTTTATCATACCAATATTATGACAACAAAGCCAAGTAATTTTATGAGATGAAAATGGGACATATGTCGGATGATGAGTATGCCACCAAGTTCCTAGAATTCCTAATATATGTGCCATATCTCAAGGATGAGAAGGAAAAATCTTATAGGTTCATTAATGGGTTGTTACTATCATTCAAAGATCGAATTGAAATTATGAAACCTCACACATTGAGAAATTCCATCAAGAAAATAAAACACTATTATGAGTAGTCAAAATGCAGGCCATAGCTCAAGTCCAATTTGAAGGCAAATGACAGCCTGAGAATTAAAGAAAGAAAGCACAAAAATCCTAAACAACAATCAAACAAGAAGGTAGGAAGTTTCAATGTAATATTTTATATCAACTTAATGTATCTATAGATATATTAAGATAAAAGGTGTATATGTATATGTATATATATATATATATATATATATATTATCTTTTAGTATAATTATTATAAGTTTCGGCCTTGGTCATTTTTATCTTAAATTTAGTGAATTTTTTTTATAATTACATAAATTTAATTGCAGGAGAAGATTTTTAAATTTTTGAATCCATTTACACATTCAAAATAAAATGCATTTTAGACAAATAAATCTATTTATGCATTAAAAAAATGCAATTTAAACAATGAAAAATTACAATCCCACTAGAAATTGCATTCTTGAAACATTTTATTGTTGCATTGCTTGAAATGAAGGAGATACTCAATTCCCTCCATATTTCAACATGGAGTTGGTATATAGCACACATATAAATGAACACATTTATTTATAGATGTTTTTCTCAAAATGTACATGCCTAATTCCTTCCATGTTTAAAGTGGATTGATTATATATATATATATAAACATCATAGATCCATTTTAATCTTAGATATATCAAACATGGGGAGGGATCAAGTCTCTTTCTATGTGAAACTTTTTTTCAAATTTTTCATTTTAAAAAGGTCTCCATGTCAAAAGAGTTACTCCCTTGATGTGTAAACTTTTTTTCCAAATTTTACATTTTGAAAAGGCCTCCACTTCAAAATATTTGATCCCTCTAAGTGGTTGAAAGTGTTCCACCCAATAAACTTAATAATGCTTAAATTATAAAATGCTTAAAATTATTTGGTATAATTATTTCAATTTTTACTATTTTAGAGTATTTTTTTAAGCAATTATTTTAAAATTTGATAAAGATGTTGTGTCAGTTGCATTTATGATAACTAGTTGTTAACTAGTTAAAAGACGTTTTAAATTATTGTTTTAAGAAAATACTAGAATTATTGACGTTTTCTAAAAAGTTATTAATTATAAATAATAAAATCTGTTATGGAAAATAGCTTCATAAAAAGTAAAAGCTGATGGTAAATGTTTTCCAAGAACTGGAAGGTGATTGGAGATAGTTGTTAACAGTTACGTGTTGCTTTGGGTATAAGAGACTGATCCTGGTGAGGAGTAGGGGTTCCGTTCATGGAGAAAGAGAGAGTGAAAATTTTCCAGAGTTGGTCGTGATCCGTGGAAACACTTAGAAAATCCCGAATTATTTCTGGTATTACTAGACTAGGTGTAATATCCACTGTTAACCCATACGAGGAGGACGTAATCGGCTCTCTTGAAGGTTGAGAGGACCACAGCTACAACTTTTGTATTAGATAAGTAATCTATGTATGCTCAGTGAAATTATGCACTGTAATAACTCTAATCTAGGTTTGCATAGGACTGTTTCTTTACTTGTGAAAGTTTCAGCGAATTGATATGATAAATAAAATTGGAAAATGGTATTATTAATCTCTGTAATATTAATAACCAATTATGCATATTCCAGATTTGTATAAATGCCATAGTTATGTGCACAACTGTCTTTTTATCAAAGCTCAGTGGTTCTTTTATTTTATAAAGAATATTGTAAAAGAAATCTAGATTAGAATTTATACAGTGGTGGCTGATAGAAATAGTAAACTGTAACTGTAAAAAGAAATAAGAATTCAGTTGAAGGTTAGATAAATTTACAATGAATACAATAATTAACAAATAAACATTCCAATTAATGAAATGACCTGTGGAATATATATATATATATATATATATATATATATATATTCCTGTAGAGAAGATTGTTGGTCGAGGGTACTAGGTAAAACCCTTACCCAAGACTCCTTGTCTTTAAAATCTCAGTTATACACGGACAATAACAATATGGTGGTCTGGTCACCCAGAAATATCTACCAACTAAAATGAAATCGAGCATTAAAGGTATAACTTATGAAAAAGAAGCTAAGTCTCTAGAATTTAAAAAGGAAATTACTGGAATGACAAGAAGGTTATATATATATATATATATATATTTCCAACAAAATCCAGAGTTAATACAAGATTATTGAGCACTTAAATGCATAATAATACTAGCATTCGAGTAAACAAGGAAACTAATCGTACAGAGAACTGGAATATGTACATCCCTTACTAACTGGTGATATTTCTTTTCTATTAAACAGTGAAAAATAATTTGCTATGATTAAAGAAAAACATTATACAGTCCAAAGAAATATTACAACTGTAATCAATATTTACACAGTGGATGAAAAACTCGACCATACACTATCTAAGATGAAATTTTAGGGAATTTATGTCGTAAAACAAGCTTCAATAAACAAAACAAAGAAAGTTTACAAGATATAAGTTTGAGAGAGAAACTGTTCCGAAAACCTCAAGATCACTGGCTGACCTAAGCCTTAAACTGTACATAATATGAAAACAATATAGATATAAAATTTGACAGACTTCTCAGGCGGAGTTGAGTTTTAAAATCATAGTCCGAGAAGGCTAGATCGTCGCCTGAGACCAAGTAGACTTCGGACTCTGAGCGCAAACACTATTTAAGTACCTGGAATGAGAAATAGTCGTATTAGCGATGAACCAGGTAATGGGTACTCCAAATGAGTTACTGAAGTAGAAGGACCCGCTTAACGCTGGAGGATAGTCAACCTGCAACCGCATAACACAGAAAACGAAAAATGAGATTGTGATAAACCAGGGAGAACCTGGAAGGGTTAATACCTGATTAAGGAATATCCTATCACAATATTTCGGGTACCAAATGATCCTCATCTTTTACATAAATATTAAACAAGAAAAACAAATACTGGACTGTAAGAAGAGTTTACTCTGCAGGCTACATCAATGAGGAAAAACAGAAGATACACGTGAATGTAGTAAACGAGTGGAGTGCGGAGAGCCAAGGAAGAACTGGTCATGAGCTTGCCTGAAACGGAGGTTGAACTCCACGTCAAATTCCAAGCTTCAAATTTTTCCATGGTACAAAGAAAAAGTATTCTTCCATTAGAACTCTCTCAACAAGAATACTGGATTTTTTCGGTTCTGCAGGGCCAGAGTTCGAAACTCGCAGAGGAAGCAAACCGTCTGGAGGCAAAGAAAAAAATCGACATGACAAACTATCTCAAAAGATATTGTCAAAAAGCGAAAAACCCTTAGGGTTGGCGAGGTTACCAAGCCCGTTCCCGCCTATTTGATGAATCGTAGATTTCCCGAATGATCGACGGTGTAGATCCTGAGAAGGATCATAAGAGATCGAAGCTAATCATGGAAAACCTTACGCCTGTTCGAAGCAATTAATTGCGAGTAATGTTTTACAACGAGAGTCTTCACTACAAGTCATCTCATGTATAAATTTAAGCCAATCCAATATTCCGTAGCAATAGAAATGTTAGAGGAGATTAATTGAAATCTTACGTGATTAAGGTGTAAACCAGTGAAAAGTTTAGTTGGTACATAAATTATGTGCTTAAGGTTATTATAACTCATGTGTTAGTCTTATGGTAAAAGATATTGATAAATAAACATTTATTTTCAAGGATAAAAGTAAATATTTTTTTATATGAGTGTTATAGATGTATTGGAATTATAAATATGAATTTTTTACTACATATTTTTGGTATTTGTTTTTTTAAATACTAAATATATTTATACTTTAATCTATTTATTATATATTTTGGAGGGTTTTTTTTTCTTTAATTTACTCAAAATTAATTAATAATTTAAATTACATTAAATTTGTGAACTCTACACAATCAAAATACTCAAAAAAAATTTCAAAGTAATCAATATATTGAAAACCCAATTTTAAACAACAAAAATTTAAATTTAAATCAAATTCCGCACAACAAAATCTTAAATGTCATTATATATAAAAAATTATTTTCCCTTCTCTATCATACAAACTATTATTTTCCTTTTCTATCATACAAACTATTATTTTCAGAAGAGTCTTTCCGTTACCTATTATCCCACTTATATGTGAAATATCATCGTGTATATCAGAGTATGTAATTAAGTAGCTTCTTTTTTAACAAAATAATTAAGTAGCTTTTGTCACTGTAGACTTGGTTGTACATACAATGAAATGCAGAGTGTATATATATATATGGGGTCATGTAAGTAATATTATTAGAATTTGCATAGCAGCTAGTTTTGTCTTAATTTCAAAGCAAATAATTTGTTGAAATCACAAACAAATTTGAGTTATGAACTCTTTACAATAAAAATACCCAAAAAAAATTTCAATACTCAATAACTATATATATATATATTAAAAACCCAATTTTAAACAATAAAATTTTTAATTTTAATTTAAAACAATAAAAATTTAAATTTAAATCAAATTCCACAAAACAAAAACTTAAACACAATTATATATTATTTTCCCTTTCTGTCATACAAACTATTATTTTCAGAAGATTCTTTCCGCTACCTATTATCCCACTTATATGTGAAATATCATGGTGTAGATTACAGTATGTAATTAAGTAGCTTTACATACAATGACATACCGAGCATATTTTTTTCAGGTATTGTAATACAATGGGGATTCGCACCGCCAACAGTTTTGTTTTATTTCATGTCAGTGCTTACATCGTAAGATTGGTCAATTGCAAATGCCCAGAAATTATTGGATCTTCATAGATATTAATTGGTGCAGCTGCTGTGATTGAAGATACAGAGGTTTTTCCGTGACTGTCGGTGTGTATGTGTGATTATCTCCGCCTTCATAGCTCGTCCCGCAGGCTGTAAAAATGGGAATCAAGAGACGAATAGATTGCTCCTCATGCACACAGAGACGTCAAAGATTCGTTGATTCCAACACCTGCATGTGATCAGCGGCATGGTAAATGTGAAATTGCTATTACTAGCAGCAGAGAAAGAATCATGATCAGTGCACTGTACTGTTAGTGACAGCAGGAGAGGAAGCATCCTTCAGCCAGCCAGCCAGCCTCCCCCAGTTTGTGATAGGTCATAAGCAGGGAAGTTGTCAATTTATGAAAAAGGGCAGGTTTAGCAAGTTTTAACTTAAAGAGATAGATAGCTTTTTGCTAGGTGTATTATTTTTAATATTAATTTAAATTAACACTGATTTGTTTTATAATAAGTTTATATAATTTTAATTTAATTATCAATAATTATTAAGTGGATAGTAGAGATTTAGCTTATATGAATATTTTAAATATTTATAATAATATACACAACTCAAATATTGAATTTATCACCAAAATATTTAGGTTATTATTATTATTTTTTAATTAAATTAATTAATAAAGTTGAAGTCTCTCTTAATTCTATTTTTTTGGGGAATTTTATGAACAAACTTGTGGTGTTGCCATCTGTTCCCCCTTTCCCATTAGTGGCTAATCCGTTCATAGAATACTTGGAATCTAAGGCCTTGGCCTCATCTCTATTCAAAGCTTCAGAAAAGGTTTGTGGATGACACTTGGGTCATTGGTCTCATGGTCAAGAAACATGTTAGATATTTTTATCCAACATCTTAACAATCAATCTAGCTCAATCAATCTAGCTCCATAAAATTTATTATGGAATGTGAAATCGATGGTAGCCTTCCTTTCCTCTACGTCCTTATTTCAAAGAGGGATGATGGTTTTTTCTCCCACCGGGTCTTTCGGAAGAAAACACATAGCCAGCAATGTCTTCGTGTAAATCCCATCATTTCCTTGCTCAAGAACTAGGTGTTCTCAATAGCTTAGCCACTAGGGCATCAAGAACTTTGATGAAAACCACCTCAAAGAAGAGAAAACACTTCTCCTTAATGTTTTTAATAATAATGGATATAGTAAGCACAAGTATCTTAGAGTTGTCCTTAAAGCTAAAAAAGGTTCAAAGATTGGAAAGGAACCTAAGGATTGGTTTTGAGAGATGCATCTTATGTTTATCCTAGGGAACATTGACAAGAAAGATATTGAAGAAACATAAAGTTCCCTTAACATTTGGGCCCCTAAACACAATTAGGAGCTCCCTAAGATTAGTGAAGGACCCTATGGACCCAAAAAATGAGAAAGATGTTTGCGTCATCCCATGTTCCTGTCGGACTACATATATTGGTGACACGTGACTCCCAATAAATCAGAGGATTCCTAAGCACACTACCAACATCAAACATGGAATGACTCAGACTAGACTTTAGAAAAATATGTGAAAAAGACAAAAAATCATATCTCCGTTGAAGAGTTCAAAGTCATTTCAAGGACTTATCATTTTCATGGAAATTGAAGAAAAGCCAAGTAATTTGAATAGCGATGATGGTCGGAAAATTAACAGGTTAGATAGTGTCTTGTCTTCTTAAGATTGTTGTTTTCTTTTAATTATAACTCATTTTATTCACTTTTAATATGTTAATTTTAATTTGATTTTTCTTTCTCAATTCTATCTCTTTCTATATATATATGTATAAAGTTTAACTAATTATTCGTTTTATTTATTTTTATGTTTTTAAAATGTTTTTTTTTTTAATTGTCTTGATTATTTAAGCTTGACCCATATATTATTTTTGTTTTAATTTATTTTATTTTGTTTTTTTCATTAATTGTCTTACGATTTGATTACTTAATATCTATTTAAATGTTATTTTTATTTTACATATTCATTTTTATTTTTAATCAATTATTTTTTTTGAATTCATTACAGCTATATTCTAACAAATATTTTTTTATATAAAAATATTACTTATTAATAAATAATATTTATTTGATCAAACCAAGTGTTATATGAAAAAAAATAAAAAAATCTCTTCATCTCTTTACTCTTCAATAAAATAAAATAAAATAAATAAAATTTGAAATTTTTTATTATTATATTATTTATATATATAAATTATTATAATATATTTAGTTTATGATTTACATTATATTTATTATTGATATTGATATGGGATAAAATAGAATAAAATAAAATAAATTTTAAATAAATTATATATAATCAATTAAGGTTATTTTGAATTGGTGGATGGAATGGTTATTGCTTTATTATCAGTTAGAATGTCTTGATAAACATTATTGTAATGACATACATTTTGTGAACTTTTTAGTGAGTATATTTATAGATTGACTCGGTACACAACTTTAATCCAACCTTACTGCTAAAAGAGAGATTGATTTATTTTAATATATTAATAATAATTATTTAATTTAATTTTACATTATATAATATTATTTAAATATAAAATATATTTTATTTTTTAAAAAGAAAATTAAAAAAAAAATTAAAAATATTAAACATAAAAATTGAGTTTAGAATTATAGTTTATCTCATATAATGTATTCATTAACATCTATATATCTAACAACTATTTTTTTACATGAAAATATTATTTATTAACAAATAATATTTATTTTATCAAACTAAGTGTTATATTAAAAAAAAATCTCTTCATCTATTTAATCTTCAATAATAAATAAATAAATAACATATTTTTTAAATTTATTTTTTTAGTATATTATTTTTATATATAAATTTTTAAGATATATATTATTTATTTTATGATTTATATTATATTTATTATTGATATGGGAGATAGATAAAATAAAATAAAATAAAATAAAATATCTTTTAAATAAATTATATATAATCAATTAAGGTTATTTTGGATTGGTGGATGGTGTTGAACCATTAGTTAAATTGAGAGGGGTGAATTAGTTTAATTTCTTTATGGACTTTTAAACTTTCTTTTATACTTGTTTACACCTTCATTTCATTATTAGCTTAACGTATGATGGAACAACAATCTTAATAAGTCAGCAGCAGGTATAAAGCATATTAAATAGAGAATATCAACACATAATAATCTTGAAAATAGACAACACGTATAAGTGGAAACCTATAAGGGAGAAAACCACATCTTATTATTGTTGTGATGTAAAGGGAAGCTCCAACTACCTCTCACCACTGATTTTCTATAGGCTCCAACCTATAGGAGTCTACTACCTCAATTCTGCAAGCTACAACTTGCAAGGAAGCTCCAACTTCCATATATTTTCTGCAGGCTACAACCCACAGGATGCTCCTACCTCAGCCAACTACAACTGGACATCTATCAAGCTACAACTTGATATGGAACCACCAACTTCCTCGCACTACAATGAAAAAACATGTTGATTTACATAGATATCATTTCTGTTCCATTCCTTCTCCACTGATGTCATTCAACCTTCATATCTGCCTTATATCATCTCTGGATCTACACAAATTCTCTATCTGCTCTTTCTTCTTCTTATTATTCCACTCTCTAACATCTTTATGCATATGACAGTAACATCATTTATATAGATAACCTCATAGCTCTTTGCATTCCATATGGGAATATGAAATAATGAACATGTATGACTCTTTGCCTTCCACCTTCTCATTTTCTTGCCGAGCACGTTCAGAATAATATAATAGTATGTACACATTTCAGTATTACATTGGAGTTTTTCTTTGCCTATAGATACTTGCCTTTGCATCAAAAACAATATAAAATAAATAAAACATTTACAGTTACAATCAATTATTTCACTCAGCCCTTTTAGTTTGTAAGCTTTGCTGAGTGTTTATCATCTTCTTCTTGTTGTCCTCTTGTCTTTTCTATTTCTGCCATTATATTTTAACTTTGCTTCATAACCGCCTTTTTTCCTGACTTGACCCATGTTGTTGGGTTTCAAATAATGCTACTATATCTCCTTCTACTTCCCCGCTCTGCTTATTATATTTAACCACAATGTTCAACTTCTCTGCACGCATTGTTTATTCTCTCTGCTCGAGTCCATTCTCTTTTGTTCAACTTTTTGTTTGACTTCCTGCTGCAACACTATTCTGCACTTAGAGTTGGGTCTCATCCAAGTCTACTCCGGTTCAGAATTTCCTTTATATGTCTGAGTGTATTGCCTGCATTCAGTCCTTTCTTCATAATCCAAGTCATCCTTTGCTTCCAAAATTTTCTTCATAAAACCACATTGTCTCGGACTTGAAATGCATCAGATCTTAACTTTGAACTTTATCACGTCTAGTCTCATATCACATTTCAGTGTATCAAAGTTCTTATGTTATAATTCCCTTTTCGACCTCTGATGTGATTTAACAAAGAAAGGGCTCTGCATACACACTTGACTTTGGTTGTAGACTCCCAGAACACGGTGACCAAACACAGTGCATCACATTTTGCTTGCCCGTAAGTTTTAACGTTTTGCAATAAACGTATCTCCTATTTTATGCTATATGCGATCGCATCGCATCGCATCCAGATTACAGTGTGAACTCTTAAGTGCAAACAATAAAATTTGCAGTGTACATTCATGTCCAATGCCGAAATGTGGTCTCCCCTTTTTGCATCGTATATTTCAATCTTTACTGCATCGCAAACAATTTAACTTATCGCACGATGCCTTAGCTCTATACGCTATATTTTGCGATGTGTGCTTTTGCGATTTTTTGTTTGCCATTACTCCGCGCCTAGATCTAACAGTCATCATCTAATCGCACTTCGCACTTTATAAGATTTACTTTGTGGTTACCCTTTATTTCTTGTGATCTGCGATATTTTGCAGTGCTAACACGTGCCCTTCTCCACTTCACATCGCATACAGTTTAACTTACCTTATGATGGCCTTAACACTATCCGTTAATATTGGGATGTGCAAAATTGCGATTCAATCTCATCCATCCATCTTTCGCCTTTACATTTGCGATCTAATCATGATCGTCTGTTCACCTCCCTTGGAATTCGTCAAATAATTCCCTGCCTTAGTCAATTTTTCGTTTCTTTACACTATCCCACTTTGTAACTTCGGCTATCATTGCTCTCGCCTCTTCCTCTCAGCTCTCTCCGCTCTCGCCTCTTCCTCTTATCTCTCTCTGCTCTCGCCTCTTCCTCTCGGTTCCGGCCTCTTCTTGCTTCTGATATGTGCAGGATCTCTAGTCTTTACTGTGTCTAGAAAATCTGATTACCTTCATCTGTCTTTTCCTCTTTGCTGTCTTTGCTCCATTCATTGCCTATACTACATCTGCTACCTCTACTTTCTCTACCTCTTTGCTGTCTCTGCTACCTTGCTGCATGTCTGCTACCTTTGCTGCATCTTTTTCCTCTGCTCCATTCATTGTTTTGCTACATTTTCTGCCTCTGCTGCATTCGTTGTTTTGCTCCCTCTGCTGCCTTCGTTGTTTTTTTGCCTCTGCTTCCTTTGCTTCTTTGCTTCCTATGCTTCTTTGATTCTAAATTTTCTCCTCTTTGCTCCTATTCCTTAATGATAGTTCTATTGGTGCTCCTTTGCCTCTCTGATGCACAATGCCTGATCTACTCCTTTACCTTATAGCTGATGATTCTCGTGTTGCTCCTATCTGTATATTTTCCATCAATGAAAATATTTCTAACGGTCTCCCCCTTTGGAATTGATGGCAATACTACAATACTTCCTCTAGGATTTCCTCCCCTTATCATTCTGAGAGGTGTCTTTTATTCCTCTTCTTGATTTTCCTCCCCCTTTGACATTAGTGGCAAAGGGTTGCACATTTCCCAGTGTGGTTTCTAACTTTTCATAATATTATGATCTTGAGTACCTATTCCATGTACTACTCCGTTGCTTTAGCTCTTTTGTGACAACTTTTATTAACTTCTCCCCCCCTAGAATGATGCTTTCTAATACTAACTATTAATTCTCTACTGCACTGATCCCATTCCTAGTATGCAGCCTTTGCACCATTTCCAGCAGTCTCCCCCTGAAACCATTATATATATATATATATATATATATATATATATATATATATATATATTTAATTTCCTTTATCATATCAGAGTATCATCCGCACACTACCCCTAATTTTTCTATTAGATATTTTAATGGCTCTTAGCAAGAGGTTTTGTGAATATGTCTCCGTTGTTTGTTCCTTTCGTTGGTACATATTCGAACTTCACTATTTTCTCCAGCTACTTGTTCTTCCGAGGAGGTGGTACTTTATTGGGATGTGCTTTGTTTTTTAATGAAATACAATATTTTTTGATATACTTATTGCACTAAAAACATTGTCATATTTGATATAAATGGTTTCATCAATGCTTACTTTACCTTTCATGTATTGGAGTGTTTGTTTCATCCACATTAATTGTGCGCAACAAGCTGCCGTCGCTTATGTATTCTCCCGCTTTCCGATGATAGAGAGATAGAAGTTTGCTTCTTTCTTAGCCATGCCACCAAAATTTCTCCCAAATAAAAATGCCTCCACTTGTGCTTTTCCTGTTGTCATCCACACAGCTGGCCCAATCTGCGTCTGTGTATGTTGTCAATGTGAATTTTTTTCCTTTTGGATACCATAGGCCATAATGTGCAGTTCCTTGTAAGTATCTGAATATCCTATTGATTTCTATAAAGTGATTTTGTTTTGGTGCTGCTTGATATCTAGCCACAAGTCCTACTTCTTGAGTCGTAATACCAGTTAGGTATAACATACTTCCTATCATGGATCTGTAAAGTCTTTAATCTACATCCATAGATCCATCATCAGCACATAGTTTGCATCTAGTGATCATGGGAGTTGACACAGGTTTGAGGTCTTCCATTTGGAACCTGTTCAACATCTATGATAAGTATTTTTCTTTTGAAATGAATATTCCTGTGTTCTTTTGTAGAATTTGAAGTCCTAAGTAGAAGCGAGCTCTCCAATCATAGACATCTCAAATTCTAATTTCATCTCTTGTACAAATCTTTTTTCTAGCACATCTTTGTTTCTACCAAACACGATGTCACCTACATATACTACTATAATTAACCGTTCATTTTCAGTAGCCTTTATGTACAGATTGTTTTCTACTCCTTTCTTTAACCCTTGTTTTTGTAAGTATTTGTCCAGCCTTGAATATCATGCATGAGGAGCTTGTTTCAGACCGCATAAGGCTTTCTTTAATCTTCACACATAGTCATTTTTATTTGTTAAGGAAAATCCTTCAAGTTGTTCCATGGATACTTCTTCCTCTAAATATCCATTCAGAAAGGAAAACTTCACATCCATTTGATATAACCTAAAATCATGATAGCATGCAAAGGCCAAAAAAATTATCATTTCTTCCATTCTGGCTACAAGGGAAAAGGTTTCATCATAATCAAGTCCTTTGATTTGAGAATATCCATTGCATACAAGTTTGGCTTTATTTTTGATTACCTGCCCTTGTTCATTTACCTTATTCTTGAATATCCATTTTGTGACAGTGACATTTTTCCCAGAGGGTCTTGGCATTAACTCCAATGTATTGTTCTTCTCAATTTGGTCTAGTTCTTCATTCATAACATTTACCAATTTTTTGTCTTTGTTGGCTTCTTCGAACTTCTTTGGTTCTATTTTTGATAGCATGGCTAGGTATACTTCTTCTATCTATTCAGCTAGTTGTCTTCTAGTCTGGACTCCAACACTCTTATCCCCAATAATTTGATCTTCTGGATGGTTCTTCTGGGTGTGTCTTGAGAGACCTTTTAAGTTTAGTTCAGTGTCTTTTTTTCTCTTTCTTTGTCCATCATTATCTTCGTTTTCAACTCCATGATCATCTGGAGGATTGGCGCAACTTGTGCTTCTTGTCCTACTTGGTAGATCTTCGTCGAATCTCACATCAACGCTTTCCACAATTTTGTGGAGTATTTTGTTGTAGCACCTATAACCCTTACTATTGGATGCATATACCAAAAATATTCCTTCATCAGCTCTGGCATCAAACTTCCCCAGTTTTTCATCATTATTTTTTATAAAGCACTTGCTACCAAAGACTCTAAAGTGCTTGATTGATGTTGGTTTCCCATGCCATAATTCATAAGGAGTCTTGTCACAATTTGCTCTTATATGGGCTTTGTTAAGAATTTGAACATCTATGTGTACTGCTTCTACCCAGTAGGTTTGGGGAATGTTACTTTCTTGCATCATGGCTCTGGCAATCTGTTGTATTGACTTGTTTTGCCTCTCTGCCACTCCATTCTATTGAGGTGTACCTACAATTGTAAACTATTGTTGTATCCCATATTCATTGCACAGGTCTACAAAATCATAGTCCGTGAATTCACCTCCTCTATTTGATCTGATGCATTTTATTTCACATCCTGTTTTATTTTATGCGAGTGCATTGAAGATCTTGAATTTCTCTAATGCTTCGGATTTATATTTGAGAAATTCCACCCACGTCAATCTAGTAAAATAATCTATTATTAGCATGAAATAAGATTCTCCACATCGTGCATTAGTTCTTGAAGGTCAGCACAGGTCCATGTGTACAAGATGAAGTGGCCTACTTATAGATAGTTGATCTTTGGCCTTGAATGATGTACGGTTTTTCTTGTCCAGTTGGTAGGATTTACATATGGTATTTGAAGGCTTATTTATTGCAGGCATGTCTCTGACAACATTCTTCTTGCTTAGACTAATGATGTGGTCAAAGTTTAGGTGTCCCAATCTTCTATGCCATAACCATGATTCATCAAGTTTGCTTATGTGGCATGATTCATTCTCTTCTTCTACTATATAGACATTAATTTTTGTTCGAAAACCTCTAATTAAGTTCTTTCTTGTGGTGATAGACCTTACCTCACAATCTTGGGCAATGAAAAGGACCTCACAGCCTTTATCACACATTTGACTAATGCTTAGCATATTTGTTTTTAGCCCATCCACAAATAGTACATCTTGAGCCTCTCCTCTTCCATTATTCAAATTGACTTAGCCTTTTCCTTTGATTTTCCCTGCTTTTTCATTGTCGAATGTTACATTTCCTAATTTCTTTTCATCAAAGGTTATAAACTTGCTTCGGCCTCAAGTCATATGCTTTGAGCATCCACTGTCCATATACCATTGGATTTTCTGATCTTGAGGTATTAGAACCATATCACACTTATTCAACCTTTTTTTCCACTGCATGCCGCTATTTGTTTAGTAACTTTCCTCAGGAGGCGGACCATAGTATTTGAGAGGACATTTGTGAGACTTGTGCCTAATTTGATGGCAGCCAAAGCATTTGATTATATTTATGAATGGACTATGTATACGTGTGAATTCTCCCTTGTTCATAATTATCCTTGAGTTTTCATACACCAATATTTTTCCACACGTTTTTCACTCTATGGCTTTATGAACGAACCTCTTACAGCAAAAACAATACCCATGGAAGTAGTATATGTCTCTAGAAGAGAGAGTAACAATACCCATGGAATATATTTGCTTTATCTTATAGTATGTCGCGATGTGTCCAGGTATGTGGCAGGTGAGGCAAGTGAAACTCCTCATAGGAAGAAGAAACCTCCTTTGACATCTTCCACATTTTTTAAATTCATCCTTGGGAGCATATGAGTCTTTTGCAGTTGACTATATCTTTATTTATTTTGTTGTTACTTGAGGTTGATGTTTGTTTATGTTTGATTCGTTATATATCATAGTATTTCTAGTTTCTAATTCAATGGATTCCCCCTTTGCTGCTTCACTAGCTTTTACAAAGATGATACTCTTGTTATTTTATACCTTGGATTTGTTGGTTTCTCCTTCATAACCTATCACAGCTTTTATGATAGGAGATCTATGATAATTTAGGATTTTATCCAATTGTTTAGAGCTTGTAATTCGTGGAGTGTTCATTGATAATTCCCTTTGAGAGTTTTTAATTTCTTTCTCAGGCATACTAATTCTTCTTCCAATTTCTCTTGCTCCTGAATTTTATCTTTAATTTTCTTTAGAAGAATGTCTTCCACCTTCTTAGCTTCTTCAAGTTCTACTTTAAACTAAATGAGGTTTTTCAAATTTGGTTCTTATTGTACATATTTTAGGACAATGTATTTCTATTTTCTGCACTTGAGTTTAAGTCTTTCTATTTCCTCCAGGGCACTAATTAGCTCCCCCTCAATATCTGCCTCACCTTCATCTTCAAATTCAAGGAGATCATCCTCAAGCACTTCCTTGGCCATCACAATGAATTCTGATGTTCCCTCTACATTGGGGGAGTCTTCTGACCTCTTAGATGCAGTGTTGTCTTATTGAACATATAAGTATCTTCGATTAAATCGGTTCCCTTTCGGCCTGTTGCTGAAATTGGTTTTCCCTTTCCCTCTTGACTGATTCTCCATTTTATTATGAGGAAATTTAGATGCATAGTGCCCCTCTCTTCCACGATTAAAGCATTTAAATGGAACTTTACTTTTATACTTTCCTGTGCCTCTATCTAATCTTCTCACAAATTTGGCCTCTTCCTCATCAGATCAGGAGTAAGTATATTCATTTGATCCTTTGCACTTATCTGCCTTAAAGGTTTCCTCGCTCACATTTCACTTCCATTTTGTAAGTCTCATCTCATAGTATGTCAGGTTTCCAAGTAATTGGTTCATGGTCGATGTTTCCCAGTTAGCTGTTTCTTCTATGGCAGAAACCTTAGGGTTAAACTTGGATGGTAAATATCTCAATATATTTTGTACAATTACACATTATTTAATGGTTTCTCCTAGAGCTTTCATGTTATTCACAATTTCTGCAACTTTTAAGGAGAAGCTGGCTACATATTCTTCTTCATTCATTTTTATATTTTCAAATTTTGCGTTATAAGTTTGCAGTTTGGCCGCCTTCACCTTTTTATCTCCCTCATAGATACTTTCCAATGTATCCAAAATTTCTTTGGCAGTCACACTGTGCATTACCTTGATAAATTTAGACTCACACAGACCGCTCAAAAGTGCATTCATGGCTTTTGCATTGGCTATGAAATTTTGTCTGGCATATTTTTCTATGTCAGTATCCTTTGGAACAAATCCTTCTTCCACAATAGCCAAAACTTCTATTCCTGGAGACATTATGTATGTCCCCATTCTTATTTTCCAGAAAGCATAGTTTGTGCCAGTAAAAAATGGGGCTTTATTTGTTGAGCATCCTTCTAGACTAGCCATCTTGGGGACTTAGGATCTCCTTCCAGTTGTTAAACTGATACAAAAGGAACTGGATCTAATACCAATTGTTGAACCCTTAGTTAAACTGAGAAGGGGGGGGGGGGGTGAATTGGTTTATCTCATTCATCGACTTTTAAACTTTCTTTTATACTTGTTTACACCCTCATTTCATTGTCGACTTAATATAAAATGGAACAAAAATATTAATAACTGCGTAGCAGGTTTAAAGAATATTAAATACAGAATATCAACACATAATTATCATGCACATAGAAAACATATATAAGTGGAAACCCATAAGGGAGAAAACCACATCTTATTATTGTTGACATGCAAAGGCAAGCTCCAAATCCCTCTCACCACTGATTTTCTGTAGGCTCCAACCTGCAGGAGGCTACTACCACAATTTTGCAAGCTACAAGTTGCAAGGAAGCTTCAACTCCCATCTATTTTTTGCAAGCTACAACCCACATGAGGCTCCTACCTCAGCTGGATACAGCTAGACATCTATCATGCTACAACTTGATATGGAAGCACCAACTTCCTCACACTACCATGAAAACACATGCTAATTTACCTGGATATCAGCTCTACACTATTCCTTCTTCACTCCTATCCTCTAGCCTCCATATCTACCTTATATCATCTCTGCATCTACACAGCTTCTCTATTTTCTCTTTCTTCTTCTTATTCTTCTACTCTCTAACCTCTCTATGCATATGACAGTATCATCATTTATAGAGATCACCTCATAACTATTTGCATTCCATATAGGAATATGAAATGAACAGGTATGACTCTTTTCCTTCCACCTTCTCATTTCTTGCCCAGCACATTCAGAATAATATAATAGTATGTAGAGATTTCAGTATTACATTGGAGTTTTCCTTTGCCTACGGACACTTTCCTTTACATCAAAAACAATATAAATTAAATAAAAAATTTAAAGTTACAATCAATTATTTCACTCAACTATTTTAGTTTCTAAGCTTTGTTGATTGTTTGTCCTCTTCTGCTTATTTTCCTCTTGTATTTTCTATTTCTTCCCTTATATTTTAACTGTGCTGCATAACCGTCTTTTTTCCCGACTTGACCCATGCTTTTTTGTTTCAAATAGTGCTACTATATCTCCTTCTATTTCCTAACTCTACCTATTATATTTAACCACAATGTTCAACTTCTCTGTACACACTCTCCAGTCTCTCTACCCGAGTCCATTCTCTTATGTTCAACTTTTCATTTGACTTACTGCCACAACACTATTCTGCACATAGAGTCGGGTCTTACCCGAGTCTACTCCCATTCAGAATTTCCTTTATATATTTGATCCTTTTTCCAGCATTCAGTCTTTTCTTCGTAAACCAAGTCGTCCTTTGCTTCCAACTTTTTCTTCATAAAACCATATTGTCCCGGACTTGAAATGCATCAGATCTTAACTTCGAACATTATCGTGTCTGGTCTCATATTTCATTTTGGTGTATCAAAGATCTTATGTTGTGTCTTGGTTCATATGGCTGGATCACGATTTAACAAAGAGATGACTGCCATATACATTCTTAACTTTGGTTGTAGGGTCTCTAGCAGCGCAGCTAATCATGATTGCATCGGCACCTTACCTACAAGTTTTAAAATTTTGCAATAAACATATCTCCTATTTGATGCGATATGTGATTGCATCACATCGCATCCAGCTTACCATGCGAACTCTTAAGTACAAACCATAAAATCACTGGTGTACGCTCACAATACTGACACATGGTCTCCCGTCATCGCATCGCATCTTCCAATCTCTACCACATTGCAAACAATTTAACTTATTATGCGATGCCTTAGCTCTATCCGCTATAATTTGCGATGTGCACTTTACGATTTTCCATCCGCCGTTGATCTGTGCCTAGGTCTAATGGTCCTCATCTGATCACACTTTGCGCTTTATAAGATTTTCTTTGTGGTTACCCTCTATTTCTTATGATCTGCGATATTGTGAAGTGCTGACACATGCCCTTCTCCACTTTGCATCACATATATTTTAACTTACATTGTGATGACCTTAATACTATCTGCAAATATTTGTGATGTGCGAACTCGCGATTCAATCTCATCCATCCATCTCTTGCCTTTATATTTCTGACCTAATCCTAACCATTCATTTGCCTCCCTTGGACTTCTTCAAAGAATTATCTGCTTTAGTCGATCTTCTGTTTGTTTACACTCACACGCTTGGTAACTCCAGATCTCTCTACTCTCGCCACTTCCTCTCGGCTCTCTCTGCTCTCGCCTCTTACTCTCGGCTCTTGCCTCTTCCTACTTCTGATATGTACAGGATCTCAAGTCTTTGATGTGTTTAGAAAATGCGATTGCCTTCAGCTGTCTCTGCCTCTTTGTTTTTTCTGCTCCATTCACTGCCTCTGCTACATTCGCTGCCTCTGATGTCTCTGCCTCTTTTTTGTCTATGCTTCCTTGCTACATCTCTACTGCCTTTGTTGAATTTTTTTCCTCTGCTCCATTCGCTGTTTTGCTACATTTGCTACCTCTGATGCATTCATTATTTTTTTTCCTCTGTTGCATTCGTTGTTTTGCTGCCTCTACTGTATTCGCTATTTTTCTGCCTCTGCTGCCTCTGCTTCTTTGCTGCGTATGCTATTTTCATTATAAAGTTACTCCTCTCTACTACTCTTCCTTAATGATATTTTTGTTGGTTCTCCTTTGCCTTTCTGCTACAAAATGCCTAATCTGCTCCTTCGCCTTATAGCCAATGATTCTGGTGTTGCTCCTATCTATACCTTTTCCATCAATGATAATATTTCCAACAGATAGAATGGTTATTACTTTATTATCAATTACAATGTCTTGATAAACATTATTGTAATGACATACATTCTTGGGAACTTTTTAGTGAGGATATCTATAAATTGATTTGGTACACATAATTTTAATCGAACCTTAATACTAAAAGGGAGGGAGGTTGATTTATTTTCATATATAAATAATAATTATTTAATTTAATTTTACATTATCTAATAATATTTAAATATAAATATATTTTATTTTTTAAAAAGAAAATAGAAGAAAGAAAATAAGGATATTAGACATAAAAATTGATTTTAGAAATATAGTTTATCTCATCTATGAGGTAATAAATTTTCCATTTTCTACTAATGAAGTTGTGTTTAAAAACTATTTGCGTTATAATATATTGAATAAAATTTGAAATAAAATTATTTAATTTTATAAATCATGAAATTAAATAAAATTTTGAAATTATAATTAAAGATTTAAATTTTGAATAAGTGGAAAGAAATATTATTATGAAAATGGGGTTGGGAGATTGGCACCTTCCGTAGTATGTGCAAATCGCCCTTTAATGTTAAAACAAGGGAGTAATCTAGGCATTCGACGGAATGGCCTTCGGGTTTTGCGCTCCCGGTGACCGGCGAATCCCTCCGGTGAACGTGGCCCCACGCATCTCCTCGTCTCTGTCTTCATCTCCGTCACATGAAAAATTTCATTAGAAGGAGCACGTTTAGGAGCCACGGGCCATTTCCATTTCCTCCTACCCACCTATGCATGGGAGT
This sequence comes from Pinus albicaulis, assembly GCA_034641835.2. NCBI lineage: Eukaryota > Viridiplantae > Streptophyta > Pinopsida > Pinales > Pinaceae > Pinus > Pinus albicaulis. The sequence goes on from CM076578.1 coordinate 1,764,602,337, forward strand.
GCCCATGAATGCAAATTTCCCGCACCCACTGCGAACAGGTCGGTGAAAACTGGTCGAGGGAAGATGGGGCAGAGGCGTGGAATGATCGTGTCATCAGGCCGAACATCTACTTAACCAATGGACTAATTGAATACGACAGAATGAAAGCCATCATTGGAATGCTACTAAAAATTCAATTGAACGAAAGTCGCTGGATTGAATGAAAGGGAGAGTTGGTGGACAGCTACTGAAAACCAGTTTGGTCTGTTTTTTAATTCGATGTCAATTTATTTTTAAGTGAGAATCCCCTTTGCGCCCACTCCACCATTGCGGCAACTCGCTTAAACAGATACTCGCTTAAAAATGGTGAAGCAAGTGAAATGGGAATCAATAATTGCCCTTCCGGTGCAAAACCATAAAGAAAAGCTCATCTTCTCTAGGTCGGATCTACATTGGTCTCTTGTACAAGGAAAACACATGGACTCCTTAGATCAGATTGCAAAAATTCCTTCAACTAGAATTGGAGAATTTATTAAAGGAGAGGAAATAAACCCAAATGCTCCATGTTATTTCACTCGGGTACAAAGCAAATGCCCAGGCTCAAGGCCTACTGTTTCCTTGGTATATGAAGTGTAAGATTTTTTATAAATCCTATGTATATATGTTGGTATGAATAGTGCTCAAACAATTTTCATGGAATAATATGTATTGAGTTTCCAAACTTTTTTGTGCAGTTATGCTTGTTCATATGGCCCCGATGACAGAAGGGGACAAGATGAAGTGAAACAAAAATACTTATTTGTGAAAAGGAGGGGATGCCAATGCCATTTCATTGTAAAAATTATGGTTCAAATCCCTAAAGTTGCGATAATAACATATAACATGTATGAGCATGTAGATAGCCAAGGATTGCCTTGTCATGGCCAAGATGACACGTCGGGTCCTGCTAGGGTGCTGCATCAACCAAAGTTATCAAGGGACATGGTTTCCTATGTAAAGAGTTGTTTCTTTTTGGATGTGCCAGTTGACTCTGTTTGAAAAATGCATGTTAAAAATATATTGACATGGATGCTATAGCTCGAGATAGGGATTTATTTTTGTGTAGAAAATATGTTGTTAACATATATAATCATCTAATGAAAGGAAATTATCAGTTCCATAAGAAGGATGAAATGAATGTGAACCTTTGGTATAGGAAACACCAAAATGATTTTTTCTTTTATCAAAAGCCCAATGGTGGAGATGTCCCTTTTATAATTGGAATTCAGAAGAAGTGGATGTTGGAGACCATGGTGAAGCTATCTAATAATAGCCTAATAGCCATGGATTCGACATTCATCATGAATAAGTATGGGGTGATTGTATTAAGAATGATTGATCTAGTACAATAACTTTATTAATAATGATTAATGATATGAAGTTGATGATCTATGTATTTTGAATGTAATAGTATCAATTGTACACACTCGTCGTGTTCGATCACCAAAAAAGTGGGGTGCCAGTTACATAGGTGGTGGCATCACGTAATACATCACAGGACATTTTGCTATGGTTGGAGTAGCTCATGCATAGGTGTCACCAATTTGATCATAGTTGGAAAGTTAATGCTTTCATGGTTGATGATGCATTGGCTAAAATTGGTGCTTTAAGGTAACTTCAATATTCTTATTTTACAGTACAACTTGTATTTATTAAAAAAATAACATGCTTGAAATGAATTGAATGTGGCAAGATAATCAGAAGGTGAAATTTTATCTTGTGTGTTTGGCACGTACGTTGAGCATGGCTAAAAAATGTGAATCGATTGGCCAGTAATCTAGAAATAGAAAAATAAATGTTTAGTGATTTGGGTTTAATTATGAATTATTGTTCCAATGTTGAAGTCAGCACTGCAATTAATGCTTTCTTCAATAAAATTTTTGATCAGGAAAAGTTCCTAGACCATTTCCACAAGAATTGGGTTGCTGGTGACAAGATTTGTAAGTTGAAAAACTCTTAAGTTACATTTCTCTTTTTGGTTTGAAATATGGATGAAATATCTTCATCAACCCAAATTTTATGCAATTAGGGATGTGGGTCAAAGGTTGTCTTGATTTCTTCATGGGACAAACAATGTTGTGGAATCATATCACTGTTACCTAAAGACAAACTTTCTATCTGATAGACGAAAGAAATGTTCTCGTAGGATGGATTGGTTGGTATATTATGTATTATGAATTCAAGTGTGGATTGGGTGCTTTTGAGTTGTCTTTGAAGAGGAAGAAGAGTTTCCTAAGCCCCCAAAAGAGAAGAAAAACAAGGCAACACAGTGCAAGATTCGAAATTGACTTGAATATCTCGGCAGGTGAAGATAAATCATTTCAGTTTGAAGAACTCAACAAGTGAGGTCGCCCCTGTGCCAACAATGAATGTTTTTCCAGGTTTCTTGTGCACGATTTTGTTTTCAATTTGATATTAACATTTATTCCTGTATTAGCTGTATTTGGTGTATTAATGTTTTGTTAACTATGTCCATGTATGTTTGATAGGTGGTGAGGATATGGTTGGAGATTTCTCTAATTTGATGGAATTTTCATTTAAGGTGATTAAATAACTCCATATATTTAAACTCATTCTTTTAATACATTGATTGTTTTGTTAGACATGGAAGATAGCTTTCAAGTGGTTTTGCATACTTGCATAGTTGCAAATATTGGTGTGCAAACAATAATATGATATATAAATTCAAATAAAAAAATGGAAATGTAACAAAATTATTAGAGGAACTACAATGAAATTGTAACTAAACATGTCAAACACAATTTTACTAGATTTTTATAAATAACAAAACAAACTGGAGAGTGATATATTACAACATAAAATATAATGCCTTTATTGTCTATGAGTTGCAGTAACGGTGAGCCAATGTTGCAGCAATGGTGAGCCAGTGTTGCAGCAACTGTGAGCCAGTGTGTCAGCAACTGTGAGCCAGTGTGTCAACAACTGTGAGCCAGTTTGCATAGTTGCATATATTGGTGTGCAAAAAATAATCTGATATATAAATTGGAATACAAAAAATGAAAATGTAACAAAATTATTAGAGGAATTGCAATGAAATTGTAACTAGACATGTCAAACACAATTTTACCGGTTTTTTTATAACTAACAAAACAAACTAGAGAGATATATATTACAGCATCAAATATAATGCCTTTACTGTCTATGAGTTGCAGCAACAGTGCGCCAGTGTTGCAGCAATGGTGAGCCAGTGTTGTAGCAACTGTGAGCCAGTGTGTCAGCAACTGTGATCCAGTGTGTCAGCAATTGTGAGCTAGTTTTCATAGTTGCATATATTGGTGCGCAAACAATAATTTGATATATAAATTTGAATAAAAACAATGAAAATGTAACAAAATTATTAAGTACAATGAAATTGTAACTGAACATATCATGAAACACCAATTTTACTAGTTTTTTATAAATAACAAAACAAACTAGAGAGTTATCGCAATGAAATTGTAACTAAACATGTCAAACACAATTTTAGCAGTTTTTTATAACTAACAAAACAAACTAGAGAGTTATATATTACAACATCAAATATAATGCCTTTATTGTCTATGAGATGCAGTAATGGTGAGCCAGTGTTGCAGCAACGGTGAGCCAGTGTGTCAGCAATGGTGAGCCAGTGTCTCAGCAACTGTGAGCCAGTTTGCATAGTTGCATATATTGGTGTGCAAACAATAATCTGATATATAAATTCAAATAAAAACAATGGAAATGTAACAAAATTATTAGAGGAACTGCAATGAAATTGTAACTAAACATTTCAAACACAATTTTACCAGTTTTTTATAACTAACAAAACAAACTAGAGAGTTATATATTACAACATCAAATATAATGCCTTTACTATTTATGAGTTTCTGCAACAGTGAGCCAGTGTTGCAGCAACGGTGACCCAATTTTGCAGAAACTGTGAGCTAGTGTGTCAGCAACGGTGAGACAGTTTGCACAGTTTCATATATTGGTGTGAAAACAATAATCTGATATATAAATTCAAATAAAAACAATGGAAATGTAACAAAATTATTAGAGGAACTACAATGAAATTGTAACTAAACATATCAAACACAATTTTACCAGTTTTTTATAACTAACAAAACGAACTGGAGAGTTATGTATTACAACATCAAATATAATGCCTTTACTGTCTATGAGTTGCAGCAACAGTCAGCGAGTGTTGCAGCAACTGTGAGCCAGTGTTGCAGCAACTCTGACCCAGTGTTGCAGCAATGGTGACCTAGTGTGTCAGCAATTGTGAGCCAGTGTGTCAGCAACTGTGAGTCAGTTTGCATAGTTGCATATATTGGTGTTCAAACAATAATCTGATATATAAATTCGAATAAAAACAATGGAAATGTAACAAAATTATTAGAGGAACTGCAATGAAATTGTAACTAAACATGTCAAACACAAATTTACCAGTTTTTTATAACTAACAAAACAAACTGGATAGTTATATATTACAACATCAAATATAATGCCTTTACTGTCTATGAGTTGCAGCAACAGTGAGCCAGTGTTGTAGCAACGGTGAGCTAGTGTTGCAGCAACTCTGACCCAGTGTTGCAGCAACGGTGAGCCAGTGTGTCAGCAACTGTGAGCCAGTGTGTCAGCAACTGTGAGCCAGTTTGCATAGTTGCATATATTGGTGTGCAAACAATAATCTGATATATAAATTTGAATAAAAACAATGGAAATGTAACAAAATTATTAGAGGAACTGCAATGAAATTGTAACTAAACATGTCAAACACAATTTTACTAGTTTTTTATAACTAACAAAACAAACTGGAGAGTTATATATTACAACATAAAATATAATGCCTTTACTATCTATGAGTTGCAACAACGGTGAGCCAGTGTTGCAGCAATGTTGAGCCAGTGTTGCAGCAACTCTGACCCAGTGTTGCAGCAACTCTGACCCATTGTTGCAGCAACGGTGACCCAGTGTGTTAGCAACTGTGAACCAGTGTGTCAGCAACTGTGAGCCAGTTTGCATAGTTGCATATATTGGTTTGCAAACAATAATCTGATATATAAATTCGAATAAAAACAATGGAAATGTAACAAAATTATTAGAGGAACTGCAATGAAATTGTAACTAAACATGTGAAACACAATTTTACCAGATTTTTATAACTAAAAAAACAAATTGGAGAGTTATATATTACAACATCAAATATAATGCCTTTACTGTCTATGAGTTGCTGCAACGGTGACCCAGTGTTGCAGCAATGGTGACCCAGTGTTGCAGCAACTGTGAGCCAGTGTGTCAGCAACAGTGACCCAGTCTGTTAATCTGAATCTGTGAATGAAGGGGGACATTCATGAAGATTGATGATACAATAATCACTATTTCCTGGTTCGGCGGGACGAAGATACCCTCTTGTCTCCATAATTACATTCCAGTAATCAAATTCTTCCTTTTTTTTTCAGCGTATATTTCTTTTTATATACTCTTGTTGGAAGCCAGACCATTGGATACCGAAATCTGAGACCTATCTAGTGATTCCAACACTGTCCCATAGCAATAATATACTGAGCAGCCCTTGTTAAGGCTTTCTTTAAGTTGAGGTAGTTAAACGGATCTTTATTTTGGGGTTTTTTTCCCATGCTATCCCACCTTGCTTTACATCCTCCATGTGCCCTAGTTTCCAATAATTGAATCTGGTGTGCACAATATGCAATGGTCATCTCCCTGTTCTCGGAGATAACCTCTACTACTTCTGGAGAGTTGATGTATTTTTGATGTTCTTTTATCACCTCCACAGGTTTGGGATGTTCTCGTCTAACCCACATAAGGCTCTCGGAATTATGCAAATAAATGTTCAGATCATCCAAGCATTTATCCTGATTTCTCAAATACGATATAAATGCCCTCAATTTGGCATCCCCTGTAACATATTTGGGATTCCATTTTGTATTATAAGGTACCAAAAAATTATGTTGGTACAGTTCACAGGGCAAGTCTTTCTCTTGATTAAAAATTGACATATATGCCTCCTTGAAACAATAACTGCTTTCAACCCGGAGAGGGATATTTTGGATGATAGCATTCTTTTTAAATATCATGAATTTTTCAGTCAAGTACACGTTGTAATTGGTTGAAGGAGCCCTGCAAGCGAGCACACCATCCATTAGTTGTTCGAGTTCTTACTTATCCTTCTCCAACTTGGTCACTCTCCTTTCCAGCATAGCCACTGTTTTTTTATGTCTTCGTAAAAATTTGTTTTGATATTATTCTTCAAATATCTTGGAAAGGTTAGGAAGTGGTTTTTTGTGCACATTGTAAGGTTCCTCATCATCTTTTTTCTCACCAATGTCTTTGGTCAGTTTGATCTCTGGTTCCTGATCCTCTGTTAGTTTCAGTTCTGGTTGTTGTTCCTCTGTGTCTATACCCATTTATTTTGTATCTTTGATATGTAATTCATGTTCCTTTGTATGGATAGCTGTGATTTTGGTATGGGACTCTGTAACTTCAATGTCATCAGTCTATTTTTTTCCAAGGGGTATATCTTGTTGGACCCTGGGAGAAGGAATACCTATGTCATCAATGGGTATGGACTCTGCAACTTCAATGTCATCAGTCTGTTTTTTTCCAAGGGGTATATCTTGTTGGACCCTGGGAGAAGGAATACCTATGTCATCAGTGGGTATGGACTCTGCAACTTGGGCCAAGCAATATATTCTATCAAAAGTTTCTTTTTGTCTGAGCTCATCTGTTACGGTTTTAACTTTGATCGGTAGTTGTCTATTTTTCATCTGGAGAGTCCTACTCTTCCTTAATAATGAAATATTCAGAGGAAGATGTTTACAGGTACTTACTTTTGCAATGTGCTTCTTTCTCAATTCTGGTGGTTCAATTAGTTGGTCCTCCTGATCATCCCCAAAAAATTCTAGTTGTGTAGTTGATTGATCCTCCTGATCATCACCATACAATTTTGGTTGTCCAGCTGGTTGGTCCTCCTGATCATCCCCAAACAATTTGGGTTGTGAAATTGGTTGGCCCATCACTTTTTCCCTACACAATTGCCGGTACTCCTCTTCATCTGCATACAACATTTGGATTGAGATAAGGCCATCTGAGCGGTACCATTCGCTTAGTCCCGCTATGTATTCATAATCATAATCAGGAGAGGGAAGCTTATCAACTTGTTCTTTTGTGACAACAAGCTACCCTAATCCTTCTTCCATGCATCCTTGTTTTATAACAACGGGGAGGGTTTGAGGAACTGGAGCATAACGACCTCTCTTTCCCCTATTCTTCTGGGATTTTGACACTGTTGTTGGGCGTTTCCTGTATCCTTTCAATCTTCTGGTCCTAGGTTTATTCCCCAATATTTGTACTTCATCATCATCATCTTGGCCATCTCCTTTATGTGAAGCTTTAGCAGCAGACCCCCTAGAAACCCTCCTAGTTTGAACACATGGTGGCTCAGTTTCCATATGGAAAGGTTTTGTGGGAATTTCTGCAGGTGGGAGGTGATGGGGCAGAGTTGCCGCTAAGGGGTCATGGGGTGGAGTTGCCACTGAGGGGTCATGGGGTGGAGTTTTCATTGAGGAGTCATGGGGTGGATTTTCCACTGAGAGGGCATGGGGTGGAATTTCCGCTGAGAGGGCATGGCGCGGAGTTGCAGCTGGGGGGTCATGGGGTGGAGTTGCAGCTTGGAGGTCATTGGGTGGAGTCGTAGCTTCAACATGCAATGGCCTTCAAAATACTTCATCCCAAGTTCTCCCTTCCTTTTGCAGCACAACAACTACCAAAATTTTAACAAGGCATTGGTGGGAAAGGATTTCGAGTGGCTGCTTTGATTTCTGCACACCTCAAGCCATTTGGTCTAGGGTTTTTGCAAGAAAGAAAGGCATGTTAAGAAACCTGCCATGACGTAGGTGGTCTAACAGGCGGAGGTGCTCATAATAAATAACCACATACCTTCCTTCACAAGTGAAAAATCTTTGTACAAGGAATACATCATCCGACTAGGGTTGTGGTAATGACTTCCTCTCATATCCTGAGCCACTCTTGATCAGTCGTTCACCTACCTCAAGAAAATTCCTCACAATATCAGGTTGGGGTTTTCAGGGTGCAAACCACTTTTCTCCCATCTGGAGTAACCCTGACACTTCAGCAATCGCCTCTTCTGTCGCATGCACCACTATCCTTGCTACCTCTAATCTACCCTCCCTGTAATGCATGGCGAATTCTAGGGCCATGTCATTGTCATGCCCCTGAAACCTGCGAATATAATCTATCTAGCCAGCTTGTTCAAACATTTGTTTAATGGGTGGATATGCGTCTAACAATTCTTCGACACTTTCATGGCGTACTCTTGCACCTCCCATATCTATATAGAGTTCAAAGCGGCTCTGGTTGTGTTAGCTATTTGCAAGAAAGCGAATGTGGGACAGTGGCGCAATGGAAGAGTTGGGTTAATGGGTACAACAATAAAATAATAATGGGGATGGGTTATTTATGGTGGTGCCTGTATGCAGACACGTGTTGCCGCAAGGGATCAGGAAATAGATATTCAAGCTTTTTAAAACATATCTTGGAAATAGGAGATTGAAGCTACTTTAATTTAAAAAAATTAAAATTACAATATATAAATATGTATCAATATGCTTGGTAAGATGTGAAAATAAAGAGTTCATGTTGTAACAGTGCATTCCATTATAAAATTGTTGAGCTATCTACTAACACCAGATGTGCATTTTTCATAATCAAACGATTGGTTTTTTATTAAAACTTTAGGCAAAGTTTATATAAGATTCTCAAAACAACAGACCTTCAATCTTGAGATCAATAGTCTCTGTATGGCTCGATTTCATATAAACATGTTATGATGGGGATGAATGTTCCCCTTTACAAGTCCATGTGAAGCTAACTTTTCAATTCATTCAAATCATAAAATCATATATACCTTAATGCTTTTCAAAGCATATCCCCTAGCATTATTCACTTGCATTGGTACATGTGTGGGTTCTATTCTCAATACATAACAATGTTAAAGAGTTGTGTTGTCAAGATAACTTCATTGATTTGCAAGTTCTTCATATTATTTTTTCTATTTGCTGACTAAGCTGTTGTTGTTGTCATGGATGTCAAAACGTGCTCCATTTCAAAACACCTGGCCTTGTGGATGTAGATGTTGATGATGGAGAAATTCACAACAATTGGATTTTTGGTTTGGATACATTTCTACCCCTTAAATGAGGTTGGATCTATGGATTGCAAAAGTGCAAGATGTCACATTTGCATTTTTCATGTAACCATGTAACATTTTCATTTTGCATTTAACAATGTAACAAAGGACAAATAATGATTGATATATAAGCTAATGAAGTATCTCACATAATTTCTTAATGAAGTTCATAATTTCACATAAGAATTAGAGCTCATTATAGTAAAAAAAGACGCTTGTATAAATTATGGGACCATGAGGTGCTCATGGATAATGAATTTTTCAATGTTCATAGAAGTTGGAATTATGAAGGTGTATTGGAATTTGACTTCCAGAATAAAAGGCATAATAAAAGCATCCATCACATAATCTAATGAAATATAAAAGGTTTTAAAACAATTGAAAAAGGATGCACAATATACTTTCTAATGACATCGAGCAGTGTCAAAGTAAACCTATCCTTCAAATGTGAAACTATCATTCACAAGTTTATTGCTTTCAACAAACTGCCATGCTTTGGTCCTATAAAAATTACATAAACATGTGATAACATGACCATGTTAAATGGTGAACTATGCCAAATAATGTCATTCAAAGAATATCAATTCTACCAGGTTGGCAAAACAATGTTTTTAAGTTATGAAACTGTAGGATTTTCTTTCCTCAATGACACCCTACAAAAAGACTTTTGGGTAGTATCGATATATGATTTTAAAATTGTTGATGAGGTTTGTTATAGCCTCAAGGCAGCTTCTTATGAGATATATTCATCCTTGGTATGAGATATAGTTTTAAGTAAAAATAGTCATCCTTGGTATGAGATATAGTTTAAACTAAAAATAATCATCCTTGGTATGAGATATAGTTTTAATTAAAAATAGTAACTCACTTCTACTTGTATGGAAATCAATATGACATTTACTTTTCAAAAGATAAATTTATATCTATGTTTATTTTTATTTTAAAAAAAATTGATTTTAAAATTGTTGATGAGGTTTGTTATAGCCTCAAGGCAGCTTCTTATGAGATATATTAATCCTTGGTATGAGATATAGTTTTAAGTAAAAATAGTCATCCTTGGTATGAGATATAGTTTTAACTAAAAATAGTCATCCTTGGTATGAGATATAGTTTTAATTAAAAATAGTAACTCACTTCTACTTGTATGGAAATCAATATGACATTTACTTTTCAAAAGATAAATTTATATCTATGTTTATTTTTATTTAAAAAAAAGTTGATTTTAAAATTGTTGATGAGGTTTGTTATAGCCTCAAGGCAGCTTCTTATGAGATATATTCATCCTTGGTATGAGATATAGTTTTAACTAAAAATAGTCATCCTTGGTATGAGATATAGTTTAAACTAAAAATAGTCATCCTTGGTATGAGATATAGTTTTAATTAAAAATAGTAACTCACTTCTACTTGTATGGAAATCAATATGACATTTACTTTTCAAAAGATAAATTTATATCAATGTTTATTTTTATTTTTAAAAAAATTGATTTTAAAATTGTTGATGAGGTTTGTTATAGCCTCAAGGCAGCTTCTTATGAGATATATTCATCCTTGGTATGAGATATAGTTTTAACTAAAAATAGTCATCGTTGATATGAGATATAATCCTTGGTATGAGATATAGTTTTAACTAAAAATAGTCATCCTTGGTATGAGATCTAGTTTAAACTAAAAATAGTCATCCTTGGTATGAGATATATTTTTAATTAAAAATAGTAACTCACTTCTACTTGTATGGAAATCAATATGACATTTATTTTTCAAAAGATAAATTTCAAATATGATTCTATTTACATAATCATTGAGAAGTATAATGTTAACTTATTAATTTGATAAGAATTTGTTGCACTTCATAAATATTGCATTTAGAGTTATATAATTATGAGCACCACCTAAAACTTATTAAATGATATACAATCCCAAATTAATTTACTATATATAAACTGAAAAGAAATTAAACAATGATTTTCATAAATACAGAAAATAAAAGCATCCATCACATATAAAACCAAAAAATAGTGAGGCCATCTATAAAAAACAGCTCATACAAAAATGATGGAGATCAGGTTGCTCCAATCTATCTCAAAAAATATGAACACAATAATATTACTCCCCCCATAATAACCCCAATCCAAATCAGAGCAACAATCCATTCATTAATAGGCAATCTATAACAATGTCTATCAATAACAATTGGAGCACATGTTGGCTCCACAAATCTACCACATCCATGTCCTTTGGATGCTATTTCAGAAAGCATTGAATCAGAGACCCTTTGGACATTAGATTGGTACATAATCTCAAGCCCGTGGAATTGTGCAGCAATGGATTTTTCTTGCTGGTGAAGGGGCTTTAGGTTAGGTCTTCTAACTTAGTAGATGCCATTCATCTGGTTGATGATTAGCTCGGAGTTAGTGTAAGTGACAATGTCATTTGCACCATAACTCCATGCAGTCGTGAGGCCCTCTATCAATGCATGATAGTATGCCTCATTGTTCATTGTAATCCCAGGTATTTGTCTACTATTTTGATAAACTTGGCTAAGGGATTCATTCTAAAGCATGAACCTTATCCGTGCATTCCCTGGGTTTGGATGGCGCCATATCTGAATAGCCAGGACCCATTTTGCAACCATCTACAAAACAAGAAAATACAAAATAAATATCGCTCTCTCTACAAAATAAATACAAAATGAATTTTGCAATATAAATAAAAATTTAATTAATTTCAGTTGCGGCAACACAGTTACAATGGCGGCAACACACTTACAGTGGCGGCAACAGCGAGTTACCGCCACTGTAACAGTGTGTTGCTGCCGCTGTAAATTTTAATTTTGCGCAGTGGCGGCAACTCGTTGTTACAGTGGTGGCAACTCGTTGTTGCTGCCACTGTAACAGTGTGTTTCCGTTGCTGTAAATTTTAATTTTGCATAGTGGCGGCAACACACTGTTATAGTGGCAGAAACTTGCTGTTTCCGCCACTGCTCAAAAATTAAATTTACAGCATGGCAACTCGTTGTTGCCACTACTGCAACAGCGAGTAGTTACAATGGCGACAACACACTGTTACAGTGGCGTCAACTCGCTGTTGCCGCCACTGCTCAAAATTTATTTACAGTCGCGACAACTCGTTGTTGCCACTACTGCAACAACAAGTTTCCGCTCTCTACGAAATAAATAAAAAATGCAATTTTCAATTCTGTTCATATAAATAAAAACTGGAATTTACAGCAGTTGCTTGCGGCAATACACTGTTACAGTGGCGGCAACTCACTGTTGCCACTACTGCAACAGCGAGTTGTCACTACTGCAACAACGAGATGCCCCCATTGCTCAAAAACAAAATTTGCAGGCAACAATGAGTTATAAAAAGAAGGCCATTCCATCGAATAAAAAGGAGGAAAATTTACTTACCTTGCTACTGCTCTGCTCTGTTCTGCTCTGTTGATAAGGAAGAACCAGGGGCTCTGTTCTGCTCTGCTCTACTCTGTTCTACTGCTATTTCTCTACTCTGCTCTCGACCGAATGGAGAAACGCTCTCGACAGAATGGTGGTCGATGGAATGAATAAGGATAAGGTGTGGGAGGATGCATAAATTTGAAATGGGATTTGGGCGGCAACTTTGCAGCTGGTAGCTAGCAGCCATTACTCTCGAGCAAGTCATTTGTTTCAAATTTGAGAATCTGTCAATTCGGCCCTGAAACCGGTTGCGCAAGCCCACGTGACGGCTCATATGGGCATACGCAAGGGTGGATGCAAACGGGGATGGTTAGCCCATTACGGGGACAGTTGGCGGGGAATGGTAATGGTAACATCACGAGACGGAGACAGACGGAGACGGTGAGGGGTGTGGGGCCCGGATTCACCGGATGTATTCGCCAGTCGCCGGGCACACAAAACCCAAGGCCATTCCATCGAATGGTTAGCCCACTCTTGAATGTAATAGTTGAATCTTAGCTTTTTAATTCACGAATAGTGAGGTCTCCACCCTATCCAAGGTATGACAAATTAATTTATTTATTTGAGAAACAAGCTTGTAATATATATATATATATATATATATATATATATATATATATATATATATATATATATATATATTCTACTAACGGAACGGAATAGTAGAGATAGGCAGTTATTTTTTTTGTTGAAATCTCCTAAAAATAATCTCAAAATTTTTTAGTCTAATCTAAACTTTTCTCTTTTATATCTTAATCTACAACGCGTTGTAGATTACCGAGACGACAATTTGGCCAGACTTGTTTTATCTGTATGTGAGGCTAGGTTAAAAAAAAAGAAAAAAAAGTTGTGTTTGAATTATTTTGATTTAGTATCATCAAATCAATTCAAATCCTAAAGCTTAACCATTACAATTTCGATTTCCAGAAAATTTTCAAAAAAAGGACTGCCTCTTTAAATGAGGCATCCAACATTTCCCTGCTGAGATGATTTTTTGCATATGGCCAATCCAAAAATTCCCGTCTGAGATGATTAGATGATTTGTTTTGCATATGTCCAACAAATGTAAATACAGTAGATAAAGACTCAGCAAGGTATGGCTCATGTTTCACCAAGCCACCCAATGGTAAATTCACTAAGATGTATCCACCAAATTTGATTAGGACTTTACACTGTTGTGTAATTCACTATGAAATTCTCTTATGGCTCCTACCATTTCTGACATCGGAATATCAACCATTCAAGTTGTACATAGACTTTGACGTTTTGGTGGTCATTATATTCGCTGCTTGTATCACTAACGGAATGTTTTTCTTTCTAAATTGGACTATTTTATTAATATGAACATATTATACACGTCGAATTTTGCTTTCAGAATTGCTATGCTAGCCAATTTTCGAGAGAGCGGAGTTCAAAAAGAAAAAAGTATGACTGTCTCAAATGGGGAAACCTGTCCAAAAATCGTTGCCCTTAATAGGCAAAACCAACATTAACCAGAAAAGACCAATAGTTTGCCAAATTGTTTAGGAAATACATGATATCAGAGAAATTAAACAAAATAGAGAGATGAAACCTCTCATTGTTGTGGCTGCATGTCATGCTATGTGTCATGAGGCTGTGGCGGTGGCTCGTCAACGATAAGACACCTGTAATCATCAGAAGAATCGTCATCTTTCTTTGAGTGCTGAGTGGTGAGTTCTGGTGTGGTGGCGGTGCGCACAACGCTGGCATTGCCTTTCCTCTTCTCACCCACCGAGCGTTCTGGAATTCCACTTCTGTTTTCTTCACTGCTGGAGGAGTGCATTCTTGGTTTGACCGGAAAAGCTTCAGATTTCCGAGAGTGCTGCTGGGGTGCTAGAGAAATTGTAGATTTCCTGGGACGTTTTCTAGAACCTAACCCAACAGAGCTCGAAGGGGTTTCCTAAACGTTGACAGTGATGGTGGTTGTGACTTGAGATCTATCCAGGGAGCAATCATAATGGAAATGAGATGAATTGTCTTCAGGAGGCGGTGAGCGACTGTCTGAGTGAATAGAGATGGGTGGGCATGAGGACTGACCCCTAACTTCACTACAGCGGCAATGCATTCTATGCCTCCTCGACATGTTGGAACAGGAATGAGCTTGAGGGAAGCTAGCTTGCAGAGGCGTTGAGGTCGAGTGAGCGTTGAGGCTGGCGTGCAGAGGCTGCAAGACAGTGGGACCGCAGGAGTGATGAGGCGTCGAGGCTAATAGAGGTGGAGTTCACTGTGCATCTCAGAGGGCGAAGTGGAACTCAGAGCAGAGAAAACAGAGAATCAAAGGTGGCAAGAAGAGAATGACAATGAAGGAGAGCGCGACACCATGAAGTATAGCTCAGGGC